>JAGWCC010000346.1:1200000-1633324 GCA_022651775.1 Drusus annulatus | reverse complement strand
GGGAAAGCAATGCTCTGGAGGCCTCACCCAACCAGGGTAGACGGCAGGTTTTGGGCGAATGTCGCCAGTGGTGGGACGTCGAGCCTCCCACGACCAGAGCAGCAACGTGAACCGAAACCTCTGATGACGAGGACATAATGACTCTCCTACAGGGCCTCATCAGGGTCCGAGGGAGGCTCGCCACTCGCAAGTCCAAAGCTGAAAAACTGGTGATCCTCATGGAGCTCCTGACCGACACCATCAATGGATAGTGCAGCATCGGAGGTCAAATTCATTGTGTGAAACGCGTGCAACGTCCAGTTGAAAACTGAAGAGCTACTAGACCTGGCAAACAGCTTAGACACGGACATCATTCTACTTAGTGAGACGCGTCTTAATGAAAAAATACGACTCAGAGTGCCGGGATACGAGACATACAGGAACGATCGAGCCGAAATTATAAACAGGAGAACGAAATGTTCAGGCGGAACAGCTATCCTAGTACGTCAGGGCCTACAAGCAACGCGCAACCCCAGTACTGAAAAAAATAGAAGCCACTGTCATCAGAGTCGAGATAAATAAACAACATCACACGATTGTATCTGCATATTGCCCGTCAAGCAACATCAAAACTATCAAGAGAGGCGACCTCAACAAGCTACTTGGCCTCGGAGCGAGAGTGCTGATAGCTGACGACCTCAACTGCAAACACAGATATTGGAATAACTTCAGCCAATAAAAACGGATTTTTTTTATTCAAACACCTCGAGGGCCACGATTACAGAATTCTCGTTCCGGACAAGCCGACTTATCACAAGAGGACAAAATATCCAAGCACTCTCGACATCACACTTGCGAAAAATATAATCGAAATATCTCCCCTGATGACACTGGACGAACTTCCATCCGACCACTTGCCGGTGAGCTTCACGATCGGCGGAGGAAACACCAGAACCACAAGAACTCAGTTGGACTTGCAAAAAGCCGATTGGAAGCGGTTTAAAGAAGGAATTAACGAAAGAATTTACCTCTCGACTGATACTTTCAACTCGCCAGAAGAAATCGACCTCGCCGTAGATTCAGTGACGGAGATAATACAAGCAGCGAGAGATAAATTCATTCCGAATAAAACCTTTAAACCGTTTGCAGTGAAACTCACACCGCATATACTATTCTTGATCAAGGAAAAAAAAATAGACTTCGCCGGATTCATCACGACACCCGAGAGAGATGTTTCAAAACAGCTGTAAATTCGCGATGAAATCGGCAAGTTGAAAAACACCTTTTGGATGAAGAAAGTTGAAACGCTTAGTTCTGAGGACAATTCCATCCGGCGCACGGCGAAGGCCCTACGTCATCAGGAAAACAGCATTCCGCCGCTCCGGTGGCCCGAGTCTACGATTCCGGCCCTTTCGAACGAAGAAAAACCAAACATATTGGCCGACGGGTCGCACCGATAGATCCGGACGACATACAGTTCACCACTCTGAAGGAAGTCGCCTACATAGTGAGATGCCTAAAAACAAACAAGGCGCCAGGCGAAGATCAGATCTCCAACATCCTGCTAAAACACCTACCGCAGAGAGCGATTATTTACGCTACAAAAATATTCAACGCCTGCCTACTACGGGGCCACCTCCCAACAGTTTGGAAAAATGCGAGCGTGTTGCCCTTCAACAAACCGAATAAAGACCGCACGAACCCGTCTTGCTACTACCCGATCAGCTTACTGTCGACGCTTAGTAAAATACTGGAGCAAGTACTTCGAAGTCTCTTCCGCCATCAGCACGAGCTTAGAAAGACGCTACAAGTTGGGTTTCAGAAAGAAACATTCCACCGTCCACCAACTCACGTGCGTCATGGAACACGTGACGAAAGGATTTAATAGTAAACGCTACACCGTCATGGATCTGGAAAAAGCGTTCGACACAGTGTGGACGGACGGCTTAATCCACAAGATGTGCGTAGCAAAAACACTAGTTTACATCATCAAAATCGCACAATCTTACCTGAAAAACCGAACGTTCACAGTAAAGGTGAAGGATGCCAGCTCTACCAGACGCCCCGTCCGCAGAGGTGTACCTCAAGGAAGTTTACTCGGCCCAAATTGTTTCACCCTGTATACGTACGACATGCCTACGCTTAATGTGAAATTACGTCGCGCTGTATGCAACTTTCAGAAAACCGAACACGACTACCGAATATCTACAATAATAGAATTCCGAGACGCAACATCACAATGGGCGAAAAAACACTCGAATGGTAAGCCGAAGTAAAGTACTTGGGACTCACTATGGACAGGCGTCTCAACTGGAAATCGCACATACAAATAGCGAGAAGGAAAACGCAAGGCGCGATCGGTGCGATAAGCCCAATTTTCAAGCGCTAGAGCTCACTGAGTGAAAGAAAGAAACTTCTGCTGTACTTCAGACTTATCCGTCCAACTATGACGTACGCAAACCTGGTTTGGAGCAATATCGCGCACACTACATTCAACCAAATGCAGATAACATAAAACAAATGCGTCGAAATCATTTGTAATACACCTCTCTACACCAACCTCAAACGACTACACGAACAGGAAGAAATACCAACAATACAGGAGCACGCATTCGACCTTACGACGCGTTTCTACAATACTCTGAACCCGGATAATCCACTGATTAGTGAGCTTGGAGACTACAATTCACCCGAAGATTTGCCGTTTAATTACAAACATCGCATGCCGAAACATCTAAGTATGACCTTTCATGAGAATATTCAGAGTGAAGCGGAGGAAATGGAAAACATTTTTTTTTTTACATTATGCAACACTTCGGCTAGCGACATTCCAGGAAAGACTACACAAACGGAAAAGGACGCAGCCCGAGGATGAAAAACATGAAATATTTAACCTAAGTCAAGTATAAATTTTTTCTATCAGTAACAAGTTCAGAACTTTTGTATATCTTTTTTGTATTTTCCTTGCTTGGGGTTTTTTTATCCAGTTGAGACTTTTTCCCTAAGAACTCACTAATGTCAACTTAAATTCAGTCAATTAAATACAACCATCAAATGGTGATAGTAATAAGGCCTACTGAGCCGCATTTCTAGTTAGATATACATTATGAAGGGTATTTGAATAAGCCCTGGCTAGTTAGCGGAGGATTGCGAAAGAATCCATAAAATCAAAAAAAAAACAGTAAATTTTAATAGGATCTTTATTTTCACGGCGCCCCTTCAGAGATGGCGCCTATGTTTTTTGCACAGTTTAAACGAATGGTGGATCCGGCGCTGCCTCGTGAACAAGCAAGTACGGCCAGGACGCAGTTGATGTGACCAAGAGTGCTCGCACTTACAAGCTATATGTAGACAGATTTCAAAGGGAATTCAAAACTTCCACCACTTTTATAGATTTAAAAGCAGCATATTTATGACGAAGAGCCCTACTTTTACAGCTCAATGATTTGTAAAAAATGATTCAAATTTTCGAATCCGTGATTACAGATCATACTATGAGAGTCCACATAAGAGCTATAAAAACACCCTACAAACAGCAACGATTGATTGGTCCACTTAATGATTGAATATTACGCTTCAGAAGGGGCTAGTAGTCAGGTCCGGCCCAGAGCCAAACGTCGCCTGGCGCAGGTAAATGTTTTGACGCCCCTTGTAAAATTTTTAAATTTAAACATCTACATTTTCGAAAAACTCTGCACCGCTATTTTCTGCATAATTTAGTTGTAACAATAACATCAAAACTGAGTTTTTAACTAGAACCTTTAACCACGTAGAATCTTACATTTTATCCACAATTAAATTCAATACTAATCCCCGTCATTTAAGAAACCCCGAAGCTTTTTACATTCCTTTCGAAAACACTAATTTAACCTTCTCTCAACCTCTTATGCAAATGTGTCGACTGTATAACATCCACTGTAGTGGCAAGATTAACGAACATCAACGAAATTGATATATTTTCCAACTCACCTTTTAGGTTTAATCAAATCTTAAATACCATTTTTACCTAAAACAGAAAAAGGTACACACACACACACAACTTTTTAAGGTATATTTATGTTTTATAATGTTTTTTTCCTAAATTTGAATTTGTGTCAATATTTTTTTTTATAAACGGTTGTTTTCCTTATTTTTATATTGTTTTTATTAGTGTAATACAGTGTATTTCTAATTGCATGATGTTAACATTTTTGAAATGGATTGATGACCTACCTTTTATTTTGTATCTGTCAGTATGTATGTTGTCATTCTGTCAAATGTTTCAAATAAATAAATAAATAGATTGCATGTAGTTGGTAACACAAACGCAGGGTGGCTGACGTATTTAACTGCACGGAATGTAGATACAAGAAGGGTATAACATCATACATCTTTAATCAATAATATTTTAATGTATTTAAACACTATTTTTTACTTCTCTACAACTATTCCTTATTTTGTTTGTGCATAATATTCTCATTTTTTCACTGTCAATTGTGAACCTTTAATGTAAAAGCCCTCAAGGGCGTATACAATGAAGTAAATAAATAATTTTGTCTCTTTTTCACACTCCGTGTGAATTTTTCGTTCGAACATAAGATAGAGTACCAACTCGTATCAAGTATAAAACGAGATGCGCGAATTTTTACTTCCCGCCGTAGGGTCTTGAAGTCGGGTTTCGATTGCCGTCCATAAATATGTTATTTAGTATTACATGTAGGCGCGGGACAAGTAAAAGCACAGTACCGGCCCTGCTAGTAATATCCACAAAAGATGGACGTGCATAGACTACACTGCTATGCGTACGGTGATTGGAATACTTCTTTCTACGCTACAATAATGGTTTCTTGTCCTGTAAAACGGGACAGCAACCCTCGAGAAACACAAAAAGTCTACGAATAGTAACTTTGTACTTCTAGATGACCTTATAAACCCCCCGGCCCAGTCAATGTCTGCGCTTTTATCTATGTGATCCATGCAAAACTCAAAATTCAATAATTGTCAAGAAATAAAAATTAAAACAATGGTATTGGAAGATATTTTGGTACCTACACAGAAAAGTATTGAATTAAAAAAAAGTTTTAATTTACCAACGAAAACCAACGTACTGTATAAAAATATTTTGTGCGAATAATATTTGCAGTTTTCACAGACCAAAGAAACGAAGGACATTAACTGACGAAAGTAAATAATTTGGCCCTGATCAGCTGGTATCAAACAAGGTCCGAAAAGATGGCCGCCAGTAATCTTCGGCCTGTCGGAAAATCTTTATGTAATAAGAGATAATCTAATAATGAAGCCTTCTACGTTCAAACCAACCAATATATATATGTAATAAACGTAGTAAAGTGTAGTTTGCATTTACTACAGATTCATTTTTTGTGTCATTATATCCATCAGCCTTCCTTTCAACAATAATACAAGACTAATTGTGCATATAAATACATTGTTAACAGTGACCTTTGCGTGGCATCACCAAAGTGTTCTGGATAATATTTCTAGGCCGCTTGGCCACGGGCCGCAGGTCATCCATTGTTCCCAGATGCGGAACCGATCATTAGTAATGTATAAGAGAAAAATAATTTTACTCTAAAATAATGACGACTTCTGAGGTCGAGCGGTTAAGGTCCTTGACTACAAATTCAAAAGTCACGGGTTGTAATTCCGGCGTGCAAAAATACATGTTATTCAATTTTTTATTGCTTGGGAAAAAATTATTGAATTTGCGCCCGCTAAGCTACTGAAAGTAACTTGTCATCAGCAATTAATATGTTTCATTTCACATTTTATTAATATTAAAATAATATAATGCAATAATATTTGCGGTTCGTTCCGGGTAGTAACTATCCTCAGTCTCGTCCTAGTGAAAGACCACCATTCAGAATCGAAACGTTGCTTTAAATGCCTTTAGTCATGTTTGGTGACCAGATATAAATAGTCAGGTGCATTCCAACCTTCCCCATATCCTTCCCCTCCCTACTTACTACCTTTAACTTCGCAATATACCCCGATTGAGAATGCCATAGTCCCACTGGCTTCAGGGTTGAGAGCAGTTTGGACTTTTGTGCGGTATTCACATAAAAATAAAAACCGCGTCAAACAAGTGCGGCAAGTCTGTTACCGACTCAGACCAGACATTGTCTAATGGAGGGTGAAACTCACACACGTACAATAAAAATAAAAGAATAAAGTCCCGTATTTCCGGGAATGAAATCATCATCATAAACTTCCGCATTTGAAGTTCTTTGAAAAATATTACCTGAATTCAGGAAAAAATGAGCATACTTCGGGCAAACAAACACGCCTCCAGCGCCGGATCCACCATCCGTTCAAACCGCAAAAAACATACGCGCCATCTCTGAAGTGGCGCCGTGAAAATAAAGATGTTATTTAAATTTACTTTAAATCATATCAAAATTTTGTCATATCATTTTAAAATTACCCAAATCATGGGGTGATTATTTTTTTATTGCGCTGGCAGCATCGTTGTGCATTGAACGACTAGCCACTGGACGTAAATTCTGTTTTTCTATGGAGCGTTATACGTTAAAGTTATGAGAAGCAAAGTGTACAACCAATCACCATGTCCGTCATTTTCATACAAAAGTGAAAATGAACCGTTGGAGATGGTATATATTTAGTCACGACGACATTGTGTCGGTGACATTGCGCTTATTTGGTTTTTCAGAATTTGTTTGCAGTAATTTTTCAATCATGTGATTTTTGAGTAATATAAAGAAAATATTAATCAAATCCAACACCACCGCTATTAATTTATTTCTATAGCTATTAGTAACTGGTTCCAAAAGTAGTGACCGCCAATTTTAGATGTTACACCCCTAAGACGCAGCTGTTCTGTTTTGTGACGAAAATCTTGTTATATGAAACTAAACTCTAAAGATAGTTACTTTACACTTCATTCTCGTATGAATTCATAAAGTTGGATATGTCCATTGTTTATTCGGGGAATTTTGTTGGTGACATTTGACAGTTGTCAATTTCGATGCGTAATACTTTACCGCTGTGTGCCTTTAGGCATTTTTGGATTATATTAGTATCTAAAGATTCATCTGTGTTAGTTACAGTTTTTACAGCGCCCTTGAGGTGATTTTATTGATTCTAAACTAATGTTGGCCAAAATCATCTCAAATATAAATAATACGAGAAAAAAATACATTAATCTTACTTTACGTACATTGGTTAGACTTTAGTAGAGTTTTTTTTTGTTGGAAAATATTTTTTAAATCTCTAGTAAATAGTGCTTTGGCTAGTTCAGGATTGTATGACTGGAATCATTTATTACAAAACTTAAATTCGCAAAGCAATTTGGAAATGTTTGATTATTTGTGTCAAATAAAAAAGGATTACGGATAGGGGGAAGGCGCGCACTAGTACTTACTGTACAGGGCGCTAGATTTCATGGAACCGGCCCTGCACGCCTCAACACACTTCTCGGTTTATCTGGTCTCAGTGAACATATTCTAATGAATTATTGTCATTGAAATATTCCCTTAATATTAAATGCAAATACGACATCAATAAATTGGAGCTAATTTATAAGTAAATAATTAATCGATCAAATGTTATTGTTCTTTCCAGCATAACATAACCTGTAATTGCCAGTAGACTTTGTCTACTGCCCATAGTTCTACACACGATCAGATTGTATATTTATAAATCTAAAAAATAATTAAATTAAGAAGCTACCAACGTATTTTTCAAAATGAATTGATTTTATACTTTTCCGAAGAGGTTTTACAAATAAACTGGAGGAAAACCCGTGATTTTTTTTCTGGTTTTCGATACGAGTAAATTTTTTTATGAATAGTCAAGCGATTAATTTAAGGAATATATTTTAATATATTTAAAAAAAATAGTATAATATAAATCCTAGTTTCCCACTGTAGTAAATATTGTAATTTATTGAATGCTTTAAGATATATCCAGTGGCGTAGCGAGAGACCAGCGATAAGACAAAAAAACGTCCTAAAAAAATTAAATTTATTTAGACATTCCGTTATTCAAATGATTTAATTAAGGAGCGTTTTCGATATAATTTTTTTAAATGCATATTTATAATTTTTAAAACTTATACCTGTTACCTACAACCTTCATCAAAATAAGTCAAATGAAAATTGTTCAACTGTCGGAAATAATGAAAATATTTGTATTGCTGTAACATAGAGGGAATAAGATAAAATATTCTTTGAAATTGAGTTAGTAAGAAATGATAACATTGTATTATTGCTCACCTGTTTAAAGTTATGAAAAGGATACTAACCCCCTCGCCCTCGGTCATACGAGTATATATATTAAAAATATATTTTTACAATGGTAGGGATTATTTTTCCATAATTATTAATTTTAGATTCAAAGCTGCGATGAAACACTGAATGTGTGTTTAGCTTCAAATGAATTTGGAAAATAGTGGATTGTAAACGATAAACTATACTACTTAATGTAAGTGTCGGATTATACCATGTGGAAAAATTATGGAATGAAGGAAAAATGGAATGAAGGAGAAATCATTATCTCACAGATTTAGTTGAAGTTGAAAGTTCTTATTCAGAAAACACCACATTTATTTTATATTTTTTGGAGATTAAACAACAAACCGACAAACAAGCAATCATGTTTTTTACACCAAAACTCCTCTGTTTGATGGTCAATTGTTTCGAATACGGTGTTGTTGAATACGAAATTTGATATAGTGAAATAGTTGGATAGGCAAGGACTTGGGTGAAAAACACGAAGGCAAGAAGGCATGTGCCTAGTTTAGTAGTCACTAGAGCCCAACAAGAACTATGAAATATGTTAAATAATAATTGTGAAAACTTCTTTTAAAACTATGTTATTCCACATTTTATATAGAGCCGTAAGCTTGCCGAAGTATAGAGTTTATCTCTATGCCACTGGATATATTATTCAATCTTGTAATATATCAATTGCGTGTAACCAGGCAGCTACTTCATTTGTTTGAAAATAATCATATAAAATATTGTGGAAATAGCAGTTGGTTGTTAGACGATTAGTTTTCCGGCACAAGAACACTAATCCATCTTACGTGCTTGCTGCAAAATATTTTTTTAGACTTCAGTAAAAATAGAATTCAGCTACGCGCAATAAAAAAACGTTGTTACACTACGTCTTAAATATTCTACGTAAATTATATAATACAATCAGTTTTTTTAAATAATGGCGTTATTTTTAATATTTGTTTGTGTAATTATCGTATATTTGTTTCTCCGAGACAAAAAAGTTCGAGATAAATGTCCTAACATACCAGGACCAAAAGGGTATCCATTTATTGGAATAGGATTGGAGGTGGTAGCTGGGAAACCTGAAGGTAATTATCACAAATATTATTTTCTCTCATTGGGAAAGAGAAACAGAGGTCGCTGCATATGAGGTGGGCAGACAATTTTAAGAGAACTGCAGGCTTTGAGGGGGGGGGGCATCAAGAATCAGTAAAACTGGAAAAAATTGATAGAGGCTAAAAGCTAGACGATAGAAAACTCATGTAGAAAACGAATATTTAAGTGGTTCGTTAGGGATATCAATCATAACTGTGTTGAATCAAGATTTTCTTGAAACTAAAAAGAAATGTCCACACAAGTATTAAGAGGCGACCTCCATATATGAAACGAGTCATATCGCATACAACACACTCAACCGTAATTGGAACCGGCTTCCTCATTCGGAAACCTCGCCTGGTAATGTTGAGGTTTTAAATAAAACACTTTATGTGTTGGAATTTGAGGGGAAAACTATTGATACGAGTACCTTAATTCGACTTGCAATGTAATTATAACACAGCGATCAAAAAGCAAAGATTTGACATATAAATGTCTCACACTATTGTTGTTATACGTAGGTACTCACAGAGGGAATTATTTATAATTAATTAATAAACGACGTAAATGATTTCCGACAAATTAAGGTGAAGATTACTAGTAGTAATTTACTATCATTATATCTTACATTGAAAATTTTCAGGAGCTAAGGGTGACCAGATCCAAATAGCCAGGTACTTCCCAACCTTTCTCATCCTCATCCCCTTCTTTCCCCACACCCCTCTGCCACCAAAACACCTTAATTGGGGATGCCAAAGTTCCACTGCCTCCGGACAGTATTAGACAGTATTCTTGTGCATTATTCACATAAAAATAAAATAATTTTTTTTCAGCGTTACAGTTAAGATAGCATGGTCTCAAGAAGGGTCCTTTAGCGGTAAACGCTGACTAATCATCAAAATCATCTTACTTAAATATTTTATTTATTGTTACACATCTTTGTTTTGCAGCAATCCATAACAATTTGTTTCATTACTTCTATGAGAAGACGAAACAGCAGGAATGCGTAAAAAAAACAGAAGTTAAATCATTCTTAACATTTTTGATTTCAATCTCCGATATTTATGATGTGTATTTCTAAGGTTTTAAAAGAAATATTATTCTTTCAGATTTTTTTGCAAAGCTGATCTCTTACTGCAAAATTTACGGAAACAGGATTCGTGTTGTGATGGTCGAGGATCTTGTTATAGGACTTGCTGACCCAAAAGACGTTGAGGTAAATAAGTCACTTGCATTCAGTTTTAATAGGCTAAAAAAACACTTAAATACATCCCAGAGAGTACGGAAACGCTTTGCAAAAATACGTTTTTAGCTCAGCTGTCACTACTTAAAAAATACTTATTTTCTGGGGTTTTTGATTGCAAAAATCCATGAAGACCATTTAAAATTAAAATGGTAACGATGTGGTAGCTTAAGAAATTTGGCAAAAGTAGAATATTGGTTTTTGTAATTATGACTTAACTCGACATTACATACCCACGTCTTTAGACACCGAAATCGTTTTTTATGCCTTATATGGCTTTACAAACGGCAACAAAGATCATTTATAAATTCTGATTTATTAAAAAAAAATCAATTTTGTGGGCGTTAAAAACGATTTCCAAAACGACGCTTAAAAATTAAATTTAAAATCTTTATTGAATTGAAATACAAATTAGTACACCAGTAGCCTATTGTTTCTATTTTAGTTACTGTTTCAATATTACTCAATTTATAATATTAAAAAAATATTATAAATTGGTTATTTTCTTAATTTTTTTCCTATTTCAACTAAAAGGTGAAAACGTTTTATTCAACAAAACAAAACATTGTTGTTTATTTAATATTATACAATAGTGTAAAATTTTATTGCATATTTTGTTCAATAGCTAGGCCATCTAAAGAAAAAATCTATTTCTTAAATTTTAATATTCCCAAATGTGGTTGCCGTAGATCTACAGGCTCCGACTAGCTGGGACTCGTGTGTGGTATGACATACAATTTCTACACAATCTATGTTATTTAAACTGTTATAGGTTCATTGTTTTCTTCGAATAACAGCTATGCTATTTATGCGCATTCTAAAACTGCAAATAACTAGTAGGTTGTAGAAAATTTGGTATTTTTCAGGTTGTAATGTCGAATCAGCAATTCTCAGAAAAGTCCCATGAGTACAACTATCTCATGCCGTGGCTTGGAAATGGACTGCTTTTAAGTGGAGGTAGGCTAACTGTTTTTTTTTATTATTTAATACCGTTAAAAAAATATATTATTTTATTACACTTGTCAAATATGACGAAAGATTGAAACACACCAACCTAGATGTGCTTAATTAAGTCGACGTGAACTGTAGTTTGTATTTTAGCAATCTGCAGTCGTGCTCGAAAACGATGACAAATTATCGTCTTTTTCAATAAAACCTTTTTCGTTGTTTTGTGCTAGCGGCCCTTCTCGTATCCTCCCGAACATTTTAACGTTTTTTTAATTCACTGTGAAGGTTTAAGAATGTGCATTTCAACTATACATTCAATATAATACACATTCAGAAATGTACCAACGTGATTATTTGCACGCTTGTGAAGTCAATTGTTTATACTAACAATTGTGCAGGGAAATAAGTTAAATTACTGGTACATTACAATAAAACGTATTCAAGAGCCGAACTTTTGTATTTTTTATTTTATTTTTCTTCTTCATTGTAAAAATACCCGCTAAACTACCAAATTAATTTGTCAGCAGGTAAATTTAATACAAGTATTAGTAGATGTAGTTAATATAATATTGCGTACATAGTTAAAAAGAGGTAAAAAGACAACACTTAAAGTACTAATAATACTCGAAATATAACAAAAAAATACAACAATTACACGTAAATATCATATTGTACGTCTACATATAAAATAACATAAAATCAATGGATAGTAAAATGTACTCATCTGTACATTAAGGTGATTGGAATATTTTAAAAATATAGATTTACTAACCACCTTTTCAGCATTTCTTTGTGTGTTTGTGGGGCATTTTGATTCGATTTTTATATGCATTGACATCATGTTGAATATTGTAGGTAGGTACAACACAAGTGAATGTTCGTTGCTCGTATTTATTTGGAATTTTGGGAATTACCTTGCCTTTATTTTTACTAAGCCTTGTGTTGTGTTGTGGATGATCTACTTTTTCTTAATACATAAAATAATACAGTCATGCCGGTGGGGAGGGCAATCTTATTGTTCAATCGAATCGCTTCGGATGTCGATATATTTTGCATAAATGAAGCTTCGTTCAAACGACAAGCATTCATTCCTGCTATTTGTGTAATTATTCATTGGTTTTAGATCTGTTTTCATTTTTTTATACATCATTTTGATGAAATATTATGCTTAAATTATTTTATTTTTTACTGTCTATACTTTGCATTCATTGCAATTCATATTTCTTAGAATCAATTGCTTCAAATTTATGAGTATTGTGTATTAATACATTTACTCGTTTTATTTAAAAACGCCTTGAAATAAAATTTAAAAAATTGTAATGTTTTTAAAATAATAAATAACTGAATACTGAATAGTGAGTAGATTTCGGAGAACAATTTTAAACAATTTCACATGATTCATTAATAAAGAAAGAATTTTCTAATTTACAAATGTTTGATCAATTTCGGCAAAAGTGAGGAAAAATTGGAAGTAGTAATGCAGAAAGCATCCAACCCCAAAACGATGAAACTGAGAAAAAGGCGTTTGAAAATGTGACGATACAAAAGCATTAATATGCGTAATCGGCATTTGTTAAGTGAATATCAGCATTTTTTCTTCATGAACATTATTCCAAATAGGTAATTTATAATCTATCTATCAAAAAAATGTATTTCTTATGTTATCCTACATTTTATAATATTTTTAAACTTCAATTAAAGTCAAATATCTGCAATATGCGTTAGTGAAAGAAATAATTATCAAGAATTTATTGCATTTGGAGCTTGGATGTTTTCAGCAGATATAAATCTTGTATTTATATATATAGGAAAACGTTTAAAATTTGATTTTAGCAAATTGGGGGTTGGATACTTTCTGCATAACAACGTCCAATTGAACTTACTTTGCACACACGAGCAACTATCAGTTAATTTCTGAGGTGAATTTATCTGTATTTTTTAGGAATTATGTTTTTACGTGTTTGTAAAAAAATGATTGATATTCTCTGATTTAAGGGGAAAAGTGGAAAAAACACAGAAAAGTAATTACGCCGGCTTTTCATTTCAAGATTTTGAATAACTTTATTCAAGTTTTTGACTCCCAAAGTGAAATATTGATAGATAAGCTGAGAAGTTACGCTGACAATAATGAGGAGTTCGATATTAATTCCCACATTACGATGTATGCCCTTGACACGATATGCGGTAAGCTATATTAATTTATTTATGTATTACCCCTCTTAATGCGGCCGATACTCCCTTAGAGTAACAATTTACCAATATATATATAACAATATTAGTAATATATATATATAAAATAATATACTGTTACTCTAAATGTCAAACCGCACTAGAGCGAGACTGTGCTGCACTGCACGGCGCGTCGCATCACCACGAAATAATATGTTTATAATTCATTAAATATTTTTTTCGACATCCTGAGGTAAGCATGAAATCTCTAGGGATCTTTTTAAAGATATAGTAGTAGTGTGTAATATTCTCCTTCTTCAATGCCTGATTTTGGAATATCATGTATCTACAATATTTTCTTGTACTTTCTTTCTGCCTCCTCAAATAGCAAAGACACTATGATAATATCTTCTTGAGAGTCAGAGTCGTCCATATTGTTCAACTCTAAGAATGCAAATGATCGATATAATGACGCGCAGTGTCACGTTACTGCAGTTGTGGTGCAGTTAGTAAGAGAAGTGAAGTACAGCGCCGCTGACGCGCAGCGACGCCCTAGTGCGGTTTGACCTTGAGGATTCACCATTGCGACATTTACATTAATTTATTAATACCCTGTTCAGTAAGGCGCAAAATAAAGCCTATTAAATAGAAAAAGGCTCTCGTTTGTTCTTTCAATCAAAAGGTAGGACCTTGAAGTAACAATATATGGAGGGAAAGCTAATTATTTTTACCCAACCTACACAAACTTGCGATAAATCACTTTCTCCGGGTTTTTACGTCGTACACCATGAGAGAAAAAGAGACAACAAATTTCGTAAACCGCTTCTATATACTGTTGCAATGATCTTAAGCTCCTGGGTCACCGCGGGAATCCACCCACATTTTTTATTATGCCACTAAACTTGACACAACTAAACACTTTTTTAGGTTAGATGCTATATTTTTGTTGATAAAAATACTGTGAAAAAGTGGCTATACGAATACACAAAAACATTATGTCGATATGTGATATGAATGGATTTATAAATACCCTAACCTTAGTCTTAGCCTCGCGCAGGTGGGCCGAGTCAGGTTAAAATTTGGTTAAAATCATCAAAAACTGACTTCACTGCCTTAGATAGATACTACTCTATGTACTCTTAGGGTATGATTAAACCTCAAATACGTCGTGCAATTAGATGTAATCCCAAACACAAACTTAGGATTGCGTGTATTTGGTGCATATTATGTATACACTTCCGACGGCAATGTCCTTGACAAACGTCACTGAGAAACAGTATTTTATTTTGCTTGATCAATCATCGAATTTGAATATTAAAAAAGTTTTCACAGTTAGGTATTCGTAAAGTTTTACAGTGTGTTTAATTTATCGTATTAAAATTTTTCATTGGAATTTTCTTTACTGAAATCGAATAGCAAGATTGAATTAGGCCGTATCAAAATCGATGTTGTTTGAGTAACGGCCAAAGAAAATTTGCTGAATATGCTCTATCACATGTTTTATCCAATACTCGACCATTCTGCTGAAATATTTTTTAAATAGTATTTTTAACCGTTTATTCTTACGTTTTCAGAGACAGCCATGGGAGTCTTAGTGAACGCTCAACTAAACCCTGCATCGGCTTATGTCAATGCTGTTCACAAGTAAGGCATTTAAAAATTGTTATTAAGTTAGATAAATTACGTTGATATTGATTATTTTTCCCCCTTTTGTATTGCAGCGCCCTATCCTTGGTAGTCAAGAGAATAAGACATCCGATAAAGAGAATAGATTTCTTTTACCAGTTCACAGAAGACTTTAAGGAAATGAAAAAGTCATTGGAAATTCTTCATGGCTATACCAACTTTATGATAAAACAGAGAAAAGCCATACTAGAGAAATCTAATGAGACCCTTTCCATGTACACAGAAGATGTTTACGGTAATTCTGCGTTATTAGTTAACTAGCTTTATTTATTCCTGTTGGAGGTTGGCTACTGCCCCGAGATTTGCATTGGAAAATATTGAACAAACAATTAAGTATTGTTATAACTGTATGTGTGGAAATTTTTAGTTGTGAAAAATTGAACGCTTCATAACTCATGATAAAATCGACAGTGCAAGCTGAAAATATTTTTGCGTCAACTTTGACAGAAAAAAAATTACCAACCACACTTCAACCAAATTCTGGGAAATTGAATAAAAATCATAAAAAATCACTAAATCAGATTGTAATGTGATAGCTTTGATTCGAATTTATAATTTTCTAACTCTTCGCGGGTTTTGTTTTATTTCTAGGTGCCAAAAAGAAAATGGTATTTTTGGACATACTGCTTTTATCAACTATTGACGGAAAACCACTATCTGACGTGGATGTAAGAGACGAAGTGAACACGTTTCTTTTCGAGGTAAATCGTTTTACGAGCGATGCTACATCTTTGAACTTATTAATGAATAAATAAAATAATATTCGCCGACTCACAACCCTGAGATTAATAGCCTTATGTGACTACCGATTGAGCTGACCGGGCCGATGACAGGGTTGAAAAATATCACATGTCGAGCATTTGCACATATAGGCGCATCTCAACCACTAGCACGGCTATTTATTTTTTTAAACGTTAAAATTCTAATAATAGTTTGCAAACAGATTGAAAATACAGTAGTATGCATAAAGCTATGTAATAGAGTAGACAGCTGCATACGAAACGTTATTTAAATGTATTGGTGTGCTGTGAACATGTCAGCTTTGAACTTGATAATAATATAGCCAATTGAGCAATTCTAGGGATTGTTTTAAATTTAATAAAAATACACTTTCCCGTTGAAAGAAATGCCAATGATTTTTCTACACTTTCCGATATTGTTATTGCAATATCTTAGTACGCAAGGCGGATTTATTCAGTTATTCGCTTGGAATTCGTGAAATCATGAACTGCCGATAGTCGTCTGTCGACTAAAGTAGTAAATCTAGGTGTGACTTCCATAGACTCCACTTGACTGGAGCCACCTTGGACGCAGACTGGTTTGCATTATTCTAGTAACTACAAAACTACTAAATCACTAACATACTACTCGACTAAATGTATCTTGTTCAGAGACACATTTAGCTACTAAATTACTCGAAACTACTAAATCACTTACTATACTTATTGAATCCGAAGCTGCGATAAAACACCGAATGTGTTTCCAGCTTCAGATGAATTTGGAAAATAGTGGACTGTATAATTATGGAAGTGGAACGAATTATGGAATTAAGGAAGAAATAATGGGAAACCATTCACTCACCGATGAGGTTAAAAGTGCTTGAATTCTTCTTGCACAATTTTAGTAAAGAAATAATTCACAAAAACACCACACTTAATTTAGTCTTCTAATTCACGACACACCACATTTATTTTATATTTTTAGAAGATCAAACAACAAAACCAACGAAGTAGCGAAACGAACGAGCAACCACTTTTTTTCACACAAAAACTTATCTGTTTAATTGTCAATTGTTTCGAACACGGTATTGTAGAAATACAGAACTCAATACGGCGAAATGGTTGGGTAGGTAGGGACTTGGGTGAAAAACATGAAGGTAAGAATCCAATAAATTATTACTTTTAAATTCAAGAATACTACTCGACTAAATTCATATTATTCAGACACATTTAGTTACTAAATTACTCGCCACTCCAATAAAGCACTAACATAGTACGAACAAGCCGTTATGGCGTGTCCACACGAAGCCAGTATTTATTCAAGTGGTAACTAAATCGTTTAGTAGAATTTGAAGGAAGCGGCCACGTGTGGACAAAACGCTTAAGTGGTCAGTGGTAGTAGCATGTTAGTTGACTGGAATAAAATTTGCTCTATTTTTATGAACGAATAGCCCCCACCACCGCCTGCGCGCACACCCTTGTAATTGTAAGAGAGTGTGAGTGATTTTTATTGGCCGCGTATGGACACTCACTAATAAATCTACTATTTCATTCGAATTCGGCCCAGTTACCGCAGCGCGCGAATGGGTGGGGGCATTAACTTACTAAAATGCAGGTTTGGACAGCACTGACAGGACAGTGCTGTAGTAACCACTTGCTACTCGACTAAATACTGGCTTCGTGTGACACACCATTAGTGTCTTTTCTAATTACATACATCTATGGTAACGTGTTGTTATTTGTATTTTCAGGGTCACGACACGATTTCTTCTGCTCTCAGCTTTGCAATTTATTTACTATCGAGACATCCCTGTGTTCAAGAAAAGGTCTACCAAGAACAATTGGAAATATTCTCAGATCACAGATCGACTCCACTTACACACAGGTAACTAAATCAAGTATTATAATTTCGCGTTTGTATGTATCTAGGGGCGGAAAAGACCGTTATATAAAATAATAATTGCAAATAGATTTACTAGGTAGGTATTAACTTTTTTTTTTAGAAATGCAATTTTTGTTAAGTAGTTGTTTTTAATAAAAAAGTTTTAATCTCCTAAGTACATAGACAAGCTGAATATAATATTTATTATATCATCTCATATTCTTCGTTTTGTCTTATTCGGGTCGCGGTCCGATCGATTTTTTGTATTTTATAAATTGTATTTTATTTGTACAATGACAAAACAAGTTTTTTTTTGAGGAATAACTTTCATTTACAGTGACCTTCACAATATGAAATATCTGGAGCTGGTAATAAAGGAAACCCTCCGGCTATATCCACCTGTGCCATACATTGCAAGGAGATTACTAGAAGACGCTGTGATAAGCAAGTATATTTATTAATAATATGGTGACTGCCGTAGAGATAAGACCTACGCATTTTAGATTGATATGGTATGTTCCGGGTTCTTTTCCCGCCTCAGCGAAAATTAAAACCGAGATTTCAAGAAACGTTGTTAAAAAACAATGATATTGCAAAATACATACGAGGCCTGTTCAAAAGAAAAGGTGAATTTTGAATTTTCCATGTGATTTTCGATTTATTTATTTTTGTTGTCTATATGTTGTTTTTAAACAATTTATCATAGTATAGCAATCAACATTTTAATATGGTTTGTTTTTGACAACTGGAAAGGTTAGTCACGTTTTTTGTGTGCTCTTCGATTTTTTACTTTTGAAAAAAATGGATAAAAACAAACAACTGATCCAAAATGGCTGATATTCTTACAACATTTGATAAACATATGGCTACGACATTACAACAAAAAACAACAATAATTATCACAGTCTCGTATTTTTATACTTGAAAACAAGTAAATGTCATACGGCTTCGTAGTAAATCAACATAATTGCTAAACCATAAATTAATATATTTATTTTTCAGACGATATGAGAATTCCTAAAGACACGACGATCCTAATTGCTGTTTACACCATGGGACGAAATCCTGAAGTTTTCCCAAACCCCGAGGAATTTATACCTGAGAGATTCCTACCCGAGGAATGCAATAAGAGAAATCCCTTCGCTACAGTATTCTTTAGTGCTGGCTCCAGAAACTGTATCGGTTGGTACCAATATCCATGTAACTGCTTTCATTGTGTCCAGAATATATAGACATCGCACACTAGCAATTGGGCATGATACAACTTCACCTTCTTTCCCATAAATAACGCATATAACGGAAAGGGAGGTTACAAAGAAGCCCTTAGTGGCATAACCTACATCCTATATTTCCATATTTCGGTGTTGCAAACGCACCCTATGCATGCTGTTGATCGTTAGAGGGCAGTGGTAAACATAAAGAAAGTTTGAAGTTTTTCCTTTGTGTCGATAGATGGCAAATGATCTATTCCCAGAACATATTACAAGTTACATGTCACCTCAGTAATTACAATATATCTGGTGCTGTACTCCTGCAATATATTTTTAAATTTTATAAATATCTTATTAATTTGAAATATTTTATTATTACCGATTTTGAATCGAGAGCTTTAAAAAAAATATATGAAATATCTGTTTCTTTGCAGGTCAAAAGTTTTCGATGTTGGAGATGAAGGCAATCCTGTCAAAGCTCGTCAGAAATTTCACAATTAGAGACACAAATCATATTCCGATATTGTCGGGAGATCTAATCCTTAAATCAGTTAATGGAATCAAAGTCAAATTAGCCCCAAGACAATATACCGAGCGCGACTTCAAAGATATTCACTTGTAAATAATTATATTAGTAAATCAAATAAGTAAGTTACTCTATTGTGAATCTGATGCGCTATAAATAGTATTATTCAAACCAATCAACAACAAAAAAATATTTAGTAATTTTAAAATTGGTTGGAGGGGACATCATTTCTACGATTTATTGCGTTTTCCGATTATTTTATTCGATGTTTTCAGATGATAAAATATCAACATGTATTTGATTTCTCCGAAGAAAAATGGACACTTTTCAACGAATCAATAGGAATGTAAAAGTATAAAAAATATGTTAAGTTTACTGAGCATGTAAATGGATTAAGATATCAAAAACGAAAAACAACAAGGTTCATTAAAAAATTTAAATGGTTTCCAGTTCCTGGAAATACTAACGCCGTCTGATAAAAACAATTTTTTTTTGAAGGCGAAGGGTGAAACAGAAATCTGCTTACCATTTGAGGAAATTAGTAAATATTGGACAAAGACACATGTTTTAGAAAGAATCTTTTAAAAACCACTCGCATCGTTAATATTCAATATTCAAGTTAGTACACTTATTTTCACAATATAATCTGTTAACTATAGGTATATTATTAAAAACTTTTTATAATTATTATCATTGTCTTCATAATTATTTTTGTTCACTGAACTAATAAATTGTCCACTTTACCGATTGTCCCAACTTTTCGTATGGTGCCAAAAAATTTTAGAACAACGTTAGCATGTCTAATTTTGAGATTTTAGAGAATAAAAAGTATATAATTTATAATTATTCGATTAATAATATAATGCTAACTGCAAACGGGGTAAATGATTATGAACTGTGATTACTAAAAATGACTGAAGACCTAAGAAAACTGAGTAACTGTCGAAAAATATTTTAATGTCAAATGCAATTTTATTTAATTTTTCAAATTATTGTATCACATTGAAATTACATGCATAAATTTGGCATATTTACTATGAAAATATAGAGTTTCGTATTGAATATGTAGAAGATTCAATAATATTTTTATCGGCAAAAAATGTATGTCACTAGTTGGAAGTCAATGCTAATATTTTTCACCCGCGATAAAATGAATTTAAAATAAACTCTCAAGATTGTATTCCATAGACAAGAGAAACAAAAAGATGTGGCATGGAGACGTGCCGACTGTCGCCGAACTTCGTATAAAGCTGGGAATATCATTAAATAATATAATGTGGCGTTTAAAAAATACACGTGGGACAAAAAAGAATATAAAAAGCATAAGAATTATTTGAAGCATTTAAAAAACAATTTTAATGTACAGTTTCTGTGTAACGTATATTTGGTAAACAATAAATTTATAATTGCAGAATGCAAAATATTAAAATAAAATGTAATATTAGCAACAGCCTAAAATTTGAACATTATTTTGACTGGCCCTACCCGCCTAAACTATTTGAAAATATTTCAATTATTTTAAAAGCATTTAACCGTTTTCACTTATGCCGTATGCACACGGAGAAACTCTAAAGAAACTGTACTTATTTGTGAGTGATTTAAATTATTACCCGGTTACTAACTCTTTAGTGACGCTACTCAGAAGTGATCAAAATTAGTTTTCTGCAAGGTGGTGAAGTTAAACGGGATATTTGTCTATTTTTTTACTAATTTGTATTCACTTGTGGATCTTTCATTTTGTGAATAAAAATAAAATTATAAAATACACACATAACATAAAGACGATATGAGAATTCCTAAAGACACGACGATCCTAATTGCTGTTTACCATGGGACGAAATCCTGAAGTTTTCCCAAACCCCGAGGAATTTATACCTGAGAGAGATTCCCTACCCGAGGAATGCAATAAGAGAAATCCCTTCGCTACAGTATTCTTTAGTGCTGGCTCCAGAAACTGTATCGGTTGGTACCAATATCCATGTAACTGCTTTCATTGTGTCCAGAATATATAGATATCGCACACTAGCAATTGGGCATGATACAACTTCAACTTCTTTCCCATAAATAACGCATATAACGGAAAGGGAGGTTACAAAGGAGCCCTCAGTGGCATAACCTACATCGTATATCTTGGTGTTGCTAACGCACCCTATGTATGCTGTTGATCGTTAGAAGGCAGTGGTAAACATAAAGAAAGTCTAATGTTTTTCCTTTGTGTCGATAGATGGCAAGAACAAATATGAAACGATTCCCAGACCATATTACAAGTTACACGTCACCTCAGTAATTACAATATATCTGGTGCTGTACTCCTGCAATATTTCCAATTAATATATATATATATATATATTAATTGTAAATATTTATTATTACCGATTTTGAATCGAGAGCTTTAAAAAAAATATATGAAATATCTGTTTCTTTGCAGGTCAAAAATTTTCGATGTTGGAGATGAAGGCAATCCTGTCAAAGCTCGTCAGAAATTTTATAATTAGAGACACAAATCATATTCCGATATTGTCGGGAGATCTAATCCTTAAATCGGTTAATGGAATCAAAGTCAAATTAGCCCCAAGACAATATACCGAGCGCGACTTCAAAGATATTCACTTGTAAATAATTATATTAGTAAATCAAATAAGTAAGTTACTCTATTGTGAATCTGATGCGCTATAAATAGTATTATTCAAACCAATCAACAACAAAAAAATATTTAGTAATTTTAAAAATTGGTTGGAGGGGACATCATTTCTACGATTTATTGCGTTTTCCGATTATTTTATTCGATGTTTTCAGATGATAAAATATCAACATGTTGTAAAACTAAGGAACTATAATGAATAAACGTAGTGGGTAATTGTCAAATGATAGTCTTTAAGGTTAGGTAGATCACGTTTATTAACGAATTAAAACACGCTGAAGTAACTAATCACAATACAAGCGGTGTTGTGTCACGGAGGGTAGACTCTGCCGTCCCGGCGGGCCAAAACATCCCCTTCCGCCGGAAAGGTCCTTCTGCTAGGCTGTTAAAGTGCGCACCGTTGCTGGCCATGTATTGTAATACGCCCAAATAGGCGTTATACTCGTCCATCCTGACCACCACCAGTCGTGTCCTCACGTCTTTCTCTCTGTATGCGATCAGTCTAGAAGCATATAAACATATTATGAAGTGCATATTTAGTCAACCTTGCGTTGGTTACTTTTCATTACAGTAAACCCGCCACTGATGTGACTCGCCACTAAAGTAGCATATTACTCGCCACTAAAGTAGCATATTACTCGCCACCAACGTGACATATTACTCGCCACCAATGTGACATATTACTCGCCACCAACGTGACATATTACTCGCCACCAATGTGACATATTACTCGCCACCAATGTGACATATTACTCGCCACCAACGTGACATATTACTCGCCACCAATGTGACATATTACTCGCCACCAATGTGACATATTACTCGCCACCAACGTGACATATTACTCGCCACCAATGTGACATATTACTCGCCACCAAAATATTACTCGCCACCAACGTGACATATTACTCGCCACCAATGTGACATATTACTCGCCACCAACGTGACATATTACTCGCCACCAATGTGACATATTACTCGCCACCAATGTGACATATTACTCGTTAGCTTTCTAGTAGATCAATCAGGTCGAGGGTCTCTATTTCACTGTCGTTTGATTCCGACTCGCTCGACACGGTTGGAGCACTCCTATATGGCCTGAGGGAGTCGACGGCCACAACCGCAGTGAAGGTTTTATAGCCTCGCATCCCCTTAATACTCCTTATTTTGTATCTATCACTGTCCAGTACCCTGGATACTTTATAAGGACCGCCATACAGAGATTTGACTTTTCTACTCAAGCCTCCCAAGTTTGTTGAACTGTCTTTCCATAGTACAAGCTGCCCTTTGGTATATTTTCTCGCTGCCTTTCGCCTTTTGTCAAAGGACTTTTTCATTCTTGCTGCTGCTTTCTTCATATTCTCCGTTGCTTTTGTTCTTCTGGACTCTAATAGTTGCAGCTCTTGTTGTGCACTATTGGTGTCATCAGCTTCTAGTTCGGGTAACAAATTTCCCTTGTAGGCGAACATGAGTTGAAAAGGGGAATATCCAGTACTCACATTCACTGTGTTGTTGATTCCCCACAGGATGTCTGGAATTTCAGAGTCCCAAGTATTTTCACTAGTTGTTCCTGTTCTTATTGCTTCCAGAATTGTGCGATTAGCACGTTCTACTTTGTTTTATCTGTTTTTAGATTGACAAATTCTTTAAAATACCTGCTGGTGAATGCAAGTCCTCTATCTGAAACAACCCTCACAGGATATCCAACAATACAAAAGATTTCCTTGAGGAGTTTGATGCTTTCGATGGACCCCACACTACGAGATGGTTTTGCTACCAAAAACTTCGAAAATGAGTCAACTGTCATAAGCAGGTATTGGTTTCCTTTACTGCTTTTAGGGAAAAGGACCCAAATGGTCTATATGAATAGTGTGACCTGGTTTCAGGGGGCTTTTCAATGGGGTGAAGTTTTTCCTTCTATACGTCCGTACTGCCCCTTTTTATATGCACAATCAATACAACCTTCCACATATTTTTTTAATGAATCTAGTCATTTTTGGAAACCAGTATTTTCCTTTATTCTAGTATCACATTTTTTTTAAATCCAGGGTGTCCAATCTCATCATGGTGTTTGCGCAGTAGATTCCATTTTGCTATTTTAGGCACCACGAGTCTCTCTCCATGCAACGTCTTCCTGTACAGTCGTCCTTCCCTGAATGTGTAATTGTTGCTGACATCTTTGTTTGGTTGTGAGCTTTTTTAGCTGGTTAACCTTGGAACTTATAGATTGGTCTTGCAACTGAAGCGATAGAAACCAGTCCACTGAATTTATCATAGACACTTGAACTGGCTGTACGGGATTTCGACTCAATGCATCCACATGTTGCATTTTAGCGCCTGATCTGTATTCTATTTCCATATCGAAATCTTGAATCGAAAGCCACCATCTTGCAATCCTGGGAATGAGGTCCTTCTTAACTAACGTAGAGCGAACCGCCACGCAATCGGTTACAATTTTAAAATGTATCCCTGTTAGATAAATCCTAAATCTTTTGATGGTTTCTACAACCGCGAGTGTCTCCAGTTCGTAACTGTGATAGAAACACTCTTCTTTGGAGGTGACGCGACTGAAATAGGCGACGGGTTTCAATGCCGAGTCTTCTTGGACTTGAAGTAGAATTCCTCCTATGCCCAGCTTACTGGCGTCTGTATGTATTTCAGTCTGAGCTTTGCAGTCGTAAAGTGCCAAGACGGGGTCTGAAGTAAGAATAGTTTTTTAAGGAGGCAAGCGACTTACACTGCTCTTGGCCCCATACCCAGGGAGAGTTTTTCTTTGTAAGTTCCGTCAAGGGCCTTTGCAATAGTTGCAAAATTTTGGACAAATTTACGAAAGTAGCTTGCCAGACCAATAAATTGCCTTATCTCGTGGACATTCCTTGGTGTGGGAAAATCAGCTACCGCATTGATTTTAAATTTCCCTGGCTTAATACCATTTTTAGAAATTCGGTGCCCTAAATAATCTATTTCCGTCTTCAGGGAAGAAGCACTTCTCTAAGTTGAGTCGAAGGTCAGCTTGATCGAACAATTTCAGTACAGTCTCAAAGAAGTCTCAAGCCTTCTTCTTCAGAGAGCGAGAAGGAATTAAAATGTCGTCCATAAAAACCAGTACTTCTTCATGCCGTAGACTTCCTAAAACTTTATTTATGGTTTTGACAAAAACTGATGGTGCATTAGCAAGTCCGTAAGCCATCCGAGTGTACTCGTATTGTCCGTCTGGTTATAAAGGCAGTCTTTGCAATGGAATCTTCGGATATAGGAATTTGGTGATAACCTTGTGCCATATCTAGGCTTGTGAAGAACATTTTCCCAGAAATTCTGTTCAATTGATCATCGATGTGTCCTACTGAGTATCGATCCTTCATCGTTATCGCATTTAAGGCTCTGTAATCTACGACCAACCTAACGTCTCCCGTCTTTTTTTTTTAACTAATATAATGGGACTTGCGTATTCAGATTCAGATTCTCGAATTATTCCACTTTCCAGGGAGGTCGTTAACTTTGTTTCGTACTATTTCTCGTTCCTTAAAAGATAGTCTATAAGGTTTGTAATGAACCGGTTGGGCGGTGGTTGTAGTTATTTTCATTTCCCCAAATGTGGTTCTGCCCAGTTCCTTCGTGGATCTAGCAAAGCAGTGGGACCATTTATGTAACAGTTTTAACAGGTTTTCCTTATGCACCTTATCTACTTCTCCCATGCGTACGCTTTCCATCGCTAATGGATGGGATTCTAGAGATATTCTTTCACCTTTCAAAGCACTGGGTTCTTCTAGTATCGGTTCAGCCCTAGCAAGCAGGCATCCCGCTGTTAATTTGAGTTCTTCAGAGCCCAAGTTTGTTACTTCAACACTAGCACTGGGACAATCTAGAAGCGATCCGGGAAATGAGTAGGATTGCTGACCGAGACAAAAGCATCCTGGGCTTTACCAATAATCTGTCTTTTTCGGATGCGACGACATCTACTCTGGCAAATTCTCCCATAGGTATTATGGTAGTGGTTTCGACTCTAATTGGGAACTTTCTGTCAATGTCTTCGAAAATGTGAATTTTTGAAATCGACTCAAAACCATTTTCTTGGGTGAGCATAGCTCTACCGCTTGCCACTGTCATCTCGATGCCATATCTATTTATTATCGGTTGACCAATTAAGAAGTCGATATCATTCATGTTGCAGTCTGTGACCAAAGCTTCTGTATCAAACTCTATGTCATCGATGAATACATTTATCTTGACTTGGCCCAGTGCTGCGACACAAGTCCCTGTGAATCCCTTAATGATGTAGGAAGTGGCTTCCCAAGGAACTTTAATTGCTTCCGCACTTTCTTTATGGATTATATTGACTTGACTTCCCGTGTCAATAAATCCGCACAGAGAAACTCCATTCACTTTAGCTTCCTTGAGATAGGTACTATTCAAATTAGATAAAGATAAAATCATTACCTCCTTGACAGGTACTCGACTGTCCTTCGAGATGAAAGCGCGGCAGGTTACCTCTCGATGTCCGAAGCGTCCACATCTCGAGCATTTCTCCGACGGCTGCTCTCTGAAGCGGCAATCCCGAGCCACGTGATTCCGTTTTTGGCAGACGAAGCACCTGGGGGACTTCGGCTCCTGCTGTCTGGGTAGCCAGCCTCCTGCCTGGGTTCTGGGAGTGCCGGCCGATGTTGAAATTGACGTCGGAGCCGATGTTGAAGCCGATGTTGTCGACGCTGGAGACTGGTAATGCTCCAATGCCGCTAAAAATCCTGCATACAGGTCGTCCGGTTCATCGCACTTAAACGCCCGAGCATTTGCCTGCAACTCGCTCGGCAGCCCCTTAATGATGAGCGACATTGCCGCCTCCGTATCCAACCGGCACCGGTGTATCATCGCAAGCTTCGAGTGATAAAAGTGAGACATTGTCTCCTGCGGTAGCTTTTTCCGCTTCACCAATTCCTCGAGCAGATCCGCATAATCATGCTGGCGCGGGAAAGCTCGCTCGAGTGCCATCTTCCACTCACACCACTCCAAATCGTAGTTTTCCAACCGATTGAACCATGCTTTAGCCTGGCCGGTCAATCGCGTTTGCATTGCCAACGTCTTCTCATACTGACTCCATTGGTGGATCAGCCCCAGCTGCTCGATTTTATTCAGCCACGAAGATATATGGCAGTCTCTGTCTTCTGGGTCGAACTGCGGGATTAATTCCGAGATGATCCGTATCGGTGGGCCTTGACGCACGCTGTCGCAGTTTCGTTCGCACTTGCTTGCACCTTTCTTCATCAATTCTTTCAATGTTTTTTTGATGAATTGTTGCGTAGATTTCCCTGAGCACAGTATTTTTTCGTCTTAAAACTTTTCTGTAAAAATTACTCCTTTTCCGATTCCCGACATGACGAAGTCCGATAACGGTAGCGGCGGAAATTCAACTATTCAAAGAAACACGGCGAAAATCAAAATGGCCAGGGACGCGATTGAAAAAAAAATACTGATTTCGGCACGGTTTGAATTATCCCACTTCTGATATGTAAAACTAAGGAACTATAATGAATAAACGTAGTGGGTAATTGTCAAATGATAGTCTTTAAGGTTAGGTAGATCACGTTTATTAACGAATTAAAACACGCTGAAGTAACTAATCACAATACAAGCGGTGTTGTGTCACGGAGGGTAGACTCTGCCGTCCCGGCGGGCCAAAACATCCCCTTCCGCCGGAAAGGTCCTTCTGCTAGGCTGTTAAGTGCGCACCGTTGCTGGCCATGTATTGTAATACGCCCAAATAGGCGTTATAATGTATTTGATTTCTCCGAAGAAAAATGGACACTTTTCAACGAATCAATAGGAATGTAAAAGTATAAAAAATATGTTAAGTTTACTGAGCATGTAAATGGATTAAGATATCAAAAACGAAAAAACAACAAGGTTCATTAAAAAAAATCTCAAATGGTTTCCAGTTCCTGGAAATATGAGAAAAAACATTTTCCTGTGTCTGAAATGACACAGTTCAGTTTGAATTTTCCTCTCTTGGGAAGGGTAAACTAGTTATACATACGCATAGACATCTAACGCCGTCTGATAAAAACAATTTTTTTTTTGAAGGCGAAGGGTGAAACAGAAATCTGCTTACCATTTGAGGAAATTAGTAAATATTGGACAAAGACACATGTTTTAGAAAGAATCTTTTAAAAACCACTCGCATCGTTAATATTCAATATTCAAGTTAGTACACTTATTTTCACAATATAATCTGTTAACTATAGGTATATTATTAAAAAACTTTTATAATTATTATCATTGTCTTCATAATTATTTTTGTTCACTGAACTAATAAATTGTCCACTTTACCGATTGTCCCAAACTTTTCGTATGGTGCCAAAAACAACGATGGTTTTTAGAACAACGTTAGCATGTCTAATTTTGAGATTTTAGAGAATAAAAAGTATATAATTTATAATTATTCGATTAATAATATAATGCTAACTGCAAACGGGGTAAATGATTATGAACTGTGATTACTAAAAATGACTGAAGACCTAAGAAAACTGAGTAACTGTCGAAAAATATTTTAATGTCAAATGCAATTTTATTTAATTTTTCAAATTATTGTATCACGTTGAAATTACATGCATAAATTTGGCATATTTACTATGAAAATATAGAGTTTCGTATTGAATATGTAGAAGATTCAATAATATTTTTATCGGCAAAAAATGTATGTCACTAGTTGGAAGTCAATGCTAATATTTTTCACCCGCGATAAAAATGAATTTAAAATAAACTCTCAAGATTTATTAACTCTAGAGTAGGTATTCCATAGATAAGAGAAACAAAAAAGATGTGGCATGGAGACGTGCCGACTGTCGCCGAACTTCGTATAAAGCTGGGAATATCATTAAATAATATAATGTGGCGTTTAAAAATACACGTGGGACAAAAAGAATATAAAAGCATAAGAATTATTTGAAGCATTTAAAAAACAATTTTAATGTACAGTTTCTGTGTAACGTATATTTGGTAAACAATAAATTTATAATTGCAGAATGCAAAATATTAAAATAAAATGTAATATTAGCAACAGCCAAAAATTTGAACATTATATTGACTGGCCCTACCCGCCTAAACTATTTGAAAATATTTCAATTATTTTAAAAGCATTTAACCGTTTTCACTTATGCCGTATGCACACGGAGAAACTCTAAAGAAACTGTACTTATTTGTGAGTGATTTAAATTATTACCCGGTTACTAACTCTTTAGTGACGCTACTCAGAAGTGATCAAAATTAGTTTTCTGCAAGGTGGTGAAGTTAAACGGGATATTTGTCTATTTTTTACTAATTTGTATTCACTTGTGGATCTTTCATTTTTGTGAATAAAAATAAAATTATAAAATACACACATAACATAAATATATACGATAATGTTATGAAATAATATAAGGTGATAAGAAACCTTGATGTATTCAATCGGACGAGAAACAATGCGACTAAAGACTCAAATCAAAAACAAGTCGACAGGTTGAGTTTTTTACCAACTGGTTACTAAAGCGTTAGTGACTGTTACGTACCGGTAGCGCGGTGTGCGGTGTCTCATTTAATTAGTAATTTGTGTCAGTGATCAGTTTCTTATGAGTATGTTCATGTGCAGAGGGTCTAATTCTACCCTTTGTAAACACTCCAAACCCTACCTACAACATGCAAGACTATTGTGAAAAACCAACACACTGTTTATTCAAATGCGATATTTACTTAAACAGGGTGAGAATATTGGATGCTAAATCACACAGGCTTATAAAAGAAGAAATTTGCTTTTATCTGAACAAGAAAATTAATAACTTTATTTCTAGTTTGTAAAAAATAAAAATTATGAAAAGTGTATTTTTTTATCAGCCGCTCTTTCAAAGATTCAATAAAAAATGTGGGATTTTACACTGTCTTCTTTTAAAGCGGTAAGCAGACAATCGACCCAGGTTAAAAACCCGTTTTAGAGTTACGGTAACCATGCATATTTGCTAAACGGCTCTATTTATTATTTAAATAAGCAATACCAATACAGTGAAGTCTCGCAATAATACAAGCTTGTGGAGGGGATCGTTTATTTGAATTATTTTGCCTGCGATATTCAATAAAGATCGAGCTAACAATTTTGTTTTTCATTCAGAATTACATTATTTAGCGTTGTGACAGTTTTGAAAGAACTGTTTCAAAGAAGTACTTCTTTTGACAGCAGTCCCAACTTCATTCATTTTTCATTGAACAAATACTTCAATTGAAGTTGGTTAAGTTGGTACTCCCGATTGAACGATCTATGGCATCTACTTCGAACTTCAATTTTTCATTCGTTCGAAAGACTGAAATATTGCATCATCCACAGTTCAATTGTTCATTCCCTTCTTCCTTCGATTTTAGTTCGAAGAATGAATGAAGCAATGAAGTATCTTTTTAGTTATCCGTTCCCTCGCACGTACCCGTGACAGTTGCTTATGATTTCTGTGCTTGTTTTGTCTATAGGACTATATAATCTCTACCTAAAATTATGGATGGCCGTTCAACGAGAAAGAAAAAGTGAAATATGGGCTTATTTTAAGGAAGTTGGGGTTTACCAGGCCAAATGCAACTTTTGTTCTAAAGTTATATCCATAAAGGGAGGCAATGCCTATAATATGAATCGTCATTTGCGCAATATTCACCCTATTGCTAACCAAACTGTCAAACTGTGTACAGTAAGAAATATTCAAATTGTACCTCAAGCCCTGAAAAACGTTCACATCGCTCTAACAGAAACTGGAAATTTCGCAATTACTACATTTGCTTTACATTACTACATTTTGCTTTGCTGTACATCATTCCTTTGAAGGCATGATACCGCCAACAATTCAAACTTATGGGCAGCTGTCACATAGAAACAATAGACAAGAAACTAGTAATAGACAATTCATCAACACACACATAGAAGAAAGAAAGAAGTAGTTTTTCTTCACGGTATAATTTTTGCTATATAATAAAGGAGGAGTGTGTCATGTGGTAGGGAGAGCTGTCCCGAATAAAACTATTAAGAAAAAAACGTGACTATTATTTGGTCCATTTATCGCTAGCAACCCCCCCCCCTCGACGAGGAATTCTGCGATTGATCTGTTACTTCGATTGAACTGTTCACCGTGAAGGGTTCATTTTGAAGAACTAGCAATTCGTGAAGCATTCACAAATCTGTGAAGCTTTTCCCATCGCTACGATATACCGCTCTCTGACATATTACGTATTCCACAGAAGAAGTTTTGTTTGAGTAGAATATTTTCAAAATGGAAAACACAATTAGGTACCTACTTAAGTTTTTTTTTCCAAATATTTTTTTGAATGAAATAAAATTAATGTTGCTTTGTTGAGACGAATCAAATATTTATACCAATGTAAATATTTTCAAAATAGAAAACACAATTACGTACCTAATTAAGATAAATATTTTTAAAATACAATTTTAGAATGAAATGATATTATCAAACTGATGTTCTTTTATAAATAGAACACATATACTTTGTTTTTAACCACTTTTTTATTTAATATTTTGTCTACCGGTTTCGGAAGTACCCTTCCATCATCAGGACAATTTTCTTCCAGAAGAGATGAAGTTATTATCTAAAGATTAATTTAATATTGTCCTGATGATGGAAGGGTACTTCCGAAACCGGTAGACAAAATATTAAATAAAAAAGTGGTTAAAAACAAAGTATATGTGTTCTATTTATAAATATGGCAAGCCACAAAGTTAATGCTTTTTACGAATATATGATGTTCTTTTGTTTATAGATAGTAAAAGTAGCCAAAATGCATAACTTTTCATGTCAAATTAATTATGATGCCAAAAAGAAAAGCTGTTGGTCAATCTACAAGTGCAAAAAAAAATAAAGAATCATAAGCTTCATAAACAGTATAGCGAAGGGAAAAAAATATTTGAAACCGATCGAGTTAGAATATCTCAAGCCCGTTCTTCTGAGACAGACGAGCAAAGGGAGGAAAGAATGAAATAATTTTGGCGATTGTTTATTTGTTTTTTTATTATTATTATTTTCATTTCAAATTCGATTTGCAGTGAAAAATTAAGACGTTAGAGTTCGAATAACACTATCAAACGTGAAATAATACGTGATAGTGATTACTAATAATATAAATAATTTAATATTAATTTTCGAATTCAAACATACGTCAAAATTTTTGGAGAAAGTGAAATATTTTTAGATTTATACAATAATATTTGCAACTCAGTAGGTCACGCATTGCTGAAAAAATCACGGTTACCATTTTTTATGCAATTGGAGTAGGGGTTAATTATTATCATTATTCTTGTTTCATGAAATAATTTTGCGAATAGCCAAAGAGAGAATTCAATGGTTTTATCTATGCCTTAAAGTTGACAGTTCAGCTTTCTGACATTTCTCTCCGTGGTAATATCATTCCGAACATCGCTCAGCTTTTTCATTTTGTTTTAATTTAATCCAGTCAATGTCTTTGAAGTCTAGTAATTTTGTGAATTGTTGAAATTGCGTGTGTTTTCTTTGAAACTAAATTTCTTCCAAGTAATTACAGAGTTAAATAAAACAAAATGACAGGTAACTATTTCCCTACCAAAAATAACCTACTGTAATGAATACATATAAATATTCAAGCATTTAACTTTCCTATTATTATTTTTTGCTTTCAGATGAGGACTGCATATCAGTGGTAAGAAAACATGGCATTTAAGCAAACGGACAAGTGATCCTTTGTTGTATTTTCATGTTTATGGAATATTCAAATACCAATTATTTTAAGATGACTTAGCAGCATCCGGTATGAAAAAAATCAGTTAGCTTTGCGTAAGAAATCAGCACTAGTTTTTTTTTAAAATTGTTAAATAACAAAAACACTGCAGTATTATGTAAAACTTTATTTTGAAAGTTTTACATAATAATGCTTTATTTTGAAAAATTTCACATTAAGTTATCTTATATTTTTAATGTTAATTTATAATAAAAAACGTGTCAAATACGTGTGGTGTCACGCTTTCTTCCATTTTAAATAAAGTTTTATTTACAACAACTTTGTTCAATCATTTTTTATAATGAAAAAATGGTTACTGTCATCACAAGCTTATTCACTGTCTTCCGAAATAATAAAGCAAGAGGTTTTTGTCTGTTATTTAAGGTTTTCTTTATTAGAACGCTAGAAAAAGTGAGTTATTAAGGCTTTTAATACAATAATAAAAATGGAATGCATTTATTATTATGGTTTCCAATATAAAAATTCCAGTAACATTGCATTATTTAGGCTTCCCTTGTAAGAAACAAAGATGCCTGATATTTTTTATTTATGTTTAGTTTATAGACAGAAAAAAACGCCGTGACATGATTATAATAAAATTGCAATATAAAAATTATTGGTTAGTTACATCTTTTTATTTGAGTCAGTAATAGAATTAATTTGTAATAACCACTTTTTATATGTATTTAAAAAAAAATCCAACAGGTATCGTTAATCAGCACAATTAAAATACAGCATCTAAATAATAGGTTTTCAAATAACTTATTCAAAGAAAAATGTGTTAGTTGGTCTTTTTATGGTTGCAGGAATTATTTCCGATGAAGTCTTGTGCAGTGCCTGGTTGCACCAACACTGACAACATGTCGCCCGACGCTCACTTCTTCCCCTTTCCTCTCAATCCTAATAGGTTTGTATTATTATTAAAGCTTCCATGTAATTCATATTGTGGTTTAATCTACCTAAGATATTGATTAATATGAATTTCCAGATGTCTGCAGTGGCTCCTAATGTGTAACAGAAAGGATTTAGTATCATACATGACAGAAACATTGAATAAGAATTTCAGTATCTGCTCAGTCCATTTCACTTCTAACAGCTATGTCAAAAATCACAAGAAGCTTTTAAAACTTACCTCCATCCCCACACTTTATTTAAAGAAGGACACTTCGTACAATGATGTGTTGAGTGCTGACTGCGCCACAAGCATTTCTGTCCTCCTGCGGGAAAACAATTTCTCCGGAAATTCTCTGGATGAATCTTTCTTAATTAGCAATGAAAACTATACCTCGGAAGAGGTGAATATAGCCCCGGCGGAAACCAATCACGTTGCTTTAACCATTTGTAGGTTATGCTCCGGAAGTAATTCAGATAGTCACAGTATGTTGAACATATTAGACACATCCGAAGTTCTCCATCAAATAAATACCTGCTTACCAATTAAAGTGGCCCCGACTGATGATTTGCCCAAAAATATTTGTTTCCAGTGTCAAAAACAATTGGAGAAGCATTTCATGTTCCACCAAACTGTTCTGGACTCAGATAATGTTCTGAAAGAAATGTTCCAGCGAATTTGCGATAGTTCTGGGCCGGAACAAAATTTTGAAGATATGGAAAAAAAAATTCATGACGATGCAAATCCGTGTGTTCATAATGATCACATTTATGCAGAGATTGTGTCCGATACGAACGATGAACTGAAAGGAAGAATAATTACTCTAATCACTCATAATAACGTAGTTAATATGAGTCACAACTTGATTGCCCATATGGATACAATCGTCGATGACATCAGTGAAAATGTCATTATTGAGTCGGTAGAGCAAGCAGCCGATGAGATTTTGATTGCAAACAATGACATGATGAAATCTGATGTTGAAATAAACGTTGCCAAAGATGATGAAAGCTACCAGTTGATTTTGGAAAATACAGCAATGTACATGTGCATCCTTTGCAACGGATTAGCTCCAGATATTGAATCTCTCTATAGTCATTCGATACTGAACCACAGTACACCCAGTGGCAATTATATCTGTGTTCTGTGTCATTCTTTAACATATTTTACTAAAGAACAGTTGCTTGTACACATGAATCTCCACAATTTTCCCGTAAGTATCAAATTTGTAATTCACAAAATGTACCTGCTAACAAACTACAGAAGTAGTTCAACAGAATTAACCTTATGACCCCTAAGCTCTTGTCCGTACTAGCACTGTGACCCTGTTCTCAGCAACATTCGCGCATGTACAAGCACCGTGACCTGGGATTCTTAATCAATTTCTGAGATAGTGCAAGGAAAACAATCCTATTTTATTTAACATTGCGCTCTATTATAAAAAAAATAAATTATTAAATTGAATTCATTACAATAAAATAATTGTCATCACTTTATTATAAGAGTATTGTAAAAAAATGACTTCTAACTCTCGTGGTGACTCTTATGCTAATGAGCTAGCACACTGATCTGTAAGGTAATGGCAACAGATGCAGAAGTCGCTATACTGGCCATTCGGGTACATGCATCATTTCATCAGGCCAACCAAGGTAAACTGGCAAATAGGGTTAAAATATACTAAATCTGTCCACTTTCTAATGTGTTGGGTTATTTCAATTTTCTAGAAACATGTTTTAATACTTACATATGATTTCAGGCAGACCTTCCTTCAGACAACGGTTCAGAGCAGTTCACAAACACAGAACCTATGGTCGCAGAGAACAATTCAAAATGCTCAATTTTCTGTGGCTTCTGCAATAAAAGGTTCAAATCCAAACATCGAATGGAGTTTCATATGAAATTCCATATGGGCAAGGAAGCGGGACTCTGTTCAATATGTAATAAAGTGAGACGTCATTGCATTTTAATTTATGTATATTGATAAGTACCTTTACCTTGAAAGGATATTATAATTTCTATTTTTCTTACGAAATGTTCCAGAGATTTGGTGATGAAAATCTTCTTTACCGTCATGTTTGTTACCTCCACCGAGGCGGTCGTGCCAAAAGAGCCCTTAACTCCTCCAAGCACTCCCAAAAAGAAAAGGAAACTTGGGAACTTATGACCAAGTCCTCCAAAGAGTATGACGGCAGCTCTTGTGCAGAATGTGGTGAATACTTCACTAGGTTATCTATTAGATTGATGCATGAAGAAACTGTACACGGAGTCAGACGCCACTGTTACCAATGTCATCATTGTATGGAGGCTTTTTCAAACACATCTCAGGTTACTATTGTTCTCAAAATATATTTTTATTTTGCTTCGATCTATGTTAGGCTAATTAGTCTTGTTTCTTTTCGTGTTTTCAATTTTGTTACATTGAAGGGGGAATGATGCTGACTGTCAATCAAATGCGACAATGTTTGAAACCCCTCAACTGTATTTAGTAAGCCCGACAATTTAAAATGTACAATAATTTTTCCTCTACTGACTTTTTTAATTGTAATTTTCAGATAAAAAGGCATCTGCTGAAGGAGCATGGCCATACTCCGTCTTCTGAACAAGAATTAGAGGAAATCTTCATCGGCTGTCTTTACCAATGTGAATACTGTTCACGTCTCTACAGCAAAATTTCTTGTCTGGATAACCATAGGTAAAAAAATAATTTAATATTTCGTTTTGCGATTGGTACCTACATCTTTTGCAATTTTAAGAAATACCAAATGTACCTGTTTTTTTACAACATATTTCCATCAGTATCTTTTCTCCTTAAATCAAAATGATTGATTGATTTTTACCAGGCAGGTTCACCACAGCAAACACCCTGTGTTCACGTGTCGCTATTGCCACGAGGAGTTTAACTGCCACCGGGACTTTCTCCTGCACGTAGCCATCAAGTTGGAACACCCCGTATCTCACAACAAGGACGACTATCCAGATAGGCCGGTGGCAAGGAAATTATTCTGCTGCCAGTATTGTTCCAAGGTGAAAAAACATCCTACCACTTTTTTTAATATTACATATTTACAACAAATTAATGGAGGACTGAATGTGGTAGTCACCAATAAAAAAGTTGTTCAAAGAAGCAATACTAGCTGTCCACAATAGAAAGCTGATAAAAACTCTGATGTTTGACAGTGAGGCATGGAACTAGCAGAGGAAATATGAAAGTAGACTAAATTGTGTAAAAATAAGATCCCCGTGCTTCGGAGAAATGGTATGGTGGTTAGTTAGTTACTTCTGCAATTTTTAGCAAAGTCTCAGAGATGGACGATTTGACGAGTATCTTATTATTTTTTATATCAATGCATGAATACAGCCTTACTGCCCAGACCCAGAGTGAGCCACTTCATGGAGCATTCATTTTCAATGTAGTTGACTATTTAGATCTGAAACTATGTTTCTATGTGCATAATGCTATTTCAAGTAAATTAATAAACAATTTATTTTGAATACTTCTATTCATAAAACATTCATTCATGATTTAAAACAAAGCTTATATTATCTTTTTGTGTCAACAAAGAAATGCGAAGTTATCGTGGAAAATGAGAATTTTGGAAAAGAGGTGTCGAAAAGACTCTTTTTGATACCAGGAGGTTAGAGAAAGATCACTTCTGAGACGGAAAATATTTAACGGGCGCTTTGTAAGCGGGTTCGACAGTATTATTTGAAGTCAATATGTATTTTGTTTTCTAGACTTTCCAGTCCTTAGGTAAGATGGTGGCCCACATAGCGAGACACAAGTCGGGTTCAGTCAGCCTGGAGTGTAAGATGTGCGGCATTGTGTTCTCTTCCACTGCAGACGCCGACACTCATAAAGCTAATTCCCATCCAGTTTCGGTAAGTAACTAGGTATACTGTGATAGGAAATTTCAAACCATAAACCCTGCCGAAGGTATCCATACTTAATTTCTCTTTGTATATTATTGCTTGCAGATTCAAGAGAACGACCCGGCTCGTCCCCACATATGCATCTTTTGCCCCAAAGCATTTCCGAACGAAGCATCTCTTGTTAAACATATAAGGACGCACACGGGTAAAGTTTATCTTATTTCATTCATAAATTGTCAACTTTTAGGGTTTATAGTTCTTCTTTTAGGGTTATTAAGGCGAATCTTGGTAATTTATGTCAATATAGGTGGGTGTATTATTTCTCATTATATGTTTTCTAATTGTAGGAGAACGACCTTACAGATGTGACTTCTGTGGCAAGTGTTTCAGCCAGTCGTCTGGCCTCATAACCCACACCAAGACACACACAGATGAGAGGCCTTATTCTTGTTCGCTCTGTAATCAGACCTTCAAAATAAAGGTACACACATTCATAATAGCATCTATTATTTTATATTCACAATAAGCAAATACTTTGTGAATTGGCATGATGAATTAAATAAAAATACACTTTATTTGGTATAAATACGTCGACTAGTTTCGATTCAACTGAATCTTCTTGGGGACTTAAAAATATACTAATATTATAATTACATAGTATATTTTTAAGTTCCGAAGAAGATTCAGCTGAATCGAAACTAGTCGACTTATTTATACCAAATAAAGTGGATTCAAAAACTGTATTTTTATTTAATTTATTATTACATCACTCATATCGTGATGAAAAACTCACCACCTGCAATGATAGCTCAGCGGTTTAGAACCGTTGCCCGGTTAGTGTTTGGTCTCGTAAGTTTAATAACCTTTTTTGTGATGAATAATTTGACAACTAATGTCATTTTTAATTTAACATTTTGAAGCTTAAAACTTCCATTACCTACTATTGAGCACAGATTACAGACCAGACACCGGGAGCCTATGTATCTATCTTTTGACAGTTCTAATATGATTTGAGAACTGTTTAAATAATTGATGTGGTTAATGGGCACGGTAGCACATATTAAAAATAGATGCTTTGGATCTGATATTATGTATACTTCTTGATAAACCTTGGAACAAGTGACCATACAAAAAATTCCTTACAGAAGTCCAGCAAACTGATCGATATAATTCAATTATAAATCTGCAAAGCTATCATTTTCTAGCACCCCAATCACAATTTTTTTCTTATCAGAAATATCTTGTCATATAACTTGGTTCCTAATAATAATACATAATTGTATTTTGCACCAGACCGATTATAATAACCACACCAGGAAGCACTCGGGGGCCCGCCCCTTTGAGTGTAAGGCGTGCAGTAAGACATTCATGACCCAACACGTGTACAGCCAGCACTGTAAGATTCACACTGATCATAGGCCCTATATTTGTGAGGTAAGTTTATTGAATGTTACCATTATGTAGATTGAAAAACATTAATATATTTTAAATTCATGTTGATGTACTCTTAATATTACTGCTAACCCGATAAAGTGAAACAGAAATAAAGTGCTCTGAACTGCCACGGAACAGATTTTTTGGGCCCCTTGGTGGTTTTTTGAATTTAGAAAAAACACTCGGAAATAAAAGCTTTCTGCGGGCCGTTAAAATATAATGAAGGTAAACACAGGCACCGTAATAGAATTAAGTCGTGCCATTTTTTCAATAAAAATCCTTGAAGAATATTACGTCAAGTAGAGATGGTCGATATCAGAATTGGGTGCGGTTCCAGTTACCGGTGACCGGTGAGGAACCGATTATTTATCCAGTTCTTTTTGGAACCGGTTCCTGGTGCCAAAAAAATTCCACAAAGGAGACTTTTATATTCAAATCGAAAAGTACTAGGAAATCAACAAAAAAATCTTCTCCGAAAGAAAACCGGGACAGGAATATCAACTATCTCTAACGTCAAGTAATCAACAACACTTTGGTGACTTTTATACAGTTTAGACTTTCGGCAAAACGTCAGTTTACTGTCTTCGGATAGTTGAGTTTGTTAATACATAATACACACAAAAATTCAGGCTTTGAAAAATCGTATACCTGATGTACACATAGTTTTTATTTTATTTTTTTCCAGTCAATAAATGTCACGCAAATATGAATTTCTAGCTATGGACTGCATAGCACTGAAATATAATTTCACAAAATCAATATGTTGAGTGGGTAGATACTATCAGTATCGCCCTGGTAAAAGACCAACATTCAGGATCGAAAAGTTGCTTGAAATGGCATTAGCCGTGTTTAGTGATCAGATCTGAATAGTCGGGTACTACCTAACCTTCCTCTTACATAATATAATTACCCAATTGGAGATGCCATAGTCCCACCATATTCGAGCAGTTGCACTCTCATATAAAAAAATGTATCATGTTGTAGATCTGTGGAGACGCTTTCCGTCGCTCCCACGTCCTCAACGTTCATACCCTGCGTCACTCTGGGGAGAAGCCCCACGCCTGCAGCCTCTGCGACAAGAACTACCGGCAGCGAGGAGATCTCCTCAAGCACATGCGGGCCCAGCATGGAGTCACCACCAAGAAAACCAACACTAAAAACCATTGAATCTACCGCTATGAGATGATGTCTGAAGGCGATAGCATTACGCATTTCAACAGTTTAGTTTTATTGTGCTTTATCTTTGTATAAGTGCAAAACCCACTAAGACAATTGGACGTAGTTATGCAGAAAGCGTCCAACCCACAATTTGCCAAAATCGAGTTTCACATGTTTTCCTATAGATTAATACGAGATTTCTATCTGCTGAAAACATCCAAGCTCCAAATGCAATAGATTTTTGGTAATTCCATTTTTTACTAACCTACATTGCAGATATTTGACTTAAATTGAAATTTAAAAACATTAAAATCTAGGTTAACATAGGAAATACAATTATTTGTTTAATAAATACTTTTTTTTTTTCTTAAAAAGAAAGACAAACATTCCCGGATCACAAATAACCTGACTGTATTTGAAAAACTCCTACAGCCATAATAATAAGTAGAAGATGTTGTTTGTGCAATGACGGAGGACTTAGTCGGCAGAGAAATTGAACCCGCGACGCCCGGGTGGGAATCCAACGCGTTTGTCCACTCAGCTACTGACCAGTCGATAGATTACCGATTGATAGATTATAAATTACCTATTTATAATAAATCTCATAAAGAAAAAACACTGATTTTCACTTTACAAATGTCGTAATATGCTTTTGTATCGTCATATTTTCAAACACCTTTTCTCGTTTTCATCTTTTTGGGGTTGGATGATTTCTGTATAACTATGTCCTGTTAACACAAAGCTTAGAGTGTTTCAACCTCCTCCACATTGATGTCAAATCGTCAATCAGCGCCATTGTAAATTTCTGACTTAAATTCATCTACTTATCCATCTATATACATATTAATAATCCTCTATCTCTTTTAGTTTTAACAACTTCAGGCATTGACCCAGAGGTCACGAGTTCAGAACCTGGTCTGGGCAAATAAAATTGTGCTATTTCACTTACGATTTAAATAAAATAATAACTTGTACATATATTTCCACATTGTTTCAGAGTGGTCAATGTTCTTATTATCACCTGGTGAGAGGTAACCATTGATAATCAAAATGTGTGAAATGACTTATGTTGTGATTAATGACAAGATTTAAATAGCCAGATACTTCCTAACCTTCCTCTTCCTCTCCCTATTCCTTCAGTCCATAATATTTCCCAAATTGGGGATGCCATATGACTATTGCCTTACAGTATTTAAATTAAAAATATCTCTGATTATAACATGCATTTAGACAAGTTTAGTTTTGTTGTGCTATATATATATATAGCACAATATATATATATATATATATATTTATGTCAGCGCAAAAAATAATTGTGGTGAAACCTTTTAAGGTTCTTACTATGACATATTTAAAGTATATGCTTACGGTAAGTGGCTAGCTGTGACTTGATAAAAAAAAAATCAAACTTAATAGGGATGCCTGTTTACAATCTTTAGCTAATCATGTGGTGAAGGACTGAATATCGTAAACTCTTCTAAATCCATAAAATCTTTCCATAATACAAAAAAATACTATGTAATCTATATTGAATTTAATCTAAGTGCTTCCCTTTTTCCAGACACTAAACTTTTTTTGTGATAATTTTTTATGTGTAAATATTATGATGTATTATTTTTGTGCCTTGCTGTATTCAAATATTATTGAATAAAAGTGTAAACTTTCAAAGTTTTAGTTTTGATATCTTAGACAAACATTACTAAAAATATCAGCTTGTTTAAAATTTTACTGTCATTTTGTGTTAAATTGAGTGAAGTAAGTATGAAAAACTGGAAATGAAGGAGATTTGAACATCTCTAACGCTAATTTTATATTAATTGACGACATGCCTTTTAAGGTTTTAGTTTTTCAAACACGAAACGAAACATCATAACAGACAATGTATTCATATTAAAAGTTAATTGCAATCAATTGATAAATGAGGGTGGATTCTGGAGATGATAGCCTATTATCCTGAAAGCAAGATTAGGATTAGGGTAGAAATGGCCTAATGGTAGAAATTTTACCCAGATGTCCTTACTGTGTTGCAGAGCACTGAGCTTGTCCCCGGTGGCGAATGACCCAGTGCCAATTTTCTGGTATTCATGTGATATTGGACATTGAAAGCAAGCTTAATTAACCAAATAGAATAATAATAGCATACCTCAAACACACGCTATGGAGCAATCTGTGTGACGTTACAAAATTGGTCAAGAAAAGAGCAGTGAAAGATAGAAGAGTATGACGTTGGTAACTTTGTGACAGTGGAGCATTTGTCAACGCTTGTTCAAAGTACTGTTTCGGCCAGCTGAAGACAGAATTTTGACAATATACGGGGGCACTCCAAAGAAGAATTTATTCATATATTTTTTATTTTATAATAACAACTTTCAACTCTGGCTTCAAATGTGTATTAGACTAAAACTAAAATGCTATATGTAAATACATGTGTATTAGATCTGATTGATGAGCTTAAATTTGTTGTGCATGGGTGGGGTGATAATGTTGAAGTATTTCTTGTAGATATTAGTGTGATCCCTGCCTCCATAGGCTATCTTGGCCCAGGTGTGGTCCATGTTGGGGTTGATCTTCTCGCAAGACATTATCACGCGCCCCTTGGCTAGCTGGTACAGGGTACCGTTTCTTCCAAATCCAACCTGTTGAACAAACATGATCATATGCATTACATTCTCATTCAGGCTGGAAATTAGAATGAACTAAAATTATGAGCTACTAACCGGCAAGCTGCTTAAAGATATCACAAATTAAAATGTGGTACATATTACAAATGCTAGCAGGTCGATATTACCTAGTAAATAGGCTGTGATAATATAGAAGAAAAAGCAGTACAATGCTAGCCAGTAAGATAACAATTTTAATACGGTTTAATTACATTTAGTCCTGGGTGAAACCTGAGAGTCCTCTGTAGAGCGACTTTGGTTCCCTCTTCCACAAAAGCCCCATCGAGTCTCTTTATTCCGCGGTGCTTTGGCCTCACTTTGGTGTGCACATTCTGGGTACTGCCTTTGGCCTTTTTACTCGCATTACGAACGCATTCTGTAACAAAAAATATAAAAATAACACCAACTCATTACCAAATTCAATTCACAATTCAATTCATAACCTCAAACAAACAAACACAATTTCCTTTAATTACTTAACTAACAAAATAGATTTTCGGGCTATACGTACCCTTGAAAACAGGTTCTGGAGCAACTAAAAGTCGCTGAATAATCGCAAGAGGATTGAAGAACGACATAATAATATATTTTTTGAAATTTATAATGTCAAAAAATAATCTTTACATAACCTCAAATCAAATGTCAAAATGTATTCACAACTACCAACCGATAAACGAACCCATTTTGACTCAGTGTTGCTACATGTGTACATAAAATAATACCCAAATAATCGCCAAAATTCTTTGTCAAGAACTAACTAACCATTACGCAATTTCTCCGCAGGGGTAGGCAGTATGCAGAGAGGATGGACTGCCATAGAACTATGTATTGGCACAAACTCCTTGCTTTATTCACATCCACACACCGTTTCACACTTACTCTTCTGTTTTTCTGACTCTTTACATGAACAGACTCAAATATTTGATTCACTTGATTGCGCCATGTCTTCCTAGCGCATCCCGACCTCTTCTTCCATTTACTCTTGTGTCATTTATTATTTTCACACTCCTTTCTTCGTTCATCCGTTCAAAATGCCCAAACCATCTAAGCGTCCCTTTCTTAGTCCTATTGCCCGTAAGTCTCAATTACCAGCTTCGCTTCTTTGGACATTTCAACACCGTTCAGTCCTCTATCAATCTCAAAATGTAATAAATAAATCAACGTTCGAATTTGGGCGGAGAGAATTATAATTTATTTTACACCGTGTCGCTTTAATAATATTTGTGGTGTGTTTAACTTTACGCATAGCTTATAAAAAAATATCAATATTTACCTTTTTTCCCAAAAAGAGTCGTACGAAACGGACTTTTTGTACTTATTTTTAAATAATAAAACGTCTTCTGCTTTCATAGTTTTGTGATGTAGGTAACTGTTTATGTATGCCGGAAGGTTGCGAGTTCGATGTCCGCACACAAAATTAATAATGTATTTTCAAAAAAATAAATATAAATATTTATAAATATATATATAAATATATATATATATATATATATATATATATATATATATATATATATATATATATATATATATATATATATATATATATATATATATATATATATATATATATATATATATATATATATATATATTATATATATATATATATATCCAATAGGGAGTGTAGCGATATTTGATTGTTAAGTATAAACTGATATTACACAAATAGGTTGGCAGGTGTTGTAAAGAATATGATAAATAAATTAATATGTACCAGGTTTTATAAATATCTAATAACATTAACAACTATCCCTACACTCACTGATTGATCGGAAACTAATCGATTTCTTATGGTACATAGAATAACTTCTAGGCTCGGACCTGAGCCAAAGGGCCGCGGCGCCTGGCTCAATTAATATTTTTGGCTGCCTTTGTTAAAACCTAAATAAACACGAACATTTTCGTTTTTTGTTTTTTTTTTTTAAATTGACTTATTGTTTAATTATAATACTTAAGATGATTAAATAAACAAATGCTCCGAAAGTAACATTAAAAAAAAAAATACCACTTTGTGGGCAAAATGCGAGCCTTGGGGCCGACAGTTAGATGCCGTTTACTCAGGCTGACCGAATGAAATGAACTTTTGGAATTATGTTAATAATGATGAACTAAAGACGATTACAAATCCTCTAAAAGCGGCATTTATAAAAAATATTGATTTGAGGGCAATATGCCTTGGGGTTGGAAATAAGATACCGTTTTTTCAGGTTCCAACGGAAACGAATGAACTTAAGCTTTTGGTACATGCTAATAATTATGAATTGCAGCATATTCAATGAAAATATCCAACATAAGTAAAATGTGTAAGGAAATCATCAATTTTATGGACAAAATGCGAGCCAAGGCCAAAAGAGCCTCAAGGGGTCGGAAATTAGTGCCGTTTTTTCAGACTCTAAGACCGAATGAAGTGCACTTTCCCGAAATAAGACGACTCAACAAAAAATCCTCCAAAATTAACATTAATTTGTTAAAAATAATAGATTTGCAGACAAAATGTGGGCCTTGGGGTCGGATATTAAATACCGTTTTTAGGGCTCCGATGGAACCGAATGAACTGAAACTTTCGGTTTATGCTTTTTATGATAAACTTCAGCATATTCAATTAAAGAATCCAACATAAGAAAAATTTGAAAAAAATGATCAATTCTATGGACAAAATGCGAGCCTTGGGTTCGGAAATAAGTGTCGTTTTTTCAGGCTCTATAAGACCGAATGAGGTGAACCCCCTGGAATTCTGTCAAGAATAATGAACTAAAGACGACAAAATGAATAAATCTTCCAAAAGTAACATTTGTTGAAAATAATAAATTTGCGGTCAAAATGTGAGCCTTGAGCCTTATTAAATATCGTTTTTTCTGGCTTCAACGGAACCGCATGAACTGAAATTTTCGGTTTGTGGTAAAAAAGATGAACTGCAACATATTTAATGAAAAAATCTAACACAAGTAAAATTTTTAAGAAAATCATCAATTTTATTGACAAAATGCTAGCCTTGGGGTCGTAAACTAGATGCCGTTTTTTTAGGCTATATACTTGTAGAACCAAATGGAGTGAATTTTCGGAATTCCGTCAAGAATGATGTACCAAAGACGACTCAATAAAAAAATCCTCCAAAAGTAACATTTGTTAAGAAAACATTTTTGGGGCAAAATGTGAGCCTTGGGGTCGGAAATTAAATACCGTTTTTTAAAGTTCCAACAAAACCGGATGAATTGAAACTTTTGGTTCATGCTAATAATGATGAACTGCAGCATATTCAATGAAAAAATCCAACATAATTAAAATTTGTAAAAAAATAATTAATTTTATGGACAAAATGCAAGCCTTGGGTTCAAAAATTAGTGTCGTATTTTCAGGCTCTATAATACCGAATGAGGCGAACCTTCGGAATTCTATCAATAATGATGAACTAAAGACGACAAAATGAATAAATCTTTCAAAAGTAACATTTATTTTGTTATAAATGAAAGATTTGCGGGCAAAATGTAAGCCTTGGGCTCAAAACAAAATATCGTTTTTTCGGGCTTCAACGGAATTGAATGAACTGGAATTTTCAATTTGTGCTAAAAAAATTAACTGCAACATATTTAATGAAAAAATCTAACATAAGTAAAATTTGTAAAAAAATAATTAATTTTATGGACAAAATGCGAGCCTTGGGGTCGGAAATTAGTAGTTTTTTTTCCGGCTCTATAAGACCGAATGAAGTGCACTTTCCCGAAATAAAGACGACCCAATAATTTTTTTTTCCAAATGTAACATTAATTTGTGAAAATAATAGATTTGCAGGCAAAATGTGAGCCTTGGGGTCGAAAATTAAATACTGTTTTTGGGACTCAGACGGAACCAAATGAACTGAAAGTTTTTTATGCTAATAATGATAAGCTGCACCATATTCAGTGAAAGAATCCAACATAAGTAAAATTTGAAAAAAAAAATCATCAATTTTATGTGCAAAATGCGAGCCTTGGGGTCGGAAATTAGATGCCGTTTTTTCAGGCTCTATAGAGCCAAATGGAGTGAATCCTCGGAATTCAGTCAAAAATGATGTATGACGACTCAATAAAAAAACTTCCAAAAGTAACATTTGTTAAAAAAAAACAATTTTGGGGCAAAATGTGAGCCTTGGGGTCGGAAATTAACTACCGTTTTTAAGGGCTCCAACAAAACCGAATCAAATGAAACTTTCGGTTTATGCCAATAAAGATGAACTGCAGCATATTCAATGAAAAACTCCAACATAAGTAAAATTTGTAAAAAACATCATCAATATTATAGACAAAATGCAAGCCTTGGGTTCGGAAATTAGTGTCCTTTTTTCAGGCTCTATAAGACCGAATGAGGTGAAAGATGACCAAATGAAAAAAAAAACACAAAAAACATACATAAAAAATATTTATAGTCAATAATACATTAATCAAATGATTATATTTACGAAATAAGTGAGCTGATTTTTTGTAAGAAAAATTCGGCAATAATATTACATTTTTTGCATAAATCCTGCCTCGACAAAAAGCGTGTGTCTTCTGGTATGAAAAACCCAACCGGGATTTATAACATTTTTATTCGGGATAAAGCGAAAGTGAGTAAAATATTGACAAAACATCTCCATCTAAGCAAACACACAAAAAAGGTGTGAGATGAAGAAAATAAGAGAACATTAATTCTGTAGCTCATATATATCTATGTTATATGCATATGGTAGATATATATGAGCTACAGAATACATAGTTTTATACCTTTGAAAGCTTCCCAATTTAGTTCTTGGTTATTTTGGTATTAACTCATAATCCGTTACTAAAATCTATTGCTTGTATTTTGGAAATTAGTAACTTTGTGATGGATTATTATTAAATGAAACACTATAACTTTAGTTACAGATTTGAATATATTTAAAGTGTAATTATGGCAGGTGTAAGAAAGACTGAGGAAAGCAAGGGTAAAATAAGGGATAGAAAGACTTTTCTGACTTTCATATCCTTAAATTCATTAAAAGGATCTCGACATAATCTGTCTCTCGACGAATCACCTTTAGACATACGAATTTTAACCAAATCCTGTACTGTACGACGAATTCAGAACGTCCATTTTTTAATTTCGCTCCCATGCCCTAAGTCGGAAAAAATAAACAAATAAAAATTATAATTTTAAGTTAATTAGTGTATCTATTTAATGGGACTAGCCAGGTAAGTATGTCCTTGTATATTTTCTTATTTAAACTAGGAATTTATATCTAATAATGGAAAATAAGATCTGTACAGCGCCCTTGAGATGATTTTTCACAAAAACGGCGCAATACAAATCATCCAAATATTATTATTATTGTTAATAAGGTTATTTGTCTTCTTTAACATGGGTCTTTTGGGGTCCAGCATTGGAAATAAGCCTCGGTCATTTGTTTTTCAGATTTTTTTTTTAATTTTTTTTTACATGTGCCCAGCATACTCATTAAGATTGGGGTTTGTGATGGTAATGGCCGCCATCTTAGGCTTGTTGCTTATGGGGAGATCATCTTATGAAGTATGGAGCTATACGTTGGGTTTAGTCGATTGGAAATGTTTTTATCCTTTCTAAGTTTTTCTATTGTAATTTAAAAGCTTTACCTCCCATGCCTATCTTTATATGTCTCTTTTGCATTTGCCCCATTTTCCTTTTAAATGAAATAGTACCTAACAATTATAATACGTCATACGGTTGTATCGAAATCCAATGACCCAACTACTCTCAGCCGGTGAGACTATGGCATCTCTAGTAAGAGTCATTGCTAATTAGAGATGCCATTAACATTTTAAGCTTATAGAAGTGGGGAAGGGAAGAATATGGGGCACAGAATAGTTAGAACGTAAATTGTTATTCAGACCTGGCCACTAAATATATCTAAAGATATTTAAAGCAACTTTCTTTATTCTTTTTACAGAGAATACCGCACGAGAGTCCCAACTGCTCCCAACTGTCAGTGAGAATATGCCATCCCCAATTGGAGTATATTGTAAGGTGAAGGTAGTGGGGAGGTAAAGGAGATGAGGAAGATGAAGGTTGTGAGTACCTGGTTGTTCAGATCTGGTCACCAAGCTCGGCTAAAGCCATTTCGAGCAACGTTTCGAATCAACACCGCAAATACACTATATATTATTTGATATGAATTAAATGTATTATGTATGACACATATTAATAAAATAAAATTTATAAGCGCACGCCGGGTTTGAACCCATGACCTCTACTGGGTATGTTCGGCTGCTAAAAGTAGTGGGGAGGAGAAATAAAGGGAAAAAGGAAGGTTGTGAAGTTTACGTTCAAAACCATTCTACATGGTATTCTTTACTCTGGAACGCGGTGAAAATACACTAAGCAAGTACCTTTTCATATTAAATTATTTATTTTAAATGACGTGTTTAACAATGCATAATATATCTACATTAAAAAGAGTTTGATTTGCCCGAGTCGGTTTAAGAACCCGAGACCTCTTGGTCTGGAGCCGAGAAGTTTACCACCCTGCCATGGAGGTCGTCGACAATTTGCTCACAGAGTAACAGCATTTCATTCAAATTGTTTGTGTTGGCATTCTGTTTTACAGCCGCATTTTTTTTACGATATCGCGCTGGTTGGTATTATATCCGTGCCATCATAACACTGAACCGATAATCCCTAGAGGTGAGCTAAATACAGAGTTGAAATAAAATTTGCCAAATTAAATAATACCTTTTGACTCCTAGATTCAGATGGATCTTGAAGTAACGATATATGGAGGAAGAGCTAATTATTTTTAGCCAACCTACACAAACTTGCGATAAATCACTTTCTCTGGGTTTTTACGTCGTACACCATGAGAGAGAAATAGACAACAAATTTCATAGACCGCTTCTATATACTGTAAGGATGATCTTAAGCTCCTGGTTTACGGCGGGGCTCCGCCTACTTTTTTATTGTGCCACTAAACTTGACACAACTAAACGGGTTTTTAGGTTATATGCTATATTTTTGTTGATAAAAATACTGTGAAAAAGTGGCCATACGAATAAACAAAAACATTATGTCGAAATGTGATATGAATGGATGTATAAATACCGTAGCCTTAGTCTTAGCCACGCCCAGGCACGCCGAATCAGGTTAAAATCATCAGAAACAAGTCAAAAACTGACTTCACTGCCTTGGATAGATACTACTCTACCAACTCTATGAGATGGACCGATTAAATTGCTTATATGTATAGGTAACTTCAGCTCGACGATCCGAGATGTGCTTAGCATCGAACTTTTGCTATTCTCTACAGAAAATTCGCGAATGAGGTGGTTTGGGCTGCAGGTACATACTCAAAATGCCAGAAGGCCGACTTTCGCTTGAAATACTGAGTGTGTTTCCAGAGGGAATTCGTCGAGTGATCCAAGATGGCGGCCTGCTATGGACTGTGGCCGCTGAAGTGGCCCACGATAGGGACACCTGGAGGCGGCTTAACAAAACGATGGGGATAGAACAAGAGTAAGAAAATGATATGAGAGATGAGTGAGGAACAATTGGACGTAGTTATGCAGCATTCAACCCCAAAAGGAATGGAAAAAGACGTTTGAAAAAAGGTGTTCTTTTGTTGTTGGATTTTAAATTAAAAAAAAGTTGACCCAATTAACTAAATGCTCTCACTGAGTTAGCTGAAGCAACAAAAAGCTAAAACAAAGTCTCAAGCTTGTGTCGCTTGAGTCAAGCTTCTCTCAAATAGTAAATATATTTTAGATGGCTGAAGGGCCACAAAAGTCTTCAGAATCAAACGAGAGTCAGAGCATTCGATGCAGAAAACAAAACTGATTAAAACTGCACATAAAACTCATTTTTTACCAAAGGATCGCTTAAGCCCTTTCGCCTTTTCAGTGACGATATATTTTTCTAATAAACATAATGTTGGATCGAGTAGTTCTCATTGGTATGTGAAAGGCAACAAGGTTGAATAAATCAGGGGCGGTCCATAACACCATTGAATTATTATATCCTACATTTTAATGATTTTAAACTTCAATTTAAGTAAAATATCTGCAATGTGGGTAAGTAAAAATCGGAATTACCAAAAATCTATTGCATTTGGAGCTTGGATGTTTTCAGCACATAGAAATCTCGTATTTATCTATAGGGAAACATGTAAAACTCAATTTGGCTAATTGTGGGTTGGACACTTTCATTTTTTAAATTTATTTTTTTATTAATTACAATATAACGTTTTGAAAAAATATATGATGAAAAACCGATATGTTGAAAAACAAATAATATTTTATTCACAGTCCTCCTCACTAGGGATTCCTGTTCCGAGGGGGATTGTAGGTTGCTGCGTTGGTGTCGCTGGTTCTACGATTACTGCATAATTTTTATAATTTCCTCGTCTTCATGGTTATTGATCCACATTTTTATATTGCTCTTGAACATTTGCATCTCGGTGGTATCTTTAATATGTTTTGGGAGAGCATTATATAATTTGACAGCATGAAACTTGTGGTTTTTCTGTCCAAATATGTGTTCAATCTTGGAATGTTGATTTTTATTTAAGGTTTTTGTAGTGTGAGCATTGCATAACTACGTCCAATTGAGCTTACTTTGGGCATAAAGGCACGCCCACAACCCCCTCTGTCGGTTTATATCTGCAGTGCGTCCTAAAGTGACGGTATCGGATCGCCCTGAACGCAATTCGAAACAATATCTCACAGGCGACACATTCCCGGCGAGAATCGGACCTCGCGGGTGGGGGGTGGAATAAAACGTTTCATGGTGACATATGAGGGTTGCCCGGATCGGATCACGCCCGAGCAGAAGGTTTTGATGGTTTCCGCAGATAAATGATGACGCTACCTTAATCGTTATCAGCTATCACTGTTCAACCAAATCCGAGGGGAATATTTTTCTTACACATTCATGAAACATTAAAAAAAATTCAATGGTGTTATGGACCGCCCTGATTTATTTAACCTTGTTGCCTTTCACGTGAACGATAAATTAATTTGTAAAGCGCCCTTGAGGTGATTTTCCCACAAAAACGGCGCTATAAAAGTTATCCATTTATTATTATTATTATTTTTTCCAATTAACATAATGTTGGATGGTACGTACTAATGAGAACTACTTGATCCTTCTTTTTTTTATTCAAAATCCAACCAGGTACTAAAGACTTATGAATTTTATTGTAAAACAAACAAAAAAAACTTTACAGTGCTCTGGTGTAAACTTCCCAAAGTGGTGATTCAGCCCTTTTGCCTTTCCGGCGACGATATGTATTCCTCCAAGATCTGGACTGAGTGCATTCCTTAGATTGCATGTTGTAGGTAATACATATGCAGAGGTGAAAACCAGTGGGACTATGGCATCCTTAATTAAGGTATGTAGGAGACTGAAAGATGGGTGGGGTGTGGGAGGAGGGGGGGTAGAACTACTTGCCTACCGCCAGCGATAAAAAGCTTTCTTCAACGCTGAAAATACATACCTACTTAAAAACCATTAAAACTGATTTATTTCTATTTCAAAAGTTTTTCCCTCAATTATTATGTTTTTTTTTTTTAATATTAAAAATATATTACCGAAACACTATAATAAATATTATATCCATTTAAAGAACCCATCATTCCTACCCTTACGCTTGTCAATATGAATTCAATGTAATATTATCTTATGTACCTGCAAATTAAATAGAAAATAAGAAGAACAAGAAAATTATGGGAAAACACACAAAAAATAGTAGAACGTTTAGGTGCCACCTGAACTTTTCTCTACTATCTACATATTTAAATAATGTGAATTTTTTCTCAGTATGTAACACAGCGTAAAAAAGTACAATTGCATATCCGGATGCAAATATCATTACAGCAAGTACAATCATTGAATCGTGTCGCACCACTCATCCCTATCATTACTCTCTTAAAAATCACACTTTCCTGCTCCTTTGGGTATAGTTTAATGATTTAAAAAAAATGTACGTATGTTACAATATAAATGCAGTTACAATTTATATGCCCTTATTCCTCGTTACCCGCTTATAACATTAGAATGTTCGTTCATCTCCCCAAAATATTTCTTTCCTTAACTGGATTACCCGTGAACTAAAATAAAACATAAATAGAACACATACACTTTGTTTATAACCACTTTTTATTTAATATTATGTCTACCGGTTTCGGAAGTACCCTTCCATCATCAGGACAATATTAAAATTAACCTGAAATACAAAATGCTGAGATATATATACATATTTAGAATTGGAGTGAGAAGGAGAAGGGTAATTGAGGGGATTATGGGAATAACCGAGCGGCTTATTGAAAAAATATCTAGGATAGGACTATAAGATAAATTAATTTGATTGTTTAAAATATTGCATTTACTGTTTAGTGATTTTCTAATTTCTAGTGCTTCTAAGTTATCTAATTTTATCCCTTTATTGCAACGGTGAAGAATTTTAACCCCTGTATCCCTATTAAAATTATGATTAGTAGTAATGAGGTGATTGGCGAACTCTGAAAAATTATTTGTTTTTAAGCATCTTAGATGTTCACTTATTCCAATGTTTACACTACGAGATGTCTTACCCCAAATGCCAGAATGACTTAATTTATTATCCCTATCTTTAGCATTTTTCAATAATGTACCTATGCTGTTATTTTTGTATAGAACGCGGGTTTAATGTGGGTAGGCAAGTTTCGGGTACTAAGTGAAGAGAAGCTAGGTATATATAAGATTCTACGCCATTGGAAGGGATTCCTTAAAATATTGTTATTACTTTTATATAAAAATGTATTAGTAGCAAGCAGTTTAAGTTTTTTATTTAAAAAAATTTCCATGAAGTCTATGGTATAAACATTATTCAAAACACTTTTAATTTAGCAAAAACATCGCATCTTAGTGCGTTATTGAATTGAATCGATAATAAACACATCGCATTATTTACTATCACATTATTGTGAAGTGAAGATATGGAGATAAATAAATATATAACTTTAAATATCCGTAAGTAATCAGAATATGAATGTCGTCTTTAACATGTTCAAGGAATAAACCATTATTTATTCTGAAAACACGGTTTCTTCGTAAAGTGTTTTGACTACGCGGCAAAATATTGTTTTCACTGACCTTAACCTCTGTAAAAAGGTAGAATCAAATAAAGTTTTAATGGCATCGCAATCTGCCACCGACATTTCGTATTTAAATAACAACTTCATGATAAGAAATATTCAGAGCGAAAGGATGCGGTGAATTTGACATTTTCATAAGTTTTAGAATGACGGCTTAGAAGTAGTGGTATACAAAATCTATAAAATAGAACACTTCCATTATAAAATAATTAAATTATGTGTAAATTAAAATATTAATTAATTGAACTATTATTTTTATTTCAGGCAATGCTGTCATCCAGCAGGGTTTCAAGGGTAAACTCGTTGTTAAAATATATATTATGTTCTCATAAATAAACTTTCGATTGTCTGCATGTAATGTATCAGAATTTTTAGTACACATTTCTGAGAAAATATGTATGGAAGATGAATTAATATAGGAGGAGTATCATTTTCAAAAATCTCATACAAGCGATTGCGTCTCTGTACGAGAGAAGCGTTGCATGTGTCAAAGTGGGGGGGGGGTGATTTTACGAAGTGGTTTGATATCACAACAAGTGGTGTTCGTGTTAGGCAAGGCTGTGTAATATCACCGTGGTATTCAATCTTTACATTATAGATGTGCTTGGGAGTGAAAATGAACAATCTGAAAGTACGTTGCCTGTTGTATGCTGATTTCTAACCGTATATGAGATCTTCAGTCTCTCGCGTCTAGGATGAAAGCAGTATGTGTGCAGAATGAGTTAATGATGAATGTAAGTAAGTACAAAGTAATGATGTTTGAAATGAAGAGAGTACGAAAACAGTGTTCGATACCTATATTTGTGAACGATGAAAACTTGGAGAAAGTGGATGTGTTTGTGTATTTGGGAAGTACGTATGTTTCCCAAAAGATGTAAAGACTGATACAGATATTAAAAGAATGGCAAATGCAGGAAACATCATTGATGTAGGATCGAATGCGGCTGGCGCTAATGAAAATGGGTTTGCCCGAGATTCACATTTGAAATAATTCTGATTAATCTATAGAAATAATTTTCAATGGATGGCCTCCGGATGCAAGTTATTCATTTTGTAGATTAATAAAAATTGACCCTTAGCATTAAAATTCTTACCGTGAAGCGATTCCCGAAATTTCAAAATCGTCTTTTTCAGCAACAACATAAGCGATAAGAACTAGCTTTATTTTTCTGTGTCATGAATTAGTTACTTCATATTTAATAAAAACGTTTGAGCTTTGTTCACTAGAATTCACAGCAAATTCAACCCTATAACTCCTTATGCCACATGCAAAATATTAGTTTTGCCGTCTGGCGTTTTTGCTATTTTTTCACCATTCGCCGGTACGGACGTGTACTCTGTGCCTAACATCACGATGAATTTTTAAATTATTTAAATGATTTTTTTACTTCACCTACCTGTAAATAAAGGGTTATTGTTTTTTCTAATTTAATCAAATATGTAAGATGGAAAATTATGATAAGCAAATGAATTGCTAGATTTTTAAGACTCCGCCTATATTTTTTAGGTACACCCCATTTTGATTTATTTTTAAGCTTAAGAGCTAGTAAAGACTGTCCTCTCAATAAAGCGGATATTATTCCTCGAAAATAGGTATACTATTTTAGACATAACCCGTATTACCAGTAAAAACATTTGTCTAAAGTGTATTCAGACGTCTAATATTTGTTGTTCAAATGAAACTCGAGTTTCCGTGTTGATATTAGACGGGAGTGAGCCAGCGATTCAACAGGAAGGCTCAGGCATTATTTCCCGAAAGTCCTCACTTCAGAATTTATAGATAAATAAATAATGATAATATCATCCCCGCTGTTGGATGAACATTGAACAAGTTACATTGAATACGACTTCACGCGCTTGAGCAACTACAATGGAGTAGGTGTATTATTACATTACGAGATGTTGTATTTTTGACACGAGCATATTTCCTAATCCCCCGGCACACTTAACTGGAGAATATTTTATGAGTAGTACCAATATCAGATGTCTACCAACTGAACAACAACACACAACAAATGTAATATTGATACGTATTTTAGAAGTTCGACGGTTAGACGAAGGTAACCCGAATTTCAATAATACATGTCCAAGTACTAGTTCGGTTTTGGGAAATTTTGAAACAATGGCTGTATGTATCATGAATATATTAGATATTTGAAAAATCGATTTTACATGATTTCTTGTTCCGGTACCTAGCTAGGCAACCTTTGTAGTCGAGTGGAAAATTAATTTTACATATATTTCAAATTTATTTGTTTTACGCCCAGAGCGCTTTTACATGATAAATTACATCTTTTTACATAAGAAATAGTGATTTTCATTTGGGATTGAAAGAAAAACATAAAATATATATTTTGAGATATCGTCGCCGGAAAAGCAAAAGGGTTGAAGCATTTTAAGAAGTTTAAACCAGAGCACTTTAAAGTTTTTTTGTTTGTTTTACCTGGTTGGATATTAACTTAATGCCCTCACTGAATTACTTGAAGTGACAAAAAGCTAAAGAAGTCCCAAACTTGTGTCGCTTGAGTCAAGCCTTCTCCCAAACGGTAAATATATTTTAGATGGCTGATGGCCCACAAAAGGCTTCAGAATCAAACGAGAGTCCGATAGCATTCGATGAAGAAGAAAAAAACTGATCGAAACTGCATATTTAACTCATATATTTACCTCAGTGTCGCTTAAGCCCTTTTGCCTTTCCAGTGACGATATTATTGACACCTTGTTTCAGAGTTTAAGATACTTTCAGTATCGTCCAAGTGAAATACGACAGTTAAGAATCGTTGCTTGAATTAACTTCAGCTGTGTTTTGTTGCTAGATCTAAAAACTTCTAAACGATTCTCTTCCCTTTTTCCTTCCACAACCTAAAAAAAAAATATTCCATATTTAAAGGGTGCCATAGTCTATCTAGCAGACTCTTAACGGCATCACATGAAAAAGGATAAGTTAAGTTTGGTGACTAGATCACATGTATTATTTCTAAGCAAAAACAAATATTTGTTTTTCTCGCCTCTCCACAATATTCCTCCAATATGCAAAACAACGTCACTTGAAATGACGTCACCAATATTTAGTGACCAGATCTGAACAGCCACGCACTTTCAAATCTTTTTCTTCGTCTTATACTTCCCCACCACGCTTCTACTAACTTTACGAACCCCCAAATTGGGAGCGCTATAAAGTCACCGGTGCCTGAAAGTTTACGCATTTGTACGGAATTTTAAAATGGGTTTATCTTTTTTAAGTGGCTGGATTTGAATACCTTATTAATTTCAAATCTCCCCCTTTTCCTTTACCTTCTCCTCTCCATTTTATTCAGCCTAACAAAATATCCCCCAGATTAGGGGTGCCACAGTCACTTGAAGTCACGAAAAGTTGAGAATCTTGCGCGGTATAACATAAAAAACTTATATTACAAAATTAGCCACCGCTTCGTGACACTTTTAAGGCCCCTCTTCAATCGTCCCCTATTATACAAAACATTCTTATCAAACACTCCATTTTCCGATCAATTTAAGCTATCATCCCCCTGTTTACTTGAAGGAAGATGAAGTGTTTTATTTTATTTTTTATTCGAGGTAGTCAATTGATCAATCAAAGTCCATTAAGGATTATATGGGCAAGGCAAGTAAGTAGGTAGTAGATACTTAGCAGTGGCGTGCTTTGTTCTATGACCAAACGTAAGCTGTGTGGAGTTTATCAATTCGAGATTGAATTTAATTTTGTTAAGTATTCGAAAATTACCATTTTACTATCGTATTCCGTTGACTGTTTAGGCCATTTCAATAAACAAATGTACACGTTCCCTTCCTATTTGTATAAACAAAGTTTAAGGAATTACAGTAAAATTTTTTATGATTTAATTTTATTCAAAATTAGTAATGTTCAATAAGTTCTGCTAGTTTTATTGATTTATTTTTATGGTGACAGTTGTTTCCCTGATCAAGGCTGTGGTTAAGGCACATGGAAATGACTTATTTATGTGATTTTGGTCAACACCTCCCAATTTTTTTATGGAAATTTTCTATTACTTACTTAGCATAACTTAAGTATAAACACTTTATTATGGGATAACGATTGTTACATAAAAAAAAATCACCTCTAATTATGGAAACATTACATTTTATCAGAAATTGGTTGGTTTTTAAACATTCATTTCTTGAATTAGACAGAATTTTTCATCATTTATGGACGCACGCTACTGATATATACACAAGATATCAGTGGCCAGCGACCCACGGTCCGCGGCCCACGCTCATTTATTAAATATTTTGAATAATAATCTCACCAGTAACACTAAGGGGATATTTACTACCTCTGAGGAAGCTGTCGATTAGCTCTGCTCGTAGAGTAACGCTTTTAATCTGTTTAACTACCTCTGTTTAACTACGTTACCCGTGAAGTAAAAGTTGTTTTTACAGCCATGTTAATCCTATGATTAGAGTTACTTCAAAAGTAGTTACTCAACAGTACTCAGGTGTGATGGAATACCTCTAACAGTACCTACCACTTTTGCAATTTTGCACGTAACCCAGATTGGTGAATAACGTGAAATAATAATCATATTTGATGATTTTTATAGCGCCGTTTTTGTGAAAAATCACCTCAAGGGCGCTGTACAGATCTTATTTTCTAATATTAGATATTAATTCCCAATTTAAATGAGAAAATATACAGAAACACACTTACCTGGCAGGTCGCATCAGACAGACACACTTATTAACTTAAAATTATAATTTTTTTATTTTTTTTTTTTTTCCGATTTAGGTCATGGGAACGAAATTAAAAAACGGACTGTCTGAATTTGTCCTAAAGTACAGGATTTGGTTAAAATTCGTTTATCTAAAGGTGATTCGTCGAGAGACAGATTATGTTGAGATTCTTTTAGTGAATTTAAGGATATAAGAGTATGAAAAGGTAAGTTTTCAGTTTAGACCGAAATTCTGTTGTAAATCTTAATTCCGGAAGGAGTTTATTTCAAGCCCTCGGCTCCGATACTCCGAAAGCGCGATCTCCAAGCTTAGTATTTGGATTGCGTTTGGGTTCTATCAACCTTCCGATAGCCGATGACGTTGCCGATCTAAGAGTCGAAGAGACGAAATGAACGAATACTTTCAGTATCGACCTGGTAGGAAATAACCATTCAGAATCGGAAATATGCTAGTAATGGTAATAGCTGTGTTTAATGACATAATCTGAGAAGTGCTCCTCTTCCCTATCTTGTTCCCCTTTCCACTCTCTTCAGCTTCGCAACAATTCTTAAGAAATGGAGATGTCGTAATCAAAAATAGGACACTTGATGGATGGCAAATACCCGAACATACCCCGTAGAGGTCGGGGGTTCAAACCCGGCGTGCGCAAATAAAATTTGTTTAATTAATATGTGTCATACATGATACATTTGATGCATATTAAATAATATATAGTATATTTGCGGCCCGTTCCAGAGTGGTAGATACTCTTAGCATCGCCATGGTGAAAGACCATCATTCAAAATCGAAACGTTGCTTGAAATGGTTTGAGTCGTGTTTGACGACTAGATCTGAATACTCAAGTACTTCCCAACCTTCCTCTTTCCCGTCTTCTTCCCTTCCTCACTACCTCCAGCCTCTTAGCATACCCCAATTGGGGATGCTTGTCTTACTACCTCTAGACGGTTAGGAGCAGTTGGGACCCTACTGCCGTATTCACTATAAAAAAATACACTTGGTGGATGGCAAAATGGTTTTGAATATAAATTTCCGAACCTTTCTCTTTCCTTCTACTTCTCCTCCGCATTACTTTTAACATCTAAACATACCCAAACTGGAAATGTCACAATACCACTGGCTTCGTGCAGTTGGAACTTTTGTGACATTCGAAGAAGTGGAGTGGGTCCTTAAGTTAAAAGGTTTTGTATCTCTTTGGGTATACGTCATCGGATCGGGCACGGCCAGTCGTGCAGCAAGTACCTTGAGATCCACCTCTTCATTAGGTCGCTTTGATTACTCGATGAAGCGTCAAGGGTGGACCGTGAACCGTAAACTGAGTCGTGAGGGACGGGCCCAATCAATCGGTTCACAAGAACAATCAGGGAATTACGCATGAACAATCGAACTATCAGCTGGTGATTCTAATCATAGACTTGCTAATGACGACATCATCGAATCAAACCTTCTGAAATAATGCGACCAATGTTCAGCGATTAAGAATAATACATTCAACTAATCTCTAGATGTGTGATCTCTACCGATGTGAAAGAAAACTGATAAAAACTCATAAAACCAGTCAACCCCAGAGATCGACGTAATAATAGTTCAGTATCAATTTAATCAATATCAGTATTTGACGGCCTCCATGGTCGAGTGTTTAAAACGCTCGAATCTAGGGGTCGCGCATTCAAATTCCGGCGTGCGCAAATGAATTTCATGTAAACAGAATGGGTTATTTAATTTTTAATTAATAAAAAAAAATATATGGCAGTTCGTAGGTTAAGATTGTAGCCAACCTTCGATAGAAAAGAGAATCTAAAATAATTAACATTTATATTTTGTTGATTTATGATTGTTGACGAAAAATCTAAATAAGAAGAAGTTAGAATATTTATTTATTTATTTAATTTATTTATTTATAAATTAACGGACTAAAGTCCAATTACAAAAAATACATATAAAACACGAAATATAAAAAAGAGTAACAGAGAAGAAATAGCATATAAATTGAGATAAATGAAGCGATGACAAAAATAAGGCAAAATAAACATAAGAGAGAACATTCAAGCCATGGTCTTAGTCAAAGTTTTGGTAGAGTCGTAAAGAATGACGAAAATCATTTAGACTGCTACCAAAAATTTCAAGACCATGGCTTGAGTTAACAAGTCTTGACATTCTGGACATTGGAGAATTATACCCGTAATTAGTATTGTGATGATTGAGGAACAGCAATTCATTGTTTCTGAGTCTACGAATGTTGAACTGGATAAGTTGCAACAGAGAAGGTGAGTCAATAAAACAATTAATAATTTTGTAAATGAAAATTAAATCGAAGTCTTTCCTGCGCTTTTCTAATGAAGACATTTTCAATAATTGTTCAATTTCATCATATGAAATTTCATCATATATAATGGATGGTTCTGTATATTGCCACAAGATTTTGAAATTAAATCATGTTTTTTTTTTTAAACTCTCCTCTAGGTTAATAACTTTTTATAATTCTAACATATTTTGTCGACCTTCGTGGTCGAGTGGTAAGACGCTCGACTACGAACCCAGAGGTTGCGGGTTCAAACCCATGGTGCAAAATTACATTTTATTTCAATTAATAGATATGTGCCATAACACCTTTACTTAATATAAAATTAAATTGAGTATTTTTGCGTCACGTTCCAGAGTGGTAGATACTCTATGTATTGCCCTGGTGAAAGACCACCATTCAGAATCGAAAGGTTGCTTGAAATGGCTTTGGCCGTGTTTGGTGACTAGCCAGGTACCAACTTTCATCTTCCCCATCTCCTTCCGTTCCCCATAACCTTCAGCCTCACAACAAACCCCAATTGAGGATGCTATAACCTCACTGGCGCTAGATGGTTGAGAGCAGTTGGGATTCATGTTCAATATTCTCAAAAAAAAAATCAAGAGAAGCTGAAAGAAAATACGAATGCTTCTTACAATTTTATAACAAAGATTTATTCCATGTATGTCGTCAATTTACTTAAAATCATTCGACTTCCTGGCTTGAGAGAAGCATTTGATAAATTTCACCATAAGTGGGGGAAAAAATATCTTACTTTGTACACACAGGCACGTTTACAATACTCGTCAATCGGTTACCCTAGAGAGTACAAAGTATGCGCAGGATAACGTAATTGCGATTAAACGGAGATTATACTACCCGAAATTTAAATTTTAACGTAAATTGTCTTTCTCGTTATCGAGGGAGAAATAATCATAACTATTAGGCAGAACATCTCTTTATATCTTTTACTGAAAACTAACAAAATCCGATCTCTTGCTTTATTAATTATTACAAAGTTTTCTAGCTGGAATTTTAAACGGCTTAAGTTATTTCCAGAGGAACTTGTGAAGCTTTGAAAAACCCATTTACTGCAAAAAAAAATAGACACACCCCATTTTAATTCAATATACTAGCTTAGTGAAAATATTATACATAACTGACTTATCTTGTAAAAGAACCTAGTACTCTTATTCAAATTAGTCAACGGTGTATTGGATGCATCTAATTTAAATGAGCTGATAACCCTCCGAGTACCTAATCGTGACACAAGACTTTCTGCGTTGTTTCATGTTAATTCATCAAAAACTAACTATGCAATGAAATCCCCAGTCTAAAGGTTACATGGGCTTGAAAACGAATTTAGTTCTGTTGATATTTTTCTATATTCCATCATGAAATTCAGATCAGTTATATAACATAATGAGGTTGTTGTATTATTGTTTCATTGTTGTTATATTTGTTGTTTCCTTCTTATCAACTTCTGGGTACTTTATTGTTACACTTGCTATACAATGTACTCCTCCTGTAAAAGCCTAATAGGCATTTATCAGACAAATAAATATGTTTGTTCTATATTTTTCGGAAGAAAAGGTTTGTAAAAATGTGTGTTTTAATTCTAGTGATGTTTTGTAACTACTTTTGAGTTAAAAGATAATATGTCACAAGATTCAAGAAAAGACTAAGGTTATTTTTTTCTGAAAAGGGGTTAAGTCAGATTCAAGGTCAAGTTGGATTCGTTAAATATTCTTATATATTAATTAGTTTTCTAATACGCACATTGTATAACGGAGGAATAACAAAATATGAGCTCTGTGTTAAGTATATTTATAGTGATATCTAATTAATTAGAGACGGCATCAATCCAGATAACAGTACCGGAAAGGAAAGGCTTACACGTGAGGAAAAATTGTGAAACGTTTATTTTGGCATTTTGACCAAAATCCAATCTTCCGACCAGGTTAGGTTGACGTTGATCCTCCGTCCACTACTCCTACGCACAAAAACGTTTCGGAAAAGGAATTTCACGGGTAATTCAAAGAAGATCAATTCTATGTAATAAAACCTATAGTAAAAACGATTTGAATATTTCTTGTACGAAAAGGCTGCTAGAGGTCATTTGGGGAAATAAAATTCTAGGAACACAATTTGCTCCTTAAGGTTCCTAATAAAGAAGACATTATCCGCCAATTTGGTTAAAGCTGTCTGCAAAAGTATATTCTTGTTAGTATCAGTTTACCCTCTTTCTAAGAACACAGCTTCGATATTTATTTGAAAAAAATTAAAACACACTCCGGCAGAAAATTGTAAAATGAGAAATCAAAAATGAGAAATATGTTTGTATATAATAAGTAGGACCAGTGGCTTTTTAGTATTCTAAAGTGCTAAGATTAAACAAAAACCTCATTATTGATGTTATTGTAGCCGAAAATATATATATATTTTTTGTTTAATTTTTCAGCATGAAGATTTTTCAGAAAACCGTGCAGTGCACCACCAAAACTATTACAAAATCATAACAAGTATATGAGACATAAATTTTATGAAATGAAAAAAAAACTTTGAATAAGAAAAAAAAAAAAATTTTTTTATGACCGACAGGATTCTCGGTTCCTTTGTTATAATAGCAATGTTATTCTTTATTTTTGCTCACTGTTCTCTTATTTTATTTTATATTGTGTTGTCCCTCTTTATGTATATGTAACCGCACGCTACGTATTTTTTGTTAAGTTCAATTTTGTACCCTGATGATGCTTAGGCTAAGGGAAACCGGTCGGTCCTTAAAATTAAAATAAAACTGTGGTCTTATATGTTGCAAAGTTGTTTTTTCATTTCATTAAATATGTCAAGCCACAAAGTAATTGCTTTTTACGAAAATATTAGACATAGTTTGCCCGAAATAAATCTAACAACCTATCTTACTTGTTTTAGCACAATTAATACGCTTATGAGTAACAACTCGTATAATTAAACAAATCGATAAAATACATTTGTCACCGGTTTCTTTTAGGAAATAACTTAGCAGATTAGGCTATAACCCATACTATTATTAAATAAAGTGTTCTTACATAAATTACATTTTGTCGGTATCCTTTAGTGGCACTATTCCAAAGCTTTTTAACTCGTGATGTGAAGTTTCCGGGGAACATTTGTCCTGTGAGTCGCTAAGACCTCGGCTCGAAGGACCAACTTGGGACATTTTGCGCATTCATTTGTCAGTCTTTCTCGTGGGTCCTGCCATGTGACTTTAGAGCTTTCTTCTGCACTCCAAATGACTTCACAACGTGATAATGCGGCCGGTTTTATATGCAGTAGACATAATGTTCCCAGACACTCGTGGGCGAACATAACGGCTGCCGGGGCGGCGGGCGAAGGCGGGGGCGGGACCTGGGATTTGTTAAATGCACCGAACGTTCATGCACTGAGGGCTCATAATCATTATTTAGCCCCCTTGAGGAGAAGCTCGGTGGAAAATACCAAATATAGTTGTACAACTAATTCTTCAACGAAATTTTTGTCAATAAAGCTTCTTTTTTACCCACGTCTTTGAGTAAATTGAAACCATAGCTTGCCAGTAGATATTAGATAGAGTATTACATGGTCGACGAAAAAGTTAAAGATCTTAGATAGATCCATTTTGGAAAGTTTAAACCAGAGCACTTTCAAGTTTTTTATTTTTACAATAAAATCCGTAAGTCTTCAGTACTTGGTTGGATTATAAAAAAAAAGTTAACTCAGATAACTCAATACCCTCACTGAGTCACCTGAAATGAAAAAAAGCTAAAAAAAAATCCAAACTTGTGTCGCTTCAGTCAGGTCGTCTCCCAAATGGTAAATATATTTTAGATGGCTGAAGGGCCACAAAAGTCTTCAGAATCAAACGAAAGTCAAAGCATTCGATAGAGAAAAAAAAAACTTGATCAAAACTGCATATTCAACTCATAATTGAACAAAGTATCGCTTAAGTCCTTTTGCCTTTCTAGCGACGGTATACTGTTGAAGAAGGTTACGATTATAAAATTATTATAAGCGATTTAAAAAAAGAAATGTATTGTTACAAGGATTAAATTCAGGTCAAAATAACGAATTGACAATATACGAGTATGTGTATACTTAGCTATTTTATAATTTAGGATCGTTCCGTTAAATATAGTAGAAAGCAAAAAAGCTATTCAGATTTCTACATTTTGCCTGGAACAGATTCACATTACATTACGATATGCGAAAAAAGTTTAAAGCGATTAGAAAATGTTAGTCTTGGTAAATTGCACGTTTAGCAATTTGCGTGAACAAACTATCCCACATAAAATGTACTAAGATAAACTGTATTTTTTTAGCTACTTTTTTTACTGCTGTAAAGATAAATCGGTTTATGTGGTATATAAAACAGAGAAAATTGGATTTGTTATTAAGGAAATGGTTTTAGAAACATCAAGGTATCCGATTGAAGATACGTTTTTGAATTTATACAGAAAATGCAAAATCAATAAATCTGATCAAAAGGATGGCTTGGCTTTGCAAAACAAACTTTTTAAAGTTTATAGTATTTTTTTTTTTTAAATAAAAAATAATTTTGTTTTAAGCCACTTTATTTATACACATATAACAATTCGACCGGTTTCGGTTAGACTTAACCTTCATCTTCATTTCCTGATGAAGGTTAAATCTAACCGAAACCGGTCGAATTTTATATGTGTATAAATAAAGTGGCTTAAAACAAAATTATTTTTTATTTAAATTATAATGTCAAGCTACAAAGTGTTTGCTTCCTTCGATAATTTAAAATTTTTTTTCGTAATTTATTTACCAATTCTTTGTAATATATATTAAGCACTTTCAATTGTTGCCTCCCTCTAATATATGCTCTCTCTCTTCCTTCTTTGTATTATATACTGTCTCACTCTATCATTAATTTTTGTACCTATATTAACTCTGTATTTTTTCTTTAGTTATTATATAAACTTCTTGGCTTCATCAATAGAATTGCATGTGACTTTAAGAATACAAAGACCCTAAAAACCCTTCACTCTTCATTAGTTCGCCTTCATCTAGAATTTGCTAGTGTAATTTGGTCCCCTTTCTATACAGTTCATATTCATAGGATTAAATCCGTACAACATCGGTTCTTACGCGGTATTGCATGGAGATTAGGGCGAGAAAGAGGCCATTATTCATATGATGAAATTGAACAATTATTGAAAATGTCTTCATTAGAAAAGCGAAGAAAAGACTTTGATTTAATTTTCATTTACAAAATTATTAATTGTTTTATTGACTCACCTTCTCTGTTGCAACTTATCCAGTTCAAAATTCCTTGCCGTAGACTCAGAAACAATGAATTGCTGTTCCTCAGTTATCACAATACTAATTATGGGTATAATTCTCCAATGTCCAGAAGCCATGGTCTTGAAATTTTTGTAGCAGTCTAAAAGATTTTCGTCATTCTTTACTTTGACTCTACAAAAACTTTGACTAGACCATGGCTTGAAAGTTCTCTCTTATGTTTATTTTGTCCTATTTTTGTCATCGCTACATTTATTATTATGTACATGCTATTCCTTCTCTGTTGCTCTTTTTTCCATTTCGTGTTTTATATGTATTTTTTGTAATTGGACTTTAGTCCGTTAATTTATAAATAAATGTATGCCCTAACAAAGCTTGATCCAAGCGAAACCGGTTGGCCTTCATCATAATAAATTCTGTGGTTTTAAAACAAAGTATTCTTTTATTATTAAACTTATATAATTTTGCAGAAAATAGTCAACTCAATATCTACTAGTAAATTGTATAATATTTTGATAACTTTGATAAGCCGTTTTTGTAAAATATCACCCCAAGCGCGCTGTGATATCAGTAGGAATCTAAAGAAATGGTATTCAATCAAAAACATATAAAATTTAGGAGGATAAATAAAAAAAAGTATGTCTTAAGTTTTCGTCCATCAGAATGAAGATCAAATACCCATTGTCAAAATTGTACATAGAGTTTTGACATTTTTTTACGAATTGAGATAAAATATAAAAAAACTAATGTACCCAGAAATATCTTACAAGGAGAACTGGAAAGATAATGTTTACGAAAGAAATATTCCCAAATAGAAGATTGTAAAGTATTTTAGATTTTGAATTCCAAGAAAACCTTTTTCGACAATGTTAAAAAAAAAACATTGAGCTGTACACAATATAATGCTATATCGTAGCGATTAGAAAGCTTTCGTTAGAAGAGTGTCACAATGGTTTATCCGAGAATTACCTCTGCCAGTTTGTAAAGGACGGAAAAGCTACAAAGAAAAGATAAGGAAACCTACGTTTGCTTAGTTCGTCGTTAGTTCCATGTCGGTTCGCTGCGAATATTTTGAAATTCGCTTAAGGCGATTTTCTCAAACCTAATCAGCATCCATTCTCAGAGCTTCTGGTGGAGATTTTTCTAGGAAAAGTCTCACACGGTTAAAAGTTGGCCACCCTCAAGTTCTTCAAGGTGGAGAGAGGTCAAACACGGTTATGTAGAAAACATTAATGGATTCTTTATTATTCACTAATCGAAACAGAATAAAGGTCGTGATAATATGTTGAATAAATATGTTTATGTCGTACGGTGCGTTAAAACCATAGAGTTTTGATAGTGCACTGTGGATATGTCAAATCCTTTGAAATATATTTCCGGCGCATCCTTAAAATATCATGGGTAGATCTTTCATCTAGTGTAACAATTATCTTCTCATCACGATCTATTATAATATGGTATTTTTCAAATCCAAAATTTCTTTAAAGGTCAGCACCCAAAAATATACACTTTTTGGCTTTCTAGTACAACCAAAACTAGAAATTATTTATGGATTAATTCTATACTGATTGTTAGAAAAATGTCTAATTTTTCCAGTGAATACAATTCTTAAACAGTAATCTTTTAATCTAAATAAAAAAATGTTTTAGTTTTAAGCCACTTTATTTATATACATATAACATTCGAACGGTTTCGGTTAAACTTAACCTTCTTCAGGAAAGTATATATATATATAACTTCAGTTTTTATATATACTTTCCTGAAGAAGGTTAAGTTTAACCGAAACCGGTCAAATTTTATATGTGTATAAATACAGTGACTTAAAACTAAAACATTTTTTATTTAAATTACAATGTCAAGCCACAAAGTGATTGCTCCCTTCGATAAAGTAATCTTTTGACTTCTTTATGAAATGCATGCTAGAATTTAAGGTGAAACGTTCAAAAATACCTTCTATGGTTTTTAAACTGCACCGTTTACCAACATTTTAGTATTTTTTTCATAGAATATAAAGAATAAGAGTAAAAAAATGTATTCACTAGAAACCTCGGACATTTTTCTAATTACTTATAGAAAACTTGCAGATCAATTATTTGTTGTATTGCTTGTATTAAATGGTATAAAGTAACGTTAAGCGTCATTTTCGAGTGCTGACTTTTAACGCTTTAGCGTACTGGTGAAATAGTACAACTTATAAAAAGTATCATTTTTGTGAAGGCAAATGAAAAAAAATGGTTTGTCTAAACACCCCTTGTCGCATAAATGCCGAATAAATGCCGACTGAAATGTAATTCTTTATTATTGACTCAATTCGTGCTTTTTGAGATGCATTATTTTCCGATCAGGACATATGGGGTACACTAATCTAGAAGTTCTTTATAGAATGGCGAAAAATGGATGATTTTTACTAGATACAAAATGAAGGAAACTACGTTACCTTTGTCCCATTGCTAGGAGCGAAATACACATGATTACTCGGCTGATAATACTGGGAAAGATAGATTAATGGAAGTGGTAGTTAGGAAGACACTGCACCTCATAGCCTCGATACCCACGTGACTCGTACGAGTGCAGTTTCGCTGAGTTATTACGGAATGCAACCTACAGGGTTAATGTTTTAATGATAGTTATCACCCGATAGACAGGTAAGAACCGTAGAAGTTAATAAAATGTTAATTGGTGCTTATTTAACAATAATCTACGCGGAGAAGTTGGTTTTACGCCATGGAAGGCAAATGTATTATGCAGAAAATAATAAAGCTACTCTTGGCCGTTTTTATAAGTTGCAGAAATTGGAAGTTCTGTTGTAATCGTATTTATGTGCAAATACGAGTTTGTAACAATGGCAGGTCCTGTAACTGTAAACTGTAAAGCGAGGCGAGAAAAACTTAGCATAAAGCATGAATAAAATTTGAAAGTAAAAATAAAACGATTTAATTTCCGCAGAAAGTTGAATAATTTTGTTTGTGTGAATTAAGAAAACGTCCGTTTACATCTTCCAAGTATTTAAAACTTCGGCCTACCATTGTAGCAATCGAGGAAGCGTGAAAAACATTCATGGGGGATGAAATTAAATATTAAATATTGCAAGCAGTCCACGGGCTTGGCTTTTTTGAGCTCCTCTGTATACACCCTGAATTAATAAAAAAAACCTTTCTTTTGTAATATTAATCCCGAAATAAGAAGTCTACATCTTCAACCCTAAGTCTTAGTAGTATGTGTACTATCTCCTTAATGTTGTTTGAGCGTGTTTTGTAACTACCTAGCATCTCATGAACTTTGCAGCCAGGGCCGGACCCATGTACGAGTATGTAAAATATTATTAAGCAATTTATTAAAGCCAACAAAAAAATAAATAATAATTCTTTTATTTTTTAAATTTTTTTTTTATCACCATTAACATAATACATCTGATAAAGAATAGCGACAACTTCAGTGAATATTATAAAATTAATTTGGAACCCGCTGCAAACTACAATTATTATTTTCCAAAACGACTCTTTCACCCGCTGTTTCCAACCAAACTTAGCAATCGTTGGGTTAATCATGCTCAAGTGTACAATCACGCTCTTCCCGACGCAACCTTGCTTAACACATGCCAATTTGGACAAATAATTTAAGGAATCCAATCCCCAGGCTTAAAGGCCAGCACCCAAGAATGACGCTAAACGTTACTTTGTAGCAATCTAATACAAGCAATACTAAAAATAATTTATCTGGAAATTTTCTATGGTAGTTACAAAAATGTCTAGGGTTTCCAGTAAATACATTTTTTCATTGTAATTTTTATAATTTACGAAAATAATACTGAAATATCAGCAAAAGGTGCAGTTTAAAACCAACAAAGCCTTTTTGAACGTTTTACCTAGAATTCCAGTATGCATTTTATTAAGAATTTAAAAGATTATCGTTAATAAATTGTGTTCACTGGAAACCGTAGACATTTTTCTAACTACCCGTATAGAATTAAAAGATAAAGAATTTGTAGTTTTGCTTGTACTGGAAAACCAAAGAGTGTGTATTTTTATATTCTAAAGTTGGCTGATCAAGGTGGAAGTTTGATTAACTGTCAACAGTGTGAAACAAATTACATCGAAACGCCATCGAGTTGTATCGATGTTTCGTATTGCCAAATAATAGTTTTTGATTATCAAATATGAGATAATGGTAGCGAATATGAAAATGTTTTGACAATAGCTGAATGGACGGAGAAAATGAGCAATACCATCGGTTAATACAGGGGGCGACAGAATGTAGATATCAATTACATCCAATGATTGAATTGATCGTTATATTTGTCTGTAGATTTGCATAGCAAGAATGGGAGATGAGGTTATCAATTCAATTGTCTTCGTCATTCTGCGTAAAAATCTAGAAACTGTTTGGTTTATCTTCCATGTGTGTTTTGACGGTGTTCGTTTATATTGAAGAAGCAGGGGTTGTTTTTTTTTAACAAACTCGTCCTTTTGAAAAAAATAATATGTTCGTTCACGTATTACAGTATCTAAAACAAATTGTATATTCACATTAAATTGGAAAGTCTATGTAAATTAAACTATAAAAGTTTTACTTTGACGTCTTTTATTGACTATGATATTGGGCAAAGGCACACGGGATAAACTAGTATAAGAAAAACGTTGAAAACAGGTGAATAGATGATGCTTGTAATTTTTATTTAACTTAGCCGATACAAAGCCATGGCTAGCGAAATCTCAAAAACAACGGCCGTACGTACCTTACCTATATATTCGCAGTTGAGTTAATATCAGTAAGGCTGTATACACACAATATTGTCTTTACGAACGTGTGTTGTAAGGGTATTAATTTATGATTCTCATGGCCAACAGAATTATGTTGTTTGACTTTCGGGGTATTATATCGTGTTGCGCTTCCTCTTCAGCTAAGAATGAGAAGTAAAGGCAACATGGATTAGCACTCTAAAAGCCAAACAACATACAATAATTTGTATTAAGATTCAACTGATGTATTAGTGTCATGTGATAATAATTTTCAGCCTTCTTTTTACCGATATCTTATCTCTCTTCACTCCCTTTGGCATCAAAACGTACCCCGATTAGGGATGCCATAGTCCCACTAGCTCCGAACAGTAAGAAATATTGTGTGGTGGTCACATAAAAAATAGTATGACGAGGAGTTGGTTATTAGATAGTGCATACAGTTGTAGGTCAGTAGATGGGAGTTATGTGTACATTTAATGAAATGTTTTAAGTTTTGTAAAGAGATGTCGCTTATCCAAGGAATCTACTTACCGACATTTAATCCCATATAATGTAGCAATATCATTTATTTTTTATAATTCGATTTATCTACTAAGACTGTGTATCGGCTGAGGCTGTTGAACCTGATTATCTCGCATGACACTAACATTATACGGATAGTATTGATAAATATAACGAACGTCTGAAGTTATTGTCTTGTATTGGTAGATGGAAAAAACACACATTAAGATTTTTATGCATTAGTGATTATCCGCCCTGGTTGTTCGTTTTACCTTTAGTAGGTCCGGTGCTGTTTGTTGTGAAAGTTTTATAATAGAGGTGCTTCAAGTATCTTTCTCCTCATCACGGTCATTCACAGTTCAAGTAACAAAAATAAAGGATGTTCAAAATATGAATGACGTTTTTTTTAAATCTAGGTAACAACGTAATTTAATTGAGGCATTTTTTCTGATTGATTTTTTATAAGAAGATATAACACACTATAACAAGTTCCAAATACACTTTGAATAAATTTGTTAAAATTAAAATTTTTATTATTTTAATTTAATAATATTTTATAATTACACAAATTTGATAAAACTAACTAGGATAAAACCTTAATTAATAATTAATAAAAACTAGCTGAACTTAAAAATATTAATTATTAAAAACATATAAAGGAATATTGTAGTTCTAAAAAAATTGAACACAAAACAAAAAAATAAATATATTTAATTAATGTCAAAATATAAAAAAAAAAAAACAAAATGATGATTTTTTTTGCTGACTTAGTCTTACTTTTTGTTTATTTTTTCATATTTTTCATTAGGTCTAATTGTTTTTTTTAATATAATTAAATTTAATATTACGATTACTTAGTTCTGCTATTTTTAGTGAGAGCTGCTAGAAAGGTAACATTTACCAACACAACAATTAATGCAAATTCAAATCACATTTGATCCCATTAACTATCAGCTTACCATTCAATAAAAAATAGACTCAATAAAATCATCCTTAACAAAAAAACGTATAAAGAAGAAAAATAGATTATGAAAACAATCGCGGTTAACAACGGCTATGGGGCAAGTGATTTCGACAATATTGTAAAAAATAAAAGTTTAGCAAATCACATTATTGAGTAATTTAGAAAAACTTGCGTTTAATAGAAATGGTTTGTAATAAATAAATGGGAAAAATAGACGTTAAAGTCAAGTAGGTAAGTACTTCACAGAACGATACATTCAAGGTAATTTGGTTTTTAGCGTAATTTGTAATTAAACAAGCCGTTTCTTATATAAATAAGTCGTTTCCATGTGGCCTAATCAGTTTGATAATGCCCTTAAACGTCGAAACAGCTGTCACTAAAAATAGCATAACTTAATAATGATCATATTAAATTTAATTCAATTGAATTATATATAACAAAAAACGGAGTTCTTAAACAGAAAAAGCATAAATAATTCTATTTGAGCTTTTTTGTTTTTGTTTTAGGTCGTTAATAAGTCAAAGATATAACATAATCTTCCATCTTCATTAAGTTTTTTTTTAATCATAATTAAGTTTTCACCATCGGTTATAATTATTATTGAAACCAAAATTTGCTCGAAACAAACTTATTATGCATACAAATTAATCACTTCAAATTTCTCAATATAATTGCATGGAAGTATACTAATGTCGTTGAAATGAAGTATTCTATAATAAGCTAATTTAATGGGATTTCCATTAGCTCCTGCACTAAAGATTTTGTATAATTAGGTTTCGGTTACATCTCTCACCTCACTTTGATATGAATTAAATCGACATCCTTTAGTGAGGGGAATATGAGTTTACCGAGCCTTATTATGCCACCGTATCTGCGAACATTTATAAAGTTATTTACCGTAAAGTTATTAGAGGCCTTTTAGGAAGATCGCACTTCCAATGGAATATTGAATGTTACAGCGGGAATTTGGCATTTTCGTTTATTGAGGGGGATCTTGAGTGTAGGCTTTCGGTTCACATTGTTTGCACATTTTAAACCTAAGCCCCTATTAACAATGGATGGAAATATCTATTCAGATTTACAATAATGTAACACGTAAGTGTAAGTTCTTACCTTCTACACTTCCTACGATTGTTAGGCGAGGCGCAGAGTAGATTGTAGGCGAATGAACCACGTAGGTATTTGAAACTGATTCAGAAATTTATAACGCACTATTAAAGGAGACTTCTTACTAGCGCATTAATCTAAGTATGTTGAGTGCAATATTGTGAATAATACGAAACACAAAAACCTAAGTACCATGAATTTGATATACTTGAGTCAGTGATTTAAAATGAGACCAAATTAGTAAATTTTATATTTATTTTTCCAAGATATTTTTCACTAGCAAGTGTTTTACTTAAATACGCATAAAAGATCTATTAAATCGTCACTACTAAAACAAGTACTTTGTTTTTAAGGCACTGTAAGGGCAAGTGACATTGTTGCTGTGCTAAAGGACAAAAATGTTTTTTTTAAGCATCTGTTAAGGCTTTAAGCGATTCCATAAAGATGGACTCATAAAATAATGCTTCCAAGCATTTGGGGAAAAAAAAAACAGGGGAGTTATGAAGGTTAAAAGTTCAAGACTCGAGCTTACCTATCATTTATAATTTATGTGGTAGTAGAAAAAACAATTCCATTTTTGTATTTATGTCGTTTACAAGCCATGAACCATGAAGCCATGAATTTGCTGGCGAAGAATGTGCTTTTGACGTTTTAGAGGGGTGACGTTTTTCACGGTCAAGTATTTAGTTTAAAAAAATAAAAATGATTGAAAAGGTATTTCAATTTTCAAGAAATAATGTTTAATATTACACATCATGTACGGGAAAAGGTTTGGATCTGATACACAAAAGACGTCATATGTTATTTAGATATTTTTCACCTCTCTGTGTACTGCTAAAAATACCTTTACGTATGAGTCGTCTACTGCTATGTTTATATCAAATAATACATTATTAATGATGCATTATTTCGCTTTGTCTTACAATATTAATGCTTTACGACGAAACTAGATATATTCAGTAGGCAGGCAGATCTATTTGAAATGAAATTCTTTTAAATACAAAAGGCATTTTGTAATAAACTTGCAACATTTAACCTAGGGTGTACCTATCGAAAGGAGTAATGGTGTATTATTAACATTCAGAAAAGAACATTGATGAAATGGTGGATAAATTTTACATTAATCTAAAGGGTGCTATTGATTTATTTGTACCTGTTTCTAAAATTGCTGTGCGAAAATACCCAAAATGGTTTAGTATTGATCTTATCAATATTATTAGAGATAAAAAAATTGCTCATAAAGTGTATAAATCAACACGAGATCCTAAAGATTACTCTAAATTTAAAGAATTAAGATTGTTAACAAAAAAAATATCAAAATTATGTTACAATAAGTGTGTCGAAAATTGCGAAGAAATGGCTGTTGCCAATCCTCAGAATATATTTAAATTTTCTAACATGCTTAATAATAATGACTACAGTAGTCCTTCAAATATGTATTTAAATAATAAAATGGCTGATAATCCCCAAGAAATCGTTGATCTATTTGCTGAATTCTTCAGCAAAGTTTATGATACCGCTAACATCTCCATTACTCGATTCTCAAAAAAACTAATAACGACAACGAGATCGATTTCAATCAGTGCATATTAGATGATTGTGATATTAAAGCGAAATTGAAATCCCTTGATATCAACAAGTCGGCTGGCCCCGATAACATTCCTCCTATCTTCCTATCGAAGTGCCTGTCAGTCTTGTCTTGGCCTCTGACTAAGCTTTTTAACTTTTCTTTAAAAACTGGTACCTTTCCCGAAAAATAGAAGGAAAGTTTTCTGACTCCTATTTTTAAGAAAGGAAATAAATCTGATATTTCCAATTATAGACCAATATGTATCCAATCATCAATTCCAAAATTATTTGAATCTGCTCTGCTCTCTTTAATCTCGCCTGAGATTAATAAAAGTAATTCTCATCAACAACACGGCTTTAAGGCAAAAAAGGTCCACTCTTACTAACTTAATGATTTATCAGGAACATCTATTTAATACCATGCATAAGCGTCTTCAAACTGATATAGTGTATACTGACTTTAGTAAGGCTTTCGACAAAGTGTCACATAATATTCTCATTCATAAACTAAGAACCCTCGGTATAACCGGAAATATTTTGAGATGGTTTGAAAGCTACTTACATAAAAGAAAAATATCAGTCAAACTCAATCTACACTTATCATATCAGTTTGAAATCTTCAGCGGCGTTCCACAGGGGTCACATTTGGGACCAGTGTTATTTTATTTATTTATTAACGACATCACTACCGTTTTCGATGGAGTTATGATTCTTTTATTTGCCGATGATCTAAAAATTTACAAAACAATTACCAATATTAATGATTGTTACGTATTGCAATTGAATCTTGTGAGGTTACAAGAGTGGTGTGCTCGTAACGAACTGTTCCTTAATATTGAAAAATGTCAAACGATAACTTTTGCCCGAATTAAAAATCTCATTATGTATCAATATAGCATTAACAATATTAACTTAAAAAGAGTTGACCAAATAAATGATCTGGGTATAATTTTTGACAGTAAATTAACTTTTGTTCCTCATATAAATGAAATTACTAATAAGGCCATGAAATGCTTGGGTTTTATTTTGAGGACGGTAAAAGACTTTAAATTATTGAATTCATTTAAATTACTCTATACTGCGTTGGTGAGATCTAATCTAGAGTACAATTCTACAATCTGGGCTCCATTTTATAATATTCACCAACTTAAAATAGAAAGAGTGCAGCATAAGTTTCTCAGATTTATCAATTATAAGTTATGTATCCCAATCGTTGACCTTGATTACATATTTTTAATGAACTTGCTTAACCTCACTGATTTATCATCAAGACGCACAGTGAGCGATTTAATATTTCTCTTTAAAATAGCGAATGGCAGATTGGACGCCCCGGATCTAACGAGCCTTATTACCTTGCGAGTACCTACCCGTGATACACGGCAGGCGGCTCTATATTATGTTTCTACGTCTACAAACAATTATTTTGATAATTCTCCCATTCAAAGACTGCATAGACTTGGTAATAAATATGGTTCAATAGATGTTTACCGTTACAACACTGTTTCCAAATTAAAATCTAGCTTACTTGAATGTTTTCAATAGAACTCAAAGGTTATTGTTACTTATAGTTATAATTATAAAACCTACGCTATATTTATATACTTGCAGTTAAATACTAACTTTTCTCTTAATGTTATATTCTACCCATCTATTGTACTCCTTTATTTAAATAAATGTATTTATGTAAAAGCCTTAAAGGCGTTAATAAAATAAAATAAAATAAATAAATAAATTATTTTGAGATGTGGTACCTTTTTTATATATGAATACCGCACAAGAGTCTCAACCGTCTAGAGCCAGTGAGACTATGGCATCCCCAAATAGGGTATGTTGTGAGGCTGAAGGTACTGGGGAGGGGAAGGAGATTGGGAAGAGGAAGGCTGAGAAGTACCTGGCTATTCAGACCTGGTCACCAAACACGGCTAAAGCCATTTCAATTCTGAATGGTGGTCTTTCACCAGGGCGATACTTAGAGTATCTACTACTCTGGAACGTGCCGCAAATATAATTTTTAATATTTTTATATGAATTAAATGTGTTATGACACTTATTGATTAAATAAAAGTTATTGGCGCACGCCGGGTTTGAACCCGCGACCTTTGGATTCGTAGTCGAGCGTCTTACCACTCGACTATGGAGGCCGTCAAATGTTCTTACCTATTTATGTTCATTCAAAGTACGTGATTAAAAATACCAAGTGCTCATTTCAATAACAGTAGTATCTTAATGATACCTTAAAAAACGTACTTATACATGTAGACAAGATTTTTCTGAAATAGAGGAAATTCGTCATTTTCAATAGCTGGGCGGCGGAATTATTTTCCGGCTTCTGTATTTCCTCCCTCATGTAATATGGGTCTCTTAAAGATATTTTAACTCCTTCCTGTCACTTAAAGATCCTCCACACAGAATCCCCAAAGATGACATAGGACCAAAGGGAAATTATTTCCTTCAGAGCTTCCTGTGTAGAGTCAATATAGAATATTAATAAATATTTTTTAATTAAAAAAAACGAATGTGAGGTTTAACTCTAGATTTATTTTCAACTCAATAAATACAGTTTGGTTAAGGGTGTTATTAAAAACTACCCTTCACATAAGTTGAATTAATATCGGCGTAAGTATCATAAACGACAAAGAAGATAATTCTAAATTCAAAAATATATTATCTCACGAAGATGAAGGAATATGTTCGAAAAACTTTAAATGTACATATTTTGAAAGCGTAAACTTTTAGTTGAAATATTGAATGAAGACTCCGTAGTGTTTCATCACAGTGCGAGTTGGTTTGTGGGAATAAGTTCGATTTGAAATAAAAGGAGAGCAGTCGCTCGGTTACACTATTTTTCCCGGAAGTTTTAAGAATAAGTTGGGAAGGTGGAGGAAGTGCAGAGACCAAAGTTCTCTGGGTGTGAATTCGTTTAAAATATACACCGAACAGAACGTGCTGAACATTTTAATATGTAGGTAAGCCGCTGCAAGCGCTCGCAACGCTTCGTTCATCACTCTTTGTGAAATATCCAACGCCATTTTAAAAGGATTGATGAATTCATTCTTTGGTAATGCATTCTGGAATAAATTGATTAAATTCAAACCTAATACAAAATATGACAAACGTGCATAACCGATGGTTTTCTTCAACATCGATGGGATAGTATATTTTACTCTTTTTTTTTCAGCCTATACGACTGAAATACCAATAGTTATTAGTCAAGTCTGTTTGCGGTAGGGAGAGTATTTTTATTCTTGAATCGAACATTTTTGGATATCAATTTGTTTTGCATCTGTGAATCAACGATTTATTGTTGTTTAAAAAAACTCTAATATTTTAATGCAAAGCCTCATAGGTTTAAATAAAAGATCCGATGCACAAAACATTTTTTTGTATACGTAATGGTGATATTAACTAACTAACTAACTAACCATCACGCCGTTTCCCCGCAGGTGTAGGCAAGGAGGATGGACCGCCATACAACTTTGTCTCTGCACAAACTCCTCGCTTTATTCACATTCATAAACCGTCTCATACATACCCTTCTGTTATTCTGACTCTTCAGATAGTCCGGCTCAAGTATTTGATTCAATTGATCGTGCCATGTCTTCCTCGGGTGTTCCCGACTTCTTCTTCCATTCACTTTCGCATTACCATATATGTTCATGTATGTATTATAAATATAATTTTTTAATCTTTTTCCAACTTTACACGTGTGTAACGTTATGTAGTAATTACATCGCATGATATAGAATGTATTTGTGAACTGATTTTCTTCAAATACTAACCCATATTTGTGAAGCCTTTCTTGGAGTTCATCCGCTCTCCAAGAAAAGAGAGAGGAAAGATGACGTTTGAATTCAGCGAAATCCGAAAGAGGTCAACATGGGGTCTATCGGCAGATTATGATGTAAAACCGCCCCGATATGATATGTTCTAAAAAACCTCGACGATTTTCTTACCTGATATGTTTGTACGAGAACCTGGTTTTTTGTTCAGTTATTTGAAAAATATTTTCTGTGTATGTACACGCCTTTTGGGTCAGATTCTAACCTAGTAGTTGAACCAGAATGCCACTGGCAAGGTGTTTGTGTACTTGAAAAAGGTCTCGACTGGCTTTTGGCGATGCTATCAAGAAATGTATTATTTTGGCAGAGTTGTGAACTTGCTCTTGAAGACTTTGACGGCATGTTTATCATAGTGATGGTTTTGAGCATTTACTATGAGCTTTAAATAAATTACCCATACATTATATTTGACTAATTGAATCTCCACTCGTATTCACAAAAAGTGTAAAGGGTTTTGTTAGACTCGTTATCTTAAATTCGTTTGCAGCCAAAAGTTTCCTCTCGTGGTGTATCTTACCTACACAAAAATGCATAAATCAGGAAAACAATAAATCAGGTTGAAATTCCACGTACGTAAAACGAGAGAGAGATTTGCAATCCTGACAGCAGGAAGTTAAACACGCAACGACTAAAAAATGCTTGTTGTGTTATATTTCTAGGTAAATCCAGGAGAAATATTTAAATTACTCCAGAAAATAAGTTTTTTAACGAGGTTATTCGCAATATATTACTTGGTAGGTATGCAAATGTTGGCTGGCAAGTCCAGAGGCTGGGAGATTGCTAGGAACAAAATGTGATAAATCGTCGAAAGTGTAATGAAATAAAAAGATCTACAAAGTCTGTTTGACACTAGCATTTATGCATTTTTTTTTGTTATCCAAGAAATACAATTTTACTTTAAATTATTTATTTTTTTAGTTTCGGTTTTCTTTCGATTCGTCGATACTCAAGAGCTTTATGCATGATTATATATGTTAATATCTGGCGCCATGTAAGTATTGTGAATATTATATACTGTGTGAAAGTCATTAATATAATGTACAGATTATCTGCTTATAAATAACAACTTGTGAATAACTTGTTAAAATCTGCTTGCGAATAACAACTACAACTCTTGACCGGTGAGTTACGAGATGATTAGATGTATACTATCTGGAACACCGCATTTTTTTCAGCTTACAAAAACATTTCGATTTTAAGGTATTAAGCTTTAAAATATTTATTTAATTGTTGCAATTAATTTTTCAATGGCTCACTGAGAAAAAAAGATAATACCGAAAATATTAATTTGTTGTTATATGTATTTATACCCGAACGGTTACGCTATTACATAATCGTCAAAATGGCAATACATGTTTTTGAAGCAAGTGCTTAATTTCATATTAAACGTAATATCGTTAAACCGATGCATTTGACGAAAATGTAGGTTTTTTAAATTTTTTTTTTTAATATGAATACCGCGCAAGAGTCTCAACTGCTCCCAACCGTCTAGAGCCAGTGAGACTATGGCATCCCCAAATAGGGCATGTTGTGAGGCTGAAGGTAGTGGGGAGGGGAAGGAGATTGGGAAGAGGAAGGTTGAGAAGTACCTGGTTATTCACATCTGGTCACCAAACACGGCTACAGCTATTTCAAGCAACGTTTCAATTCTGAATGGTGGTCTTTCACCAGGGCAATACTTTAGAGTATCTACCACTCTAGAACGTGCCACAAATATACTTTTTTATTATTTTTATACGAATTAAATGTGTTATGACACATATTAATCAAATAAAAGTTATTGGCGCACGCCGGGTTTTCAACCCGCGACCTTTGGATTCGTAGTCGAGCGGCTTACCACTCGACCATGGAGTACGTACTTACTTATCGCGGAATCACAAATAAAGTAGATAATATAGCTGTCTAGTTTTCAGAACGGTTTTGTATTCATGATGATTGATGTTGCTCGTGTTTAATTTGGTGTAGGTATTAAATTTACAAATTTGACATTAATATTAATTTTATCCGATTTTTGTTTGTGCACAGATGCGAGTTTAATGATCCGCATAACACGAGTGAAATGTTATGATTTATCTACTGTGCCATTTGGTCGCTACACCAATTTGTCACTATTTGTTTGAATGTGAAAACGTCCTTTATGTAGCGTACATAACTAGCTTTGTAATTAATGAATCGTAAAGTTACGTTGAAATCAAATTAGAACTCGGAAGTGCTTTATTGTTACAAAGGATATATTATGTATTTTATCGAGATGACAGAATCATGAATAATTTAAGGGTGCAGAAGAAAATACACTAATCTTTACCAAACTCAATTATTTATAGTATCATTATCTTTTCTCCTTGAACTTTTAGACGATAAATTTCAAGATTGACTAATTTTCAATCATTTTAATCAAATTCAATCGCTTGTCACATAAATTTACGAATACAATAACTCCATTTTGATTCTCATAATTTAATGTTATCTACTATACGCCAACAGAGAATTTACAAAAAAAACTTCAAGAGTACACGAACCTTACAAAATACCATAATTATCAATACCTGGTCTTAAATAAATTAAACGAAACATTGGCTATGAGGTAGTATATCGTTATGAACCATTAAAAATTAATTTATAAGATAGCCTAGAATTTGCGGAAAAGAATTTGCAAAGTGTATAGATAAGTTAATAACAAATGATTTTGACATATTCTTTAGAATAAGTCAGTTTCAATAAAATATTCTATTAAAAGTTGATAATGATACAAAACATTATTTTACGATTGCTGTCGTTTTTTTACATTGTCATTCTTGTAACTATTTTTATAGTGATCGAAAAAATCACGTTCTCTGGGTTTTTGATTGAAATCGTGTTCTTGTTTGTGTCTTTTTTATAAAATTAAGATAGAACCATCATTTGACAGCACTTAAGCTATTCGAAATTACAAAACTTTTTATGGCATTAAATTTGCGATGAAGCCAATATAGAGATTTGAATTTCAGTCAAAGTAGAGTTTGTCGAAGAAAATTGATAAATCATTTCCAATACTTAAGCCGTTCTGCGAAATGAAATTCTCCGCCGTATTTTGGTGAAAATATAGAAAAGCTACTAAAAATAATTTAGAAACTTGAAATTGAAAAAACTTTGAAAAATTGGGTTGTAATGATTATAGATCCGATGAAGAAACAGCGAAATAAACGTGACGATTTCATAATGTACTTACGAAATACACAGCAGGCAATCAATACTTTGGTCTCTGGGGTAAAAATACAGGCCTTAATCCCGTAATCCTGTTCACGAATAAATATAACCAAACAAATGCAATTTCTCATTTTTATACCAATGAAACTAATTATTTTACATGATTCTCCTTCATACATATATACACATAGAAGCAACGTGTTTTTTCTTCCGATTTTCATGAAATTCATCACAAAAAATTCGGTCATTTTTATAGCTGGTTTTTTTTTCATGTTATTGCATCACGAATCGTATACATTTGTCTGTTTTTTTCCAAACGAAATTCATATGTAAATTTTATTAAATGTACACAAATCAATTAAGTATGAAATACCCCTTCCTCATTTTGGAACGTTCGTGGGTTTCCAATCGGTCGACCCAGCCCAGCTACAATATTTGATTTCCTTATTCATGCCGTATCGCCCTGGGGTGTCTTCGACTCCTTATTTCATTAACTTGGGTATCATATTATATTATTATCTTAATCATGTTCATTACGCTTTTATGAGCCTTGTATTCTATTCAGATCTCATCCTTTTTAGCACGGTCGTAGTAGGAAATGTAATTATGTAAAAGGTATTCAGAGTTTTTTTATTATGAGACGATTAAAAGTGTCTAATGCTGGTAAGGTTACCTAACACCGGAGATAAGAGTAAGGTTTAATAATTACCTATCAAGAAGACAATATTGGATTGCGTAAACAAAAGTAGTACGAGAAACCAAACGTTATTTTCCGATTAAGCCTGAATTAGAGGCTATTTTTGCAAACGGTTTTGTATAATCTTAATGTCTCCCAGTAGCGGAATAATCGGCTCTTATAGACGAAGAGATTACCGAGGGATGTACGATTGTACGGGCATTTAGTTCCGAGACGCCTCTTTCTAATATCTTCTTTTCGTAAATTATTCCCATTCTGCAGGAAAAACGGCAGTTTTTCTAATGATGGGTGTTCTATATTATATTGAAATACAAAGCTCTTTGTAATTCAAAGCTTATCGAACGCAGCATTTAGATGATAGTAACGGAGAAGCAACCTTTAGAACCTTAATACGTAGATGCCAATTAGTATTACGCCTAACCCAGGTTACCAATCTTATACAGCCTTAATACATTTAGCTAATTGATTTTATTCTCTCTTACAATAGAAAGTTTACATAGCACATTATGTAGAACACGTATTATTTAAATTAAGTTCTAAACACGAATGCTACAAAATAAGTCGTTTTCGTGGCCAGGATTATATTTTAATCTTCTTTTTCCTCGTGCATTGACATTTGTTTATTATATATGAATTGACGTGTTAGCCTGCCAATATGCAAGTATGGTTAAATCTAGTAATAAATTAACTGAGTAATTAACTAAAGTATAACTACTAAGCAGACAGTTAATTTTTTTACTAGAAGTCCTAAAAGGGATTTGTATTGGAGTCTTAGAAGTTTGTCTACGATGACTTTTTTACTGTAAAAAAATGGTACTGAGTAGTGATGAAAAACCCTTTTTAAATACTGATAGGTAAACGGAAATTTTATAGTTTACACTCGCTTCAGTGAATGGTGCAATACTTTTCGAAAAAACATTTTTTTATCAATCGTCAAATTGAAGAAATCAACACTTTAATCGATACACACATTGATGGTTTGAAAACTTGAATCCAGTGACGGTTTATACATATGAGGTTTGAAGTATACATACATTGCGATTTGATGGAACCCACAAAAAGGGATTATATCAGAGCTTTTTCCAAGAACATTTATAAATGTAATAATATACTCTTTTGAAAAATATTATTGTAATATACTCGCATTACGTTTTGATACAAATTTCCAAAAAAGCCTACCCCCCTAGTTAACCCATTACAGATGGCTGGCAAAAAATGTCGCTCTAAAAATTGACTAGCAAGTACAAAAGGTCATTCGTCACGAGGGAGTGGTTATTTTTTTTCGAATCGTTAATCCACCGAAATAAAAAAAAAATCGTCGTCATTATTACAACTGATAAATTAATGTTTGCTACAACTACAGTAGTGTTTCCTAACTATTTTGATAATATTTTTTGGTAGAAGATATTTCTAGAAAAACTTTGTCGTAATTTCTGTAATCAATGACCCACAATATAAAAAAATGCCCACCAAACCAAATTGCGGGCATTTAATACTCTTATTTTGAGACCGAACCTTGAAAATATTAATAAAAAAGTATTACAGTTTCTGACATCTGACCATGGAACAATAAAGTAAGCTTTCGCTCTGCGGTTTCCTCGTTTGTATTCCGGGACGGTTTTATGGGTAACAAATTTTAATGTTTCCCCTTTAAAGGGACTTTCATTTTTCATTGTTTCCCTTTTTTATCTTTGATTAATATCCGACCGCAGTTACTTGAGTATGATAGCTGGCACGAGGACCCATTAACTCGTTGATATTATCTGTGTCTTACGTATTACACTGGTCAGGAAAGATCTCGCAATAACACTTACGACATTAATTAGCAGGGTGGAAAAAAAAAGATTTATTCGTTTTACGACATTGAGGTTCGCATAATAATAATGTGATTGGATTTAACTAACAACAGGAAAAAATACACAGCCGTGAAGATTATTAATTTAAAAAACTTTGCAATTGACATAATGTTTTTAATTTCACCTTATCTACAATAGGTAGACATTACTAGTACAATGATTACAACAGAAAAAATGATGCCATAAAATGCATTAAAAATTCAAACCACGAGAAAAATCTAAATCTGATGTATTTCTTATTACTGCAGTACAAAGTCAGCTGTTTTGACGCTTTGTATAACTCTATTAATTTATATAAATCACCATCGTTCAAAAATAACATGATAAACTGTAATTTATAAAAATACTACTTGGAGACCAGGACAAAAAACCTAACATTTACACATATTCACTGCAGCACGAAGGCTTTCTCAACAAAGCAAGATAGTGTACAGCTTTCATAGCACTTAAAAAGTTTTCAGCAACGCTTACGTTTTTTTTTCAGTTCAAGCGTTTAAACCCTCTGACATAGATAAGGTCACCAGCCGCCATTCACCGTCTACTCTAATTTGATAAATTAATAATATTTTTATTATTGCATTGATAATAGTCTATAATTTCCATTCAAGCAATCTCGGTAATGGAGGGTTGCTTTTTCCGATTTCGCCGAAACAAATGCTGTAAAAATAGTATAATGATGTAAATAAGTTTTAATTATTTATTTATTTTAACCTTTTATCACAACAAATATTTCCATAACGAACAATCTTATTCATAAGAATATTCGAGATTAAGTAATTAATAGTCTTAATTTGTTCAAGAATATCATCATATAGTTGCTGTTGCAAACGGCTCAATTTTCGCGTGCTTGATTTTTTCCTTGCGGGTAGCACTAATGCATTTCTCGCCCTTTGTATTTTATAATTCGTGTTCATTTTCAATTAAATTCTTTTTAAGCCATGTCATTTGTTATGCTATGTTTTCACATTTGCACTTTGCAATGAGCATTTTGCGTGCACATGTCTCGTTTAATTTATTCGCATTACTTATTTGAAGTTTTTCAAAATAACCGTTTTCTTTTCTTATCGAGATGTAATTAATAACAATAATTGTTAGAGTAAAGTGTTATTACTTTGTTATATAGCATATTAAAACATATTATTTCGCTGTTACTTGCCACTTAATTTTTTTTCCATAAATATTTTTAAAAACTTTTATTCGTCTATGAATACTTGTATTAATTAAGGTGCTAAGTGCCAAAAACTGCATGTAGAGTAACAAAATACTAATTTTTCAAATAAAATAAAGAAACACCCCTTTTGATAAAATGATTATCAATAGTGTAAAGCAATTTCGACAGTTTACATTGTTTAAAAACTTAAATTAATTTCGCATTTCTATAAAATAATATGTTAGTTTTTTTTGTAACATAGTGCCTTAATTAATACAAGTATTCATAAATGAATATTTTCATGATTACGTTTTATTGTTTAATCTATTTTTATTTGAGCCTTTTTGTACAAAACCCAAATTACTGTTTACTTAATAGGCTGTCCTAAAAAAAACATTTTCTCCAATATAACTAAGTCTATTATCAGTACATGCTCGTTTCAACACATATCTCAGTAACTTCACCCTGTCATTTAAATAGTGGACAGACAATATCGGTCATAACGCAATCCTGCGCTATCCTGACTATATTTTAATGCGTGCCCAATATCTTGCTTCATGTCTGTTTGGTGATGTTTGTTCGCTGATTCAGCTAATACATGTTTGAATGCGCATGTTAATTTAATTACTTTACGCGATCACACAATAATTAATGTGCGTGCGCAATAGCAGCTGCAGATGTCCACAGATCCAGCGATAAAGCTTCCCAATATAAATAACGCGATCATCGGAATTAGCGATTAATCCACGGGGGACGACAATGTCCGGGAATGTAAAGGGAAGGGGAAGTCCCCTGGTACAATATAGTCCCCTTCAGAATGAACCTACATATTCTATTTCCTGAAGGGCAGATTATCCAATTATGGCTGCCGTTATGAATTATAAATATCAAGTGTTTTTCCCTTTTATTTATTTATTAACATTCTAGTTAGTTTTAACACTAGAATATAAATAAATATAATTTTTTCGAAGGATGCAAAAACTTTGGGTGTGACATTGGATATTAAATAAAACAATTAACTTTGTAAAACACCACTTTATTTCAGTTAACCGCCAACCAGGTTTCGCTTTTCACAAGCTTCGTCAGGGTTTTACATCAACTAAATAACACTGTCTTATATATATATATATATATATATATATATATATATATATATATATATATATATTATATTTCTGTCTGTATATAATGTTATTTAGTTAATGTAAAAGCCCTGACGAAGCTTGAGAAAAGCGAAACCTAGTTAGCGGTTAACTCAGATAAAGTGGTGTTTTACAAAGTTTTTTGTTTTATTTAATATAAATAGATATCCTGATAACAGTCGTGTAAATTGGAGTAGCTTCTTTTTATTTTTCATTTTTTATAGTGAATACCACACTAAAGTTCCAACTGCTCCCAATCATCTAGAGCCAGTGAGACTATGACAACCTCAATTGGGGTATGTTGTGAGGCTGAAGGTAGTGGGAAGGGAAAGGAGATGGGGAAGATGAAGGTTAGAAAGTACCTAGCTATTCAGATCTGGTCACAAACACGGCTAAAGCCATTTCACGTTTCGATTCTCAATGGTGGTCGTTCAACAGGGCGATACTTAGAGTATCTACTACTCTGGAACATGCCGCAAATATACTTTTATTATTTTTATATGAAATAAATGTGTTTGATTTGAACCCGCGACCTTTGAATTCGTAGTCGAGAGCCTTACTTATCGAATATGGAGGCCGTCAATAAAGTACAAGCAGTAAGTATTGTTTTTAAAGTTGTTAACAATATCATGAAAAAAAAAGTATTATTTCACCAAAGAGATATGATTAAAGAAAAAAAGTTAATGTGGCTTAGAACAGGGTATTAAAAAGAAAAAAATAGGGTAAATACGTACCCAGCAAGCTTGCAATTATTAAACAGACTTACATTGAATGCTTTTAATACCCTTTGTAACTTTGGATACTAAAAGCAGTGATGACATCGTTGTTTTTATTTCCATAACGACGCAATCTGGAAATCGGTTAAAACATGTAATTGTACGAAGATTTTCTAGCTTCTGGTCCTTAACACGTTTTGTCAATCACTCTGAAGGGTTGGACTTAACGTTCGAACCTATGTAAAGCACGCCTGGGAAGCTCTGCCAGATTGACTTTCAAAATTCATTTTTTCGAACTTAAATATCCTTGAAAGGACACAGTACCCAAAAATAAATCGGTGAGAGGGGTTCCCCAAAACACAGGTGGAAGATCATTTGCATATTATGTTTCCGTTCTATTCTACTGCGGAACAATACACTTACCCTTTATTTGACGGCCTTCGCAGTCGAGTGGTTAGACACTCGACTACGAACACAGAGGTTGCGGGTACAAATAAATTTTATTTAATTAATATGTGTTATTTCACATTAAATTCATTTCAAATGTTATCAATTAGATTTGCGGCATGTTTCAAAGTGGTAGATACAAGTATAGCCCTGGTGAAAAACCACCATTCAGAATCGAAACGTTGCTTGAAATGACTTTAGCGGTGTTTGGTGACCAGATCTGAATAGCCAGGTACTTCTCAACCTTTATCTTCCCCTACTCACTACATTCAGCCTCACAACATACCCTAATTGAGGATGCCATAGTCTCACTGGTTTCCTACGGTTAGTAGCAGTTGAGACTTTTGTGCGGTATTTACTATAAAACAAAATATAACTAGATAAAGACAAAATATTAAAAAAAAATGTAGGATTTCACTAAGTACCTATTCGTCAAAATAAATTAAAAATTCATTGCACAGAATTGAATTATCGGCTGTATATTTTGCGGCAACTGAATCGTAAACGATGTAACTCAAGAGGCGGGACGAAAACAATAATGTTTGTCCCACGGTGGATAGAAGGGGGCATAAGACCTTGTTTGCTAGAGCAGGCCTAGAAATATGTTCTGCTCGAGGTGAAAATTTTAACTTATTCTGATATTTGAGTTTATAATTTAATAAAAAAGACAAAGATTTTTTTAAACTAAAAGCCTTAATTTTATTTTGGTATGAGAAATATTTTGAGTTTGAGATTTTGTTGCAAGAAATATTCAATTTTTGACGTCCACGTTTTTTTTTAACAATAAAAATACAGTGTTTTGAAAAATGATATTTTTGTGTGAATAGCCTACTTATTAAACATTTACATACAAAGCTTTATACACAATAAGACAATTTATGTTAATTAAAAAATATATATTTTACAAAAGGGCTGAAGCGCCACATTTGGAAAATTTACACCAGAGCACTTATTTTTTGTTTTTGTTTTTACAATAAAAATTATACTTCTTCAGTACCTGATTGGATTTTGAAGAACTAAGGTAACAGAATGCTTACATTGAATTAAATAAGTTCCCAACTTGTGTCGCTTGAGTCGAGACTCCTCTAAAATAGTACATATCAAAATGGCTGAAGCGCCACATATCTTTAAAATCAAACGATAGTCACAGCACTCGATGCAGAAAACAACTGCATATTTAGCTATTTTTTTAATAAAGTGTCACTTAAGCCCCTTTGCCTTTCCAACATCGATATATGTATTTAAAAAGTTACAAAAAATATATATAAACACTAAATAATGTACTTCAGGCTCTATTTGACCGACGTTTACGTGGTTAAAAGTATGTACACCAGTTAAGTGTTAACGGAGGTTTCTCATCATGGAAATAGTGGATCTACTCTGAGATAATTTGCAAAGTATATTATAATGCATTATTTTTGTCGTTCTTTACTTAAAGTTCTCTGTTACTTTACAAGTGCTATTTTAATTTAGTTGCTTAGAAAATTTGAAATGTGATGTATTTTATATGAACAAAATACATTTTTGTTATTAACATAATTTTTCAGAAGTGTAAACATGTTTACAGATTCCTGTAGTAATTTGACAGGTTTTGATTAGAATACTGTAATATATTTGTATTTTACTACTATAAAGGAACTGATACGTAGAAAGATTAATACTAATACGTGTAAATATAATGTTTAAATCTTGGATATGACTCTATAAATGTTCGCAATTCAATTTATTTTTGACTAATGCCAGTATATTCCCACTGAATTGTTTGAGCCTGCTGGGCAAAGATTGCTAACTTCCGATGGAAACGGGAATCAGAATAAAAGAATGGAAATATATTTGGCGATTTTCCAGGTTTTATTTCCACGACATCTGGGCCAAAAATCAACTTTCCTTTATTTCTGCCATGGAGCTTATCGTAACTTGACCTAACCATTAACATAACTATAATATTTTATAATTAAAACCAAGAAATTAAACTATTTTATAGTACAATCGTTTTTTGTTTTAAACCGGCGATGCAACCTTTTGTAGGCACACACAGTAGGTTTGTAAGGTAGGGGATAGGGACCAAATATAACCAAAAGAGCAATACGGCTTCCCGAATAACGATGCCCAACAAATCAAACTATGTATTATCCAAAGTCCAGATTCAGGGGTGGAGCTATTTGTATTACACTTGGGCCTCTGTTTTATGCGAGGGGGGCGTAATAAAGGGTGGTAAATAGTTTAAGTGCTTCGTAAAGACACAAGTTACCAACAATGTCGGTGTCTGAAGTAGTTGCCTATGCAGAGTAGATGGTATTTGGTGTCAAATATCGAAATAAGTAAAAGAGGAGCTTGTCAGCAAAGAAAAAAAAACAATTGAACGATTGATGATTACAATTTACAATAGTTTCAGAAATATAATCACTTAAAAAAGCAGGACTTGTAAAAAGGGAAACGTAAAGTGGCACTGCTTACAAATTTCTGCAAACTAAACTTAATGTGGCTTCAACTTGATGTGTACCGATTATGTACACAAAAAGTTTTAGAAAAATCCAATTATTTATTTGAAAAGATACTCTCAACATGATCGGTGCACTAGCAACTGCTTAAAACCCACCCCCAAAATTGATTCTTCCATAGCATTATGTACTCATAGGTTTATTACCATTGTGTTTTAATATTTACATAAATACATGTATCCCTAATTATTTCATGTTTATAGCTAGTCACACTCTACATAATATTCAGAAATGTTATTAATGTTATTTATGACCTTAAGAGTAGGTTTATTTTACAATTGAAATATCACATAGTTTAGAATTATTAATTTTCTTTTATCATATAGGAAGCACACCGGCGATTATATGGAATTGGAGTCGAGATCCGAAAATAGGATTTCTGTAAAATTACAGTTTTACGTCAGTAAGACTTCACCGAACTTATGTAAAATATTGACCCGTTCCTCTTCAACTATCGTACCTTCGAAATCCTAATTGTGGAGGAAGGTGATTAGAATTTTTCTTTTTAACATTGTAATCGAAAATATTTCCTTAAAATTTAGATTTAATCGGTTAATATTTGGATTTACAGTGATCAAACGAAACTTCAAATTTTTTTCCTCAACCATTGGGATTTTGAAGATACTATAGCTTACGTTGGAAGTGTCGATATATATCACCATAAGCAGGTTTGCTATTTCTTAGAATCCCGCCCAGCATTATACTGCTGGGCGGGGAACCACCCCCACTCCCGTCTATGACCCGACTTGAACTCCTTTGGCTTCGAACCTAATTATCCCTCCACCTCGCAGCATCACACCGCCGGGGAACGCGTGTCCGGCAAACCACTGTCTTCCACCACTTGATCTTCTCTCCTTTCTGTTTCAATCGTAAATGTATGTTCCCTATTTGATCGCATGAAACCCGTCCCATTACCCAATTCAGTTCACCACGTCCTTCATGTCCTTCCGACCATTCAACTCGTCTTTGTGGTTTAATGCACTAGGACGTGAGATGCACGTCTTACAACTAGCACTTATTTTATTAAAATATTCATGTGACCAAATTTGATTCGTCACATTAGGTCACCACGACTTTCACCAGATAGCTGGGATTCCTTTGAGAATGGGGCGGAGAAACTTCACTACACGCTGCGGGAGAAACGATTCACTTATGTATGTTCCTTATTAGTAGTATATTTATGTATTGGACTGTGATAATCTTCAATGGCAATAACACTTATATACAAGTCATACAAGAGAATCACATTCAACTGTTTGTTGTTTTCTTGTGATTCATGACACTTCTCACACCCTGATCAGTGTCAACAATTGAAACACGGGTTCTGAATATTCAAACTTTACGAATATAATTTATTTACGTACGCACAGTAATAAAACATTACCTCGGAAACTACCTAGGATGGTGATAAATAATAAATAAGAGTCATGGGTAAGCTTATTGTTTTAGAGAAATTCAAATGATAACACTTAATAAATCTTTTAAAGTGAACCTAATTACTCTGAAAACGTAGTATTAGTACCATACCGCCATTATAATATAACTCTGCGGGAGTCATATTTCACGACGGCTTGGAGCCAAAGTCCTCGACGCCATTTAAATCACGACCACGCCATTTTGTCATGTTTCTTTCCTCATATATATTTCCCGGGGTAAATACTCCCCTAAATGTTCTCCAATTATTCAAATCTCCCGCCAGGTGCCCCCGAACCTCTCCCTCCCGCCCATCTCCTGCTACTTGCGCCACCCTCCACTCACCACCCCCGTCACGAGCATTCCGGGAGACGAGGGATCTTTCTAATAAGGGTCGTTAGAATTTTTACGGATTCCTGCAAAAAATAAGCCGCCTCAAATATATAGTGTAATATTATAAGTATTCGATGAGAATTAGATGAAAGGTGACCGTTTTTTTGGGCTAATACCTTCGACCTAAAGATCACGGGTTCGAAACACGACGTGGGGTAAAAATATTTTTTTAACATTGTTTTGGTTATTTAAAATAAATCTGGTGATTGCGTTGATTGATTACCAGTTATTATCAGGCAGGTACATTTATATCTTCCTCTTTTACTTTCCATCCACCCTTCTTGAAGATGCGATGGTTTCACTAGCTTCTAACAGTCAAAACTATGAGAAATTTACAAGTGTTTTGAGTGCCGGTATATGATTTGTTGTCGCCATTCAAACCAATGCTTGTACTAAGGTCAAATGAGGTCACTGACAACCTACACACTCCCATATCGAGTGTTTTCTCCTAAAATTAAGTCTTCAATCTTTTAATCTCACATAGGGCATACATTGGCATTTAAGAATTTTATGTTGCTACATGTGCCTTCAAAAAGACAAACGCTTTTTAAATTGGTATTATCTAAAGGCACCACTGTTAAATATTTGTATTTTAATTAAAATTATTTTATTATAAGTAATAATGTATTTTTATCTTATAAATCTAGAAATAGAAATCCATTAATATTTATGTATTGATAATTTAAAATAATCAAAACACAAATATTTATTTAATCGTGGGTATGCTGAAATATATAATTATTTTTTTCTGGATGAATAAATGTTTGTTTGCTATTATTCTGTCCAAGACAATGCTTAATTATTAATTAATTTTTAATCAATTGTGATCACGAATTTTCTACAAAGTTCAAAAAATTACCTTGAAGTATTTCTACGCTCCTAGGTAAATAAGTATTTATTCTATTTAAAAATTAATTAAAAAACAGTTTTTGTTGATTAAACACAGGCATTTTTTCAACCATAAAATCATCAATTCGCATAGTCAATTTAAGAAGTCTTTCTTCTTCTTCTTCGCAAGTAGTTTATTTGGGAGCTTTCAGACATCACTTAATTGTTAACAGTTTTGCCGATTCATTAGATTCTCACCCATCGGAAGCCGACAGCTTCCTTTAGGTGGTCAACTCATATCATTCGTGGGAACCTCTTTTCCATCGCATCCAAAGACGCCATTCGATAATATGGCAATTTCAACTGTCATTCGTCGTGCTACGTGTTCAGAATAGTCCGAATTGAGTGTGGAGATTGTGACGATGGAGTCAGCTACCGGTGTCTTGCTTTGGGTCCATTCATTAATCTTTCTATATCGCAAGGACATATATTTCTTAGATGCCTGAAGAAAATCAACCCAAATTCGAAGTCATTGAATAAACCAATCACAGAACAAATAATTACTTATTTATATATGTACGATTTTATGTTACTATTTCTATATTAATATTAAATTTGCACTTTCAAATAACATAAACCATAGATTATTTTAATTTGAAGTAACCAAAACAATCGGCAAAAATTACTGCCTCAACACAGGCTTGCCTAGTGAGGCAGATCACGAGAAAACGTAAAAGTAATAACTGTATACAAACAAACACTGTTTACAATGTATAGATCTCTTGTTAAAATATATAAATGTACCTACACCTTTATATACCCTATGTATTTTATATGATTATTCTCCTTTTATTTTTATTATTTTGCTGTTGACTGTATTTAAATAAAGATTTATTATTATTATTATTATTAAAATACTCCTTAAAGTTGATCATTATTCTAGCAATATCAGATAACATAATGCACTTTAATAAAACCACGGTCATTATGCTACCAATAAGCGCACGCAAAGGTCGGAACATCGTTATAAAATGTACTGTATTTTCAAATAAAACTTTGATATTATTGACGTTATGTTAGTCCGCCAGGAAATATAATGAATTAAACACAATATTGAATTTACTCTGAAACCGCAATAAAAGTACAAAATAAAACCAAAACAAAAGTACTGAAATAAATATGAATGTGAAGATAGAACTTAGTAAGATCTTTTGAGATTTTGAGCAAACCACAAGGCTTCCCGGGAAGTTAAATGCAGGAAGTCTCCACTTATCGTCCTATTCAATTTCTCCAACCTGTTCCGATTCCGGCATCCATGACAGTCAGACAAAAGCCTCTTCCGCTCAATTATTATTTCCGTTCTCACACATTAATCCTTTTGCAAAAGCGTCTGTACCACCCCCCCCCCCTAAACCTCCCAGAGGGAAAAGCCTCTCTGACTAAATGTCAAAATTGCTCTTGTGATTCTTGAATCAATATTTTATCGTGTCTCAATAGGGATTAAAATTTCTTGTGAAATTACTATTATTATTTTAACCTTGTTTGACGTAAGCCGAGTATTTTGACAACGTTCTTATCGTAGAGTAAATTTTCCCTTGCAAGCCTTTTTGAAGAAATATTGTTGTGTAAATTCAATAGTTTTACAGGATATTGTCCTTTTGGCTTAACCTAACAGTTTTTGAAGCCATGTGTGTTTACCACTGTTCATCATAACCTTTATTTTGTCTTATGTTTTGCTATGAAATTATGACCATTTCATTATAAGGCAGAAAATCTGTTCGCCTGCCCTACTAAATACTCGCAAATTAGGACATATTTTGCCGCCTGCATTATCTACGTCTTATTTATTTATTTTATTATATGGACCAAATTTGTTTTATTATGAGCTTTTAAATTTTGCGTAAATGTGTAAATTTACATAACTGTGCAATATATAATACAAAATAATAGTGACATAGAAATAACACTGAGTATATGATTATCACACCAAAGACATAAATAAGTGACAAGAAATATTAAAATGCAATAAAATTATCATTTTTTTTTATTGGAAGTGGTATGCTTTTGTATCCCTCTTGTAACTAAATTCAGTGCAGTTGATAGAGATATGAGATATATCTACTATTTCTGTGAAGGAAATACCCACTGCATGCAATCTAGGTACAATCGAGTATCTCAATGACTCCGTCCTGATATTATTGTTAAAGTTAAAAATAATTTTGGATCGAATAGTTATGTTACTTAAATGGAAGGTCATTAAGCTAAGTAAATCAGGAATGTCTATAGTACCATCAAAAAATTAAAAAAAAAATCAATTCGAAAATAAGTCTTCTCTCTGAGAATGTTAAATATGAATAATTTTATTTTAGAAAAAAATTCACCATTACAAGCTCTAGGTAATTAAAAAACCTTTTTTTTTTTTGAAGAAGAGAGAAAAAAAACTAGATGAATTAAATAATGTAGATACGTTACTGAAAAAAAGCGCGTGAATGTACTAAATCTAGTCCGAGAGACATACCTGAGATTTACTGCGTTTAGTATCACACAAATATTCTTTCGACAGATAAGCTGTCACGGGAAAACGGGAGCCCGTCAACCGAAATAATGTGAAATAGCGAATGCAGATATACATAGGTGTGTAGAAGATAACCGTTTTCGTACGTCACACTCTACTTGGCTAGTTGCTCGGTAAGTTCATCGGGGAAGAGAGATTATAACAGCAACGCGGGACGTTCGTATAGCTATCTCATCCGTACACACAAATTCTGTTTAGTATTGCTATCTTTTTTATAAGCGTTATGAGGTTTGAAACTTAAATCAAGACCGTGCCACATTTATCGTTCGATTTGTATGAATATGACGTGTCTTGTATTTTATGTCTATGGCATGAAATGAAATTGATTGTTCCACGTTTTTCCGTGTTTTCTGTTCCAATAAAAATATTCCTAAATAAGGGTGTTAAAATTTAGGCAAAGCAGAGTTAACAAATAATATCTCGGTAATCGACAAATGCACAGTGTCTATAATACGCAGAATTTCTGAAACTTTGCCGCATGTGTATTTCAGTGTTTGACTTGTTTGAAAAGATTTTGACGAAATGCTATATTTAGTCATCAATACTATAATAAATAAACAAACATGACAATATCCAACATCCTTAGTATGGGCAAGTTTACCAGATGATTCCATTAGCTGCTTTAAAACTTATCTCAGAAGTAACCTTGTCTGAACATACCGTGTACTGATTATACCTACTCGTGTACTGTTTGTAAGCGTGTACATGTTATTTAACAAGCCTCGATATGGATCCGACCAGCAAACATAAGTTCGCATATAAGACTACACAGAACTCGGTATTCGAGCAATGGCCCAACCAATCGAGTACTTGAGCACACTTGGAAAATTCGCTTTCGTGACGCTCTTTGGGAGTTAGACAACTTTGGTTAAGACAATTGGTGATTTCTAAGGTTCTTAGATCATACATATTGAGTCTACCGTAAATATACTCGTATATAAATTATGATATGAATCAGCTCAAGATTTTTAATTTAGAGTATGGATCATTTAATTGTAGTATCGTTGTATATTCAAAAAGCTTTGAATTGTGTTAGATATAAAGCTAACAGATGATTACACATTTAAAATTTCAATCATTTTAATAAAATAAGATTTACGGTTTGATTAAAGTTTATAATTGATTGATGATATGCTCGTATATTATATATGTGGAATATTTTTTTTTTTAAAGAAGGACAAACATTCTCCAGTTACGAATAACCTGCAATATTTGAAAAACTCCTACTGCCATCATAATAAGTGGAAGATGTTGCTTGTGCAATGATGGAGAACTTAGCCAGCAGAGAAATTGAACCAACAACGCCCGGGTGGGAATCCGGTTCATCAATTTATTTACATATTTTCAAAAACTAATTCATCCCAATAAAGCAATACTTAAAGTATAAATCACTTCAGAAAAAGGTTAAATCACTTCAGAAAAAGGTTAAATTTATCCACTTTGTGGTATTCAATATCAATTATATGTGAAATAACACTTTATAAATAAAACACAAAATATCATTTTATACACGACTGGTTTTGAACCCGTGATATCTGAGTCAAGAGCCAAGAAGATTACCGCTCTGCAAATGAGATAATCAGACAAATTTTAATAATAATTACCGACTTGACTTCCTTATACAAAATTAAAAATTAAATGATTGACAGCCCTGAACTATTAAACTTGATTTCATTTCATGTATCTAGCAAGACGGTTACAAGGCAGGATCTGCCGTATCATTGTAGCAATTCTGCTTCAACCTCACAATTCAACACGCCTATGATACGAATGCAACATCTGGGAAACACATACTCCGATGTCGCTGATATATTTAATACGTCAATATTAAACTATAAGTCTAATTTAGTACAGTTGTTGTCATCTGGTAGAGTTAAATTGGACCTTCATCCTACTTAAAAATTATTTTTTCCGCTTTTTTGATGGCAATATTTTTTTGAACCTGTTATATATTTTTAGTTATTTTAATCAGGGAATGTTTTGTTAGTACAGTCATTGTCATTCAGAGTTAAACTAATTTTTTATTTTATTTTTCTTTACAATATTTTTTGAACCTGTTATTTATTAAATATTTTTACTTATTTTCATCTACAATATTTTTTAACTATTTTTTATTTTTACAACACTTGAGGTCATTGTTTAAAAAAAAAACTATGTTAACATTTCTGTAAAAATAAATAAATAAATAAAAATCTTGGCGAGAGAATTGAATTAAAAAACACAAAACAAACAATACGGTGGCACGGTCTTATCTTTTGATAGTTACACGGATATATTATTATCAAAGCTCCATAGTATATATAAAAAGAAGTAACGAGTTGAAAATAGTAATTTTGACCTTAAAATTCCGGACAGAAAAAGCTGCGTAATTTTTGTGACGCCAGAGTTCACCATTCAGGATCTTTTGCAGATTTGATATGTGTTTTTGTTGTGTATTTATAATAACATATATCATCGTCGGAAAGGTAAAAGAGCTGAAGCGCCATTTTGGGAAGCTCATACCAGAGCACTTTAAAGTTTAGTTTGTTTTGCAATACAAATCATAAGTCTTCAGTACCTGGTTGGATTTTGAAAAACAAAGTTAACTCAAATAACTTAGTGCTCTGACTAAGTTACCTGAAGCGACAAAAAGCTAAAAAAAGTCCCAAGCTTGTGTCGCTTGAGTCAAGCCTTTTCCCAAACGGTAATTATATTTTAGATGGCTAAAGAACCCCACACGTCTTTAGAATCAAACGAGAGTCAGAGCATTCGATGCAGAAAAAAACCTGATGAAAATTGCATATTTTACTCATAATTGACCAAAGTTTCGCTTAAGCCCATTTGCCTTTTCACCGACGATATAAAATAAGTGTAAATTATTTTTCTTGGCTAACCCCGTGATATATTATCCTTAAAACTCCTTAAGTTTAGACCATATGTCTTTTCAACTGACCGTTTACGCGTGTCCGTTCAATCCAGGAGTCAAAACCTAAGTGAAGATCATTAATTCCATCTAGAACGAATTAAATTGAACGGCGAGATTTGTCCGAATCGTCAAGAGTTAAAGAGTCCCTCTAAAGACCACATTTCACGGGTTAACCGAGAAAATTATTTAACACCTTAAACCCGTGAAAACCTTAATCATAACACATATAAATCCATAGTGTGTAATTTAAATTTCTCTTTTTGGAAATCAAAGCCATACTCTTAGTTTCCAGTCAAATAATGTAGGAACGGATTTACGTATTTTCAGCTGACACAGCAAATATTTCAGTTTATTTCAACTGCAGCCGAGACGTAGCACGATTCCATAGGAATACCTCGTTAATTAAATAATATCGTCGTTAAAATCCGCAGTGGAGTTGAAAAATAATGGGCGATCGTCCTCACCGGGGCTTAGACTGAATTTAATGGAAGGAAATAAAAAAGCAAAGCTCAAATTAAAAATAAGAAATAACAACCCGTTTAATTTATTTATCATGAAAAAACCACGAAAGAGCCACGAAGGATTTGGAATATTCCATTTTAATTGAAATACTAACTGCGGAGTGGTTCGAACTTTCGTCTAATTTGACATCGTTACAGTTCAATGGATGGCGCCATTTTTATTTTTGGACATTTTAACGGTCCTCGTTAAAGGACGACTATTATATTTTATTTTTATAGTGAATACCGAGTCCCAACTGCTCCCAACCGACTAGAGCCAGTGGGACTATGGCATCCCCAATTGGGGTATGTTGTGAGACTGAAGGTAGTAGGGAGGGATGAAGATGGAAAGAAGAAGGTTGAAAAGTACCTGGCTATTCAGATCTGGTCATAAAACACGGCTAAAGCTATTTCAAGCAACGTTTCGATTCTGAATCATGCTCTTTCACCAGGGCGATTCTTAAAGAATCTACCACTTTGGGATTGGATATCCGTTTTAGGTTTTAAATAAAGTGTGATCAGAAGATAAACATAATGGTCATCTTGTCATGCTTGCCAGCTTATCACAGAAGCCTAAACAGGAGACTCGGATCGACGTTTACCGGGAACCATTAAGTTGTAAAAACAACTGATTTTCACTAATCCTTGAATTATGACGATATCAAATGTGACAAAATTTTGACCGACTACAATTGAATTTAAAAAAAAATTAACTATGCAATGCTGTAAATTTCTTAGATGAATTCATTAATGTAGATACGTTACTGAGACACCGCGCGTGACTGTACGAAACTAAGCCAACGTGGCATACCTGAGATTTACTGCGTTTAGTCTCGCACAAACATTCGTTTGACGAACAAGCTGTCACCAGCTGCCACAAACGTATCGCTGTAAGCTCTTTTCTGAGATAAAATGCCTTACTGTGCTTTTGACAAGTTTAAAAATCATTCCGGAACTAAAAAACAAATCTCATGGAGTTTGTTTTCATGCGAAGTACACACAAATCCCTTATTATTTCAATTAATACAATTATTCAAATAAGTGAGATAGCGAATGCAGAAATACACAAGTGTGTGGAAGACAACCTAGTGACAGTACACGAGTACGTTGCATGCTACTTCGCTCGTAAGTTCGTTAGGGAAGAGAGGGCTTGTAACGCGGAGAATGTAACGCGGGACGTTTATATAGCTATCTCATTCATACACATATTCTGCTTGGTATGGCTATCCTTTTCATGCGTTATGAGTTTTTAAACAGATATCAGAGCGTGCCAAATTTATCGTTCAATTTGTATGAATATGACGTGTCTTGTATTTTATGTCTATGGTAAATTTATTAGACTCGCTCAACAAAATACTGTTTTTATAAAGATTGCTTACATTATAAGTTAATACATAAGTGTGGCTAATGTAGTTTTAGAATAAATGAATTAAGCTCAAAGTTGTGACATTTTGTAATAAGGTAATAAGCATGGTAAAAATGTAGATCCACTTTGTGCCTAACTGACAACTGACAATTCATATCAGTACATAATGCAATTTCACTGGTAAGTGTAGGTACGCTTCTGATAGTTAATTTCCCATTTAAATGTATTATTAAAATGTACATTCCTATCTTACTGGGATATGAAGGCGCGTAAAAATGTTAAAATCGAATCATTATGACTAAAAATGCTGTTACCTTGTTGTTGGTGAGAAGATAAAAAGGTATTTTTAAACGGTATGCTGTCCTGTGATATTTTACTCATTTTAAAATTGAAATGTGAAAATAAAATACAGGTCGATTATATTATAAAAGACAATAAGGCGAAGAACCTCTTCTAAAACATAAATTTAATTAAAAAGTTATTTATTTATTTAAAAAAAAAATTCAGTTATTCATTGAACAATTTAAGAGATGAATGATAGTAATACAGTAGAAATGAATGTAGATATATATTGAATTGTGTATATCTGAAACATAGAATAAAGAAAGAAAAGAAACTAGTAGGTATATGCATGGTATAGAAAAGAAACAAAAAGCATTTATTTACACACAACATTATATAGATTGCTTTGTTGTTCTGTTTTCTCTATTTTTCTGTATTGTTTGAAAAGCAGCACCCTAAACAAAGCATTCCACGGGAAATAGCGGCGTTTGAAATATGGATCTATGGGCGTATCTTATCAAAACCCAAAAAGGTAGGATTAGAGTGGGTTCTTCATCGATTGGTCAAAAATTGCAACAGTTAAAAAAAAATTAAAAAATTGTGAAGTATCAGGATGAACTGAAAATTTTAAAAAATAAAATGACGCCAAACAAAACATGTCATAAATTTAAAAATACAATGTCTATTCACACCGTGTTTTCTTTCTTTATTTAAAAAAAAAACATGCACAAGTAAAAAAAAACATGTGAGATATAAAACTACCTTAAAATTCTAAGTAAAGATAAACATAACATCACACCTCGTGGCTTCGAAACTTGCGTTACTTGGTTGATAAAAGTGGATTTTTGCTAAGTTGCTGTGGACTGCAGTTTGCAGGGAAAAGATTAACACATTGTTTGTCGATCTCCTGTGGTGGTAGATCCTCTCAGTATTGTCTTGGTGAAAGACCACCATTCATAAACAAAACGTTACTTAAAATGGCTTAAGCCGTGTTTGGTGACCAGATGTGAATAGTCAGGCACTTTCCTATCTCTCTCTTACCAATTTACTTCCCTTTCTCACTTCTTTTAGATTCACTACACACCCCAAAAGAGTTTACCAGAAGAAAAATATTTATTAAGTCATAAAAATAGACTTCAAACGCCATGGAAATGACTTACCGCTAGTGACAATTTATAAAAAAATATTTATTGCAATTTAAAATAAACCGCATCGCTTATATTTTTTTGCGTAACCAAATGTCATTAATAAATATTGCATATCACTATTTTAAATCACCGCTGTTTCATTGCAATTCCGGAGAGTTGAGAGGCAGTTGTTTGTTCATCACGTTCCAATACGCTGGGAAAATAAAGCAACTTTATGAACTCAGGCGAGTGTTTGAATTTATATCTAAACTATTTGGGAATGGACCAAATGACAATATTACTATCGGTCCATTTGCTAGAATCCAGCCACTGATAGAACAAAGCGCAGGTAAATAACAACTTCAGCACTGAGTACGAACTGCTGATGACGCGAACTGCAAACTTTGCTAATACTAAAACCGAATGCGGATATCATTAAATATCGTCATTATACTCTTGATTGGAATTTGCGGCAACAAAATTGGTGAAATAATTGGAAAAAACAAGTACCTATTTAGAATTTTAATTTAGGTAAGATCCCGAGTTAAGTCGTGTTTAAAAAAAACTTTAATTGTCATGAAAATCAGAATAACTCGATTTTATGAAATTATTATTATTTATAAATTATTTATTATTGAAAATTAGAAAATTGTGAGATGTTAACTGGTTAAGAATCGCTACCAGAAAATGAGGAGCAAATAAAGTACTGACACAGATGAAATGTTTGAAAACAGAATGTTTTTAACTTGTAATGTAATTCGACTTCAGTAAATAAAATTCAACTGAATACGAAAAAAAACTACTTATAATGTGATAGAAAGAATACACTGTAATTTATTTTGAAAAACTGTCAAATCTTTTCGAATATTCAAATATGATGACCGTGTACACTTCTTATCGCTTTCTTACTGGAAACAATCAGGGCCGGTCATGTGCAGGCGCAATAAGAGTAGTCCGCTCCAGGCGGTGAATTGTTAACATGCTTTTTATGGACTGAATCAAATCCGCAATTTCTCGGCCCAACGACGTAGATTTTCGATCCGGGCCTCTGATTTAATACTTGATACGAGTTGGTACCTATCTTCTGTTCAAACGAAAATTAAATACTAAGTGTTAAAAAGAGGCAAAATTATGCAGAAATAAGCAGTGCAAATGAGAGAGAAATTGGCTCAAATTTAGTCAAATGAAATAAAAAGACAGGGCCATTCGAATAAATAGTACTGTTACATTCTATCAGCAACACCCACCCTTTTTTAAAAGTATTTTTTCACAATGTAAATGCAACCAAATTTGAAACGTATTTAAAATAGCTTAAATATATATATATTTTTTTTGCATACAGAGTATAAGTTAGGAAAAAGAAACGATTTTGTAGAAATATCTAGCTAATTTGTTATTGATGATGAACATCGACGTTTTTTTTTGTGTTACTCTTTTTTTTTAACAATAACATTTTATTTTAAAAACAAATCTCATGTTTATGTTCATAATTTTCAACCGAAAGCTCGCATTTTGCCCGCAAAGTGATATTTTGTTTTAACAAATGTTACTTTTGGAGGTATTTTTATTAACTAGTCTTATGTACATCATTCTTATCAGAATTTCAAAGTTTCACTTCATCTTTAAGTCTTATAGAGCCTGAGGAAAAAGATTTTTATTTCCGACCCCAAGGTTCGCATTTTGCCCGCAAAGTAGTATTGTTTTAACAAATGCTACTTTATGAGAATTTATTGATTCAATAGAAGACTATATAATATAACTTTGTGACAAATTAAAGATAGTTCATTGTTCTAAACAGATCCTCAAAGATTCACTTCATTAGGTCTCATTGAGCCTTAGAAAAAGGCATCTAAATTCCGACCCCAAGGCTCGCATTTTGCCCGCAAAGTAGTATTTTTTTAAAATCGTCTTCAGGGTATTATTTTTCGGAGAATTTGAAACGATTAATTTCATAAGGTCGCATAGAGCCTAAGAATTTGACTCATTTTTGACCCCCAAGCTCACATTTTGCCAAAAGTAGTATTTATGTTAATTTAGATTTACAAACAAGAAAATAAATATTTCGCCACTTTCAAATCATTTTAAGATTTGTGAAGCTCGCCGTCGTTTTTATTTTTTTGATAAAACGTTTTATTAAGCTAATTAAAAATAAAAAAAAACACTAACATTTTAAACATATTTTTTTTTGATCCGTTTATATTTACACATTTTCAAAGAAGTACCTGCAAAAAACAAGTAGAAATGATAAAATTTCTATAAAATTGATGCTTTTTGTCTATGCGTGAAAAATAGCAGAGATACGTACTATAATTACACAATACGTTATTTTATTAGACGTTTTTCTAAAATGTTGGTGTTTAAATTTACGTTTTGACAAGGGTCACCAAATGTTTGGCAAGACTATCGCTGTCGGAAGCAAATACATACACACTAATACACATTTTTAAGTTTGTGTTGTTTGGATCAACTTACATTTTCAAAAGTAATCACACTTAAAAACTCGTATAAAATACATATTTTTTAGCTTCTGTCAGTGTACAAGGGTTGAATTAAAACATATATAAACAGGTGGACTGGACAACTATCGGTGATGTGACTTGATTTTTCAAGAAAAATATTAGTTGCTTTGATCCACCTATTTCAAATATAAAATAATGTCTGCTAAAATACAGTACAGGTAGGTATTTTATTAGGTAGGTAAGTCATATTTGTATTTATAATTTGATAATTTTAATAAATACCAGTTTAAAATTTGTTCAAAAGTTCACACACGTACATAACTACGTACTCACAAAGAACATTATTTATAGTTAATAAATAGGTTACTTCAAAGGGTATCGTTTCGCGTGTTACCTACCATAGACTGCCCCCGACCCTAAGATAACATGAATCCGGCTCTGCATCTTATCTAGCCGTGTCAACGACACCGAATACACTATCATCTACAATGGACCCGGAGGTGGACTGCACACGACTCCAGCAACGATATCACCGCAACATCCCACAAGACGTTAATCTACGACCTTCAGTTAAAGAGACTACGTGTCTAGTTTGTTGTAGATTCTCCATTTGAAAATTGTAATTAATATCACTTTTACTGTTTTTCTACTTTGAATAAATAATGTGTTTCCATCAACGCATTAATTTTATTAAAAACTAATAAAAGTCAACTCGCGTGACTAAAAATGATAAGAACTTATTAAATGAAATGTCCCGCAAACTTGTTTTTTTTTTTAAATTGAAATTGGCAGTGTTTTGGACTCTTGGGTTGAGACCAATAAAAAAAAAATCTTTTACTACGTACATAAATAATAATATGTTATTTTTTATGAACGTACTATTTTTAAATAAATAAAATATGTGAAAATAATTAATCTTCACATATTTCGGAAGTTACTTAAAATTATTTGCAAACTCAATACGTAAAGCTTAAATTTCGTACTGACCTTGGAGCTACTACGGAGATTGGATAATAACGAATAAAGTTTTGATATAAATGTTAATTTACTTGCAACCCATTATATTCGTGACTAGGTTGTAGGCAGATTATTCACACAGCGCAAGTTGTTTTCACACTTTAAACATTATATTTATTTTAACTGGCTCGTGTAATACAATGCGTCCCGTACCAAAAAATTAAGTAAAACATAATATTTTTTTTATTGGTCTCAACCCAAGAGTTCAAAACACTGCTGATTTCAATAAATAAAAATATGTTTGCGGGACATATCATTTAATAAGTTTTTATCATTTTTAGCTACACGAAACGATACCCTTTGAAGTAACCTATTTATTAACTATAAACAATTTTCTTTGTGAGTACGTAGTTATGTACGTGTGTGAATTTTTGAACAAATTTTAAACTGGTATTTATTAAAATTATCAAATTATAAATACAAATATTATTTACCTACCTAATAAAATACTGTACTGTATTTTAGCAGACATTATTTTATATTTGAAATAGGTGGATTAAATTTTTCTTGATAAATTAAGTCACATCGCCGATAGTTGTCCAGTCCACCTGTTTGTTTGTTTTTTTAGTTTTATTTATTTTGTATTAGTTACTTGTGCATCAAGGTTTACAAAGTTTCTTATTATTTCATTGGTCACTTCTGCAAAGAAAAACCCACCCAGTTCACCCTTCTACATGGCCAAACGTTATTAGAATTATTCTTATATTCTCAGAAGAAAGGAGTTTAATTCGAACATGAATAACTAATAATATCGCGATTTCCTCGCATTACTAGTCAGAAAGCTTGGAACTTCTACAATATGCATAATTTCCTAGCTTCATTTACATTGTTAAATGGTGTCATAGATTCAGTATATTATTTGCTCTTCGACACATCTTCCTCAGCCGTCTCCAACTTCTTCTTCGCTCACTGTCATATATTTTTTTAACACTCCTATTTTCATCCATCCTTTTCAAAAACATTTAAGCGTAATTACTCATATTCTGACATTGAACTTGCATTTTTTTTTAATCTACCCATTCGTAATAAGTCTTGTACATTGTATAATCAAACATACGCCGTGATCTCATGTCTGTTGCATTGTATATAAATTGTTTTTTTTTTCACTGAATTTATGCCTCATTTATACCCAAAGAATCGTTAAAAAAATCCATTGAGAATTGTTAACTTTGCTTCTTTTGACATATTTTTTCTTGCGACTTTTGCATTTTATCTTTTATTAAACGATTTCGCTGATTTATTTCCTTATTTAAATTCTTTTATCGCCATCTTTTTAAACCTAATCCTTCCGTATAATCGTAAGAATACAATGAGTACCTACCGTGCAATCATAGCTGAAAAGTATAAGAGGAACGAACGATGCACGAAGAACGCTCTAATGCATATTGGTTGTAAAAGCTCAACAGTAAAGGCTGCCATTTCCGTATTTACTGAGCTTCGCATTTCTGACATTAATGATATAACTGCGCAAATCCTAACCACCTCCCAATGCAGTTCTTGTTGTTGTAAAAAAACCTTATATTCCTTATTATTTCAATTTTAGGATCATACTATTATTGGGATAGCAGTACGTGTGCTCTTAGTTAATAACTTACAAACATTTGCAAAAGTATCAGAAAGTTACTTTTTTTATATACAGTTAGACTATTTTCGTGAGAAGTGAAAGAAATTTTTAACATGGCGAATTGAAGCATAATATATATTTGTGATATAGAGCAATGCAAATTAGCAATAGACTGAAAAAAAAAGGTGGGAACGGGGTACTAATAAAAATATGTGGTTTTCCTTTTCCTCAAACGGATAACGAGTAAGCTCACAGAAAAACTGTGAATCAAAAAAACCCAAAAATTGTTAATTCAGGCGTTGTGAATTTTGTACAGCCTTTTAAGACTTTTTATTTTTTTGTTGTTCTTAAAAAATCATCATCCCGTTAAACTAAAATTAAGTAGTTTGGCAACAGGATTTTGAGTACAGTGGAAATACAACATAAAATACAATACAATGGAAATACAGATTATTATATTTATTATAAATAAACGTAAAATTATAATTCACACATCTTAAGAAATTAATATACTACTATACCATACCATGCACTGTGCAGCATAATATTCTACAACAATTCAGTCTGGATTTAGTTCAACAACATTTTATTTATATCGTAATGTTAATTTCCACTATCAGCGATGAGGCTTTGAGATATGAATTTATCTATACAACATAAGTCGTCTTGCCAAACTGTTTTTCAATGCTTTAAAATAAATCGACAATATAAAAGTTTCAGAAAACCTATGGTTACGGTTAAATATTTTTGAATATTTATTTTCCATTTAATATTAGCCTTCGAGGTACTGCCAAAGTTTATATTTCTGAAACAAGCAAATAAAGGCAAAATTATAGTAAAATTTAAAATATTTCGGAGAAAAAACAAATACATTTATGGTTTATTCAATGCGCAGTTATCAGTGAAAAAAAACAAGATATTTTGATATTTATCACAATCTCTCAGTAAAAATCAAGGGTTTTTTTCCAAGCCACTCTACTTTGTAATGCAACCATTTCGAAACAATATTTCTTGCGCTGTGGGGGTAAAGTAAACATCGGGTTTATGGGAATCAATTCCTGCAATCGAAATAAAATAACACACAACGAATAAAGAAAGTGGCAAGCAAACAATGTAGCAAGATTCTGCGGTCTATAAGAATATTAAAATGTATTTGACTAGTGTCTAGCACTTTCGTACAAAGCATTAAGAAACAGAAACATGTAACAATAGATCTGCAGCTTTGTAGTTCCTGTGAATCGTGCTGCTGGGAGTTTACAGCTTCCCTACCCCACCCACAATTTGGTGCGGGAAGGATGTGGGGTGAAACGTAATTCTGCCGCCGTAGCGCCAGTGCCGATGCGCGTTGGGTGATGGAAGTTGGATCTTCGTGTATAGAAACAATGGACTTTCAGTAAATTTGTATAAGAAATCGAGGACTGCGTGAACATTCTTTGTGTCGAAGGAAATAACGTGGATTTTGGGACAGGGGTAGGTGTTGTTCTTATAGTTACTCCCGGTTTTTACCGAAATTCAATTTTTTTTTAAATGTGGCAGTTAAAATATATTGTCTTGTCTAACTTAATTGTAATGAAGTTGCGAGCTAAAAACAATGTTGAAATAAATGAATTATTTACTAGAAAACATGGGTTCCATTTATAAAGGGAGAACTCACTATTAGAGAATTCTTACTGTTTCAACTTACTTTTCTAAATTAGAGTTCGGATGTATTAATAATGATTACTAATTGGTGAACCCTTTAGTTAAATAATACAACCAAAAAATAAATAGTTTACACCATGGTAAACATAGGTATTCGATTCGGTTTTTAAATTTATTTATTAAATGACATCCAAGGTCCATATCAGGAGCAGAAGAGTAAAATGTGCAACATTAATTTAATCAATATTTTAAACAAATAGTTACTTGGCTAATCACACTTAGCGATTGCTATGTCAAAATGTAGTGCAATCGCACTATTTTTGTGTTAGTAAAGCGACTAATCGCTTTTGCTCATGTGTACACTAAAAGCTAATACTTTACTTGTATGTTTTAATCGACCGGTCGGTAGCTGAGTGGAGAACGCGTCGGATTCCCACCCGGGCGTCGTGCGTTCAATTCCTCTGCTGGCTAAGTCCTCCATCATTGCACAAGCAACATCTTCCGCTTTTTATGATGGCAGTAGGAGTTTTTCAAATATTTTTAGGTTATTCGTAACCCGGGAATGTTTGTCTTACTTTTTTAAGACACGAAAACAAAAAAATCCTCGCTGTGTGTAGTTTTTGTAGGGCAAAATCTTAACGGACGGTGCATCATAGCATGCAAACTAAAACAGGTACACTACAACCGTATTTAATTCACGTTATTTAGTCAATTCGAAATACTTAGCTTAAATGCCATGGGAGGCGAATGCTGAGTCAACAAATACATGATGATGAGTTTATATTGATTGATCCATCGTTCAGTTTTCCGCTATTGGTAAATTATTACGTAACTCCGCGTATATTCATTTATGATTGGTGAAAAGAGCTATAAGTACAAGAGAACAAAATAGTTAGGATATATGACTTGCCATAGTAAAAAATAATGTTAAAAAAGAGATGCGTAATAGAATACTTTTTCCTTAATTATATAAAAGCTCAATTTTTTGGCACACATTTTGATGAATAATAATTAGAGCACGGGAAAAGGTTTTGCGGCTAAATTATGTACTTCGTGGAAAAGAGAAAAGCAAGAGGAAGGAAAGAAAAATAGTTCTATTATTTATTACACTAGCGTATACATCAAGTTAAAACGATCATCTTAATGCATCGGTCTACTATGCTTTTAAGTCCATGAAGGAAACTAACGTATTTTCTCAGCTGCTTTTGTTGGAAGAACGTGCTGCTATATTTCGCGCACGTTCTGCAGTAACAGGTTTTTGCTGAAAACCATCGTAAAAAGAAAATGAAGCTACAAAGTCTATGTGTAGTCTTTCTCACCTCTTCTCTTGGAACTCTTTACCACTAAATTGCATATTTTTGCATTATTAAAATACGAAATATTCACCATGTTGAAATTTTTATCATCTCGTGCAATTTATAAAAAAAAATCTAAAAAATACACGTTTTTATGTTAGAGAAGTTGTTATTCATGAAAAATCACTGGATATAACTTGACTTACAACGATGAAAATTTAGAAATTTTGTGTTTGCAGTATGGAAAAATATTAGTTGCTTCAATTCACTTTATTTGACATTAGTTTCACTCGTAAAAATTGCCTGAAAATCTAAGCCATTTGGACACACATTGTTGGTATAAAATTTAAAAAATGGGCTGGTAAAATATACATAAGTTTTTCTTTTATGAAAACTAATATTCCCTGGTCACACATAACCTGAAAATGAAAACTTTTACCACCATCGTAATAAACGAAAAATGTTGCTTGTGTATTGATGGAGGACTTGGCCAGCACAGGAATTGAACCTGCGAGGCCTGAGTGGGATCCATTTGTCAACCCGGCTACTAGCCGGCCCTACTAAAGTACCTTACCATATATTATAGGTAATTAATTTATGACTTGTGTGGATTTGAAAATATTGTTTTGCTATTATTTATTACTATGTTATCATGTTTTCTATTTTTATTTATTATCTTTGTATTTTTTTATCTTTCTATGTATTATATGGAACTCATGGGATTGCACCACCCTCCCTGATATCTGGAATAAATTTATAAAAAGAAAAAAAAAATATTTTTTTGATATACCCATTAGTTTCAATTTTGAAAAATTCATTTGGTTCTTATGTAAATATAAACAGGTAAAAAAATATGTAAATAAATACAGTAAATATGCACAGAAAAAAATATTATTTAACTTTTAAGAAGCAATAGAAAAGCCTACACAAACGATATTAACCATTAAATGGGTAGTATTAATATTATCTTACTGGAGTTTGACAGTTACATCACATATTGATAATTGTTATATCGTCAGATTTCTTCAACAGTTTAAAAAATATTATTATAAATTTAATTAGCAAAATACATGTGTGACAATTTATATTCGTACATAACCGTTAAGAAAATAACACGAATTCCCTTTAATAGTTTGAAATGTGTATTGGTATTTTGTGACACAGTGTGCGGAGAAGGGTTGGAGGGTTAACCTTTCCCAACAAATCAGATTCGGTCAATAATTATAACAAGAGCCATTTAAAGAAATAAAAGTCTGTCTCTGAACGTTGTTTTTTTCTCTATCGAGATATTTAAAGTATATTTTCGTAGAAAGCAATCACTTTGTAGTTTGACATATTTAATGAAAATGAAATAATAACTTTGCATAAGACCACAGATTTTATTTAAATTTTTATACGGACCGGTTCGCTTAGCCTAAGCATTATCAGGGTGCAAATTTAAACTTAAGAAAAAATATAAAGTGTACGATTATATATACATACAGAGAGAGAACACAATATAAAATAAAATAAAAGAATAGTGAGTAAATAAAAGAAGAACATTTAAAATTATAATAAAAGAACAGAGGGAAAGAGACGTAATTTTTATCATCAGTTTACTGGAAATAAACTTTTTTCTTAAATCTCCTGTAACCAGCTTGCGACGACTGCCGTTAAGGTAAAAAAAAAAAATAACTTTTTGAATAAATAGTTTATCAATATTAACGCTTCTATATAAAAAGTGTGTTACTTTGAAAGCATGAGACTAGTAAATAAAATACGTTACACACGCCGGGACACAATTCAACTAATCAACAATAAAAGTAATGGAAGCTTTGGAACAAAAAATCACGCCCGAAGCTATCATAATGCTGTCGCATCACAGACGTATCCAGAAGGACGAATTTCTGGATTCAGAGCCCTGACTGATCGCCAACTACAGGACGAGGATAGCAACGAGCAAAAACCCTGTGGTGATGGCATCAATAATCTTCGTACAGGGTCTAAAGCTGTCATGGAGCTAAGCCCTAATCTGTTAAATATTTAGTATGGTTAATTTACTTACAATAATAATTCAATTGCATTTCCCCATGAGGATTCTTTCTTTCCTGTTAGTGGAATTATATAAAAAAACAGTTTGATAATGCCCTCAGAAGGCGAAACAGCTGTCACGCGTAAAAATAATTACATCGCAGAGCTTTTAACTAAAAACTGTTTTTAAAAATTAAAATAATAATAATTATTGTTTAAATAAAAGTAAAAAACCTAAAAAAAAAAAAAAAAAAACTTAATAATATTTTCTCATAATATTTTTTAATTTTCAAATGAATTTGTGAAAAAACATGTTGAAAAGGTTAAATATGATTCTTATAAGTAACGATTTTACATTGTGTAGCGTTTGACATCTTAAGCATTTCCGTTTTAACCAAATAAAGAATTAGTATTTTTTTTTTAAAATACAGTTAGTTAAAAACTTAAAGATCACACAACTTTGGTGTGAGAGTTTCGACTTTAGACCTCAAGTACGATTCCCGATGAGGTTCAAGAAAAATATTTGAAAAATTATATGGATACACAACATGATGGCCTTTGATCAACAGTAGTAGTTGCATTGATCAACGCATTAACTTAAATAAATATACGTTGTCCCAAAAATGTAATATTATAATATGTTAGATCTAGGTATTCTAGACTGTCAAAAGTTAGTTTGATGGACAAAACTTGCTTTACACCTCTAAAAAACATTAAAAGATAAATTATGCCTGAGTAATTTGATTGTTGATACAAAATCCACAACCCCTCATGTACAAAACAGTCAATTAGCATAGAGTAAAATATTACATAACAATTCCATAAATAAATAGAACACCCTACATTATAATTAGATACGTGCTCGTCAATAGATAGCTAATTGCCTTCCAAACGCTACAAAGGTAACTCGGGAAGTTGGGAGCAAAGTTTGGGCATACGAGTATATGAGAGTGGCAAAAAGTCGCATTACTTGAACCCTCTGTCAACCCTTGCGTTATGCCCATATATTAAACTCTCATCCGGTGCTATCCCCCTCTCACCCTGGGGGAGGGCTGATCGAAATGTGATTGGATACTTAGAGAAAATTCGATAAGCCGGCTTTGACGAGAATATGCTACTTTTGTTTTCTCGCGCGTTCGTTTTGTGGATATTGACTGCGAAACACCGACGAGCGTGTAAACCGTATTTTTATTTATCAAAAACATCTTGACACAAATGAAGCTCTTCAAATTACAGTATCTATAAAAAATGGTAATTCAAGTAAGCAGGTATTTAAAAAAATATATTTTTGCCTGACAGCTATGTACATAAGTATATTACATTTTGATAAAACATGTTGTGTAACCCGTGAAAAATCACGGGATATGTTATAACTTAAATTGTCAAAAAATATATGAGTTGGTTCAATCTACCTAATTTAAATACAGAATAATATTTGCCGAAATAAATTAAAGGTAGGTACTTTAAAAGATTGTTTTTTAATGTAATAATTTTCCAAACATATCCATCGGTTTCGAATTTGAAAAGTTTACACTTAATTAGAAAAAAGGAAATCAAAGGCATCGAAGTGATATTATAATTCCTCACAAAGGAAAACTGTTTATAATTGTATGGCTTTGATGTCGTTTCAAAAGCTTATCAATTAGATTTAATTATGCAATGGATAGAATTATTTTCCTTGAGGTTGGGAGGTTATAGAATGAGTTAAAACTGGTTATTCAGATTTAGTAGTTAAAGTCCTACAAAACAACGTTTTGGTATTGAATAGTTGTCTCTCACTATGGCAATAGTAAGATTATTTTCTATTCTGAAACGAGGTGTAATTAAATAATTTATTGTAATATATAAATATAAATTTGGGTAGCAGTAACTTTGTGATGAAACAATTTTAATTAAAACACAAACAGTTTGTCAAAGTCACTTTATTTAAACTTGTATATGTTATAATTTAAGGCTGTGTTTTTTACGTATATTTAAGATTGTAATTTTTTTATAGTTTTGGTGGTTTATTTGTAGAACTCCATTTTGAAAAAAAAATTCAATTGAATTAAATTTAATATTATTACCATTTGATAATGGCCTTAAATGTCAAAACAGCTGTCACTATAAACAGCAGAACCAAATAAAAATAATAAAAATCTAATGAATTATATAAAATAATATTATTTGTCATAATATTTGGCCTGGTAAAGACAAATGCAGTATTGGAATTAGTAAATATGTAAGCATTTACAGAATTTTAAAATAAATTTAATAACAAAAAAATCAACATGCCTAATTTTTTTTACTCCATTCCAGGTTTTGAACCTGTGGTCTCTAAGTTCAGAGGTTCGGTTAACACCGTGAAGGAGTATAGGTAAAATATTTATAAGATAATTTCGCGAAAAAATATTTTAAAAATTCCAGACTAAGTCCTTTTGCTGGCAAATATTTGGTTTCATAAATATTTGCAAAGGACTTGTTTAAAATAAAGAAAACACAGTTTATGCGATGAATATTTCATTTAAAAAATACAAAAATAATTGGTTTTCATAAATGAGGGCTTAACCAATCAAAAACAATTATATCACCGATGAATTCATTCACTGAATTAAAGCGACAACAATGTTCTAGATGCAACACAAATGACGCGGCGCTGCATAAAATTTGACCCATAGTTTACTGGTGCGTCCACAGAGGGCGGCTATTTTCTGAATATGATGTAATAATTTATGGACTGAGCTGCATTGTTCCACCAATTTCATTTTGACCCACCGAATATTGGAGGATTATTAAATAAATAAACAGGTGCGTTGAATCCCCGGCAGTGGCGGAATTACATTGCACATTATGCACGACTTCCATGGAAGAGTGGTTAGCTCTTTGGCTCCGGACTCATAGGCCATAAGCTTGAAACCGGGAGCGGGTAGTAAATTAAAAATGAAAATAAATCACAAAATTTTATGTAGTACCACTATGCCTTATTAAATACTATATGCATATATACATACTAACTGTGTTGTTAAAAATAGCTTGAGTCACAATAAGTGACAAGATCTGATTTAAAAAAAAATTAAGAAAGACAAACATTCTCGGGTTACAAATAACCTGACAATATTTGAAAAACTCCAATTGCCATTATAAGAAGCGGAAGATGTTGCTTGTGCAATGACGGAGGACTTAGCCAGCAGAGGAATTGAACGGGGGCTCCGACGCGTTTATCCACTGAGCTACCGACCGGTCGAATTGCCGGGTTGTTCTTAACCTTCCTAGTCCCTTTATCATTCCAATCCCCACTTCCTTTAAACTCCAACATTTCCTAAATTGGGAATGCCATAGCCATAATTCTAGTTCGTCTTTCCGTAAAAGCTTGTCAAAAAATGTGTTGAGAATAATGGCAAATTGATATGATACATTTCAAAATAATGTTACGTTTTATTTTGAGATAAGTTTTCAATATTTTTAGTAGGTTCTATAACGACGATAGTTACTTATTATTATTAGTCATCCTTTTTTTAAAACTTGGTTGGACATATATTTTGAAACTTTTTTACAAACCATGGTTATAGTACTATTTGCAAACAATACGTTGTAAAAATACATCTACATTTTTTAAGAAATGGTGGAGTACTGCTAAGCATATTATACTCGTATGGTTCAAAATGAAAACCTACCTTTTTAGTCTCTCATATCCTTAAATTCATTAGAAGAATCTGAACATAATCTGTTTCTCGATGAATCACCTTTAGATATATAAATTTTAACCAAATTCTGTGCTTTACGACAAATTCAGAAAGTCCATTTTAAATTTGCTCTCATGCCCTAAAATCATAATAAATAAATAAATCATAATTATAATTTTAAGTTAATAAGTGTGTCTATATGAAGGGACCTGCCAAGTAAGTATGTTCCAGGATGTTTTTTCTATAAATACATATTAATATCAACTAGAAAATAAGATTTGTACAGCGCCCTTGAGGTGATTTTTCACAAAAACGGCGCTATGCAAATCTTCCAAATATTATTATTATTATTGTAAGTCTCCAGTAAGTTCGAATATATTTGAAAAAAATCCCTTGTTTTTTGTGTTGGTATTCCAATATTTAAAGTTACGTAACTGATACCTTGAATGGTTAACTAACTCTGTTACCACACTCGCAGACCTAAAATGGTTTGATATCAGTTTTTTCGTCATTCGGTGGAATCACCATAATATTACCAATGTGTGTTATTTGATCACGTTTGTTAGTCTCTGGTGAATAGTCGGCACGTAAATCTAATATGGTTTGACTTCATTTTGCGCTGGTGTACATGTATAGTGTAATTACATACATGCACTATGGTGAATACCATAAAATGGTATCAACTCTCACCTAGAACTTTGTGACGAAAATTGCCACCATTTAAGTAGCCATGAAAAGAGCATACCAGCAATCTCATTACATCTACAAAGTATAAAGACGAATGATTCTCCCAAGATCAAGTCAAGTTAAGGTCGCTCACAATATGTTCACAATCTTTAACTATGCTAGGCGTGTGATACGACTTTTTAAAAAATATATTTTTATTTTAAAGAGAACAACTACTCTTAACTATCTAGAGACAGTAGGCTTATGGCATTCCCGATTGGGGTATGTTGTGAGACTTACAGTAGTGAAGAAGATGTAGAAGATGCTGGCTATTCAGATCTGGTCACCAAACACAACAGGTGTAAGCAACTTTTTATTCTGATTGGTGGTTTTTCACCAAGGCAATACTAAGAGTATCTTACACTCTGGAATGTGTCCCAAAATACTGTTTATTATTTCATGAATTAAATGAGAAAGAGCACATTAATAAGATCATATTTATTTACGCACGCCGGGATTTGAACCCGCGACCTCTGGATTTGTGGTCGACCATGGAAGCCGTCAGCAGATGACAACTGAAATAAAAGTATCATCGGTTTGTATTCTCTATTTGATAAAATTATTACAGATGCAACTAAATTACTAGTAAGCTCGTATGTCGTTTCATATCAAAACTACTGTGACGGAATATATACAACCTTCCTAAATATTAAATTAATAAATTATAATTAGTTTTCAACGCTATGGCAAGAGTCATCACCGGCGTATAAAGATATTCCCATATTTCAGAGCACCTTAAAATTCTTCACTTGCTTAAATGTTCATAAAAAATGCATTTCAAGCTTTGCTGGATTTTATTCAGGTCAATTATGGAATTGTTGCAGATTATATATTTGTCGAAACTGCGTATTCTTGAAGATAACAATTTTTAGTTGCCCAACACAGCATCAATTGAAACAAAATAGAAGCGGTAACTACGGGAGCTCGAATTCATTGAATGGGCCAATTCTGTCAGAGGCTAATTCAATTTGCGTTCTCTGTCGTCCCTCCGCGCCCGCCTTCCATCGCCTCTCATCTCTCACCGCCCCCCACAACCCACCGTCCCCTGCTCTCCTGTCAAAAGTAATTGAAACACGGATATTATTTTATTTACGAAAGATATGATGGTTGCTTTGATCAATAAATACAGAATAGGAAAATGTGTGGTTAGCAAAACCTTCCACTGAGACAACCGCAAGATTATAACAGGAGTATAAGTAACTGGTTTTGCTAACTGGCTTCACCAGTCATTTTATTTATTGTAGTCAAACATTAATTTCGTTTAACTGCAAGAAAGAAAAAAAAGCTAAGTCATCAAGTTCTTTTATTTAAAAGTAAAGATGAATAAAATTGCGTCTTGTCTTAATTTAAAATTGAGTTTCTAGCTGAAAAAATATGCCATAAACTTGGAGTTGTATGTAACAAAGACGAAAATTTTAGTATGTAGCAAAATAGATCACCGCTTGAGAATTTTTCATGTTTAAAATTAATGAACACATCATAACATCGCATCGTACCATAAATTCTGACAACTTAATGGATATTTCAATGCTACGTATTAGCTCAACTGAGTTTAGAGCAACACTAAAGACCATCCTATTAAATTATCATACCCACAATAACGTCAATTTGCTTTTCTAGAGTTTTGATCACTCAGTCCGAGTGCTATACATTGTTTATATAAATAGTTTTCTATTACTTACTCCATTTTTTTTCTTCCCTAGGTCCGACAGCACGGGGAACAACCATTTTATATATTTGTTAATGTAAATATGTTAGTTGTAAGTCACTAGTTATACGTATTAGGCATAATTTAATATTAAGTCTTAGTTTTAATTTATGTTATTCTGTCACAAAAACGGCGCTATATAAATTAGCCAAATATTATTACGAAACTCTTGATCGAAACGATGTTGCTTAGTAAAAATATTTGCAATGAACTTGAAAATTAAACAAAAAATTGTTTGATTTTCATGACGCTAAAATTCACCACTGGGTAGATGTTGGTGTGTCTGACAAAAAAACATCTGCTTTATGTTTAAGATACTATGGACGTTAAACTTATAACCATTTTTTGAATATAATAATAATAAAACAAATAATCTTTCATTTTACAGGTTTTAATATCTAACGTTGTGTGCCATAAAACCTTAGATTATAAAAGTTTTAAGTTTCTTGAAATGATTTGCAAAGTCAAGTGTATTTTTGCCAAAGTAAGTTAGGAAATAATATTTTATTGGAATTGCTTTCTTGAAAACTAATTTCAAAGAAAATAACCAAAAGTGGGATTTAAAATTTGAACGAGAATGGATTATGTTGACTTAGGTAAAAATGTTTGCAGATGCAAGTTCGTAGAAGTCACTTCTAGTCTTAAATCGGTCGGTTTAAAAGGATTTATGCATATACCATAGTTATATCATCACAAACAAAATTTCTAATCATCTAGCAGGTACCTGAATGAAAACAAACAAACGTTATTAGGTATAACCCTCGTTTTCGTAAAAAAAAAATTGCAATATTTCGTCAACTACCCAGCCGATGAACGAAGTGGTAAGACGCTCGACTACGAATCCAAAGATCGCGGGCTCAAACCCGGCGTGCGCCAATAACTTTTATTTAATTAATATGTGTCGTAACATATTTAATTCACATAAAAGTAATAAGTTTATTTGCGGCACGTTTCAGAGTGGTAGATACTTCAAGTATAGTCCTGGTGGAAGACCACCATTGAATGTAGACCACCATGAAATGGCTTTAGCCGTATTTGGTGACCAGATCAGAATAGCCAGGTACTTCCTAACCTTCATTTTCCCCATCCAATTCCTCTCCCCACTACTTTCAGTCTCACAACACACCATACATTGGGGGTGCCATAATCTCACTGGCTCTAGACGGTTGGGAGCAGTTGGGACTCTTGTGCAATATTTACTATAAAAATTAAAAACAACCTAGTTTGATTATACATCATATGACGGTTTACAACCTTATCTGATCAAGCAGCTTAAAGAAAAACTGACGAATGTACAAGGAGGCGAGAGAGTAAAAAAACATTTGCCATAATAGTAGCACAATATCAACATAACGATGTCCCGACCATATAGAAAAGTTCGTCTACGATGAAAATATTATTAAAATTAATAATTGAAATTTAACCAAAAATCTACAAAAGTAAAACTGGCAGAATTAATAACATAATTTAAAAAAATGAAGATTTTTTTTTTACAAATCTAACAAAAAAACAATAGATACATGTTTTTAAAATTTTCTGAAAAAAAAGAGTTTTTTATTTGCCCTCTTCCACGTTTTTTAATCATAATTTATTATGGCGATATTTAGTGCCTTTAATCAATCACATCATGTTTTGTAAGCAAATAAATTTAAAGACACCAAAATAACAACGTTTTTGATTTCGTAAATAATCCAGCAGTCTGATGTAAATTAAACGAATTCTGTACACCTTTTAGAATAATATAATCGAGTAAAGGATAACCTCGTCAACATTTCCCTTTTTTCTTTTCAACCCTCGCATTGGACAAAAGGTTAAGGGCCTTTGAGAATGTTTTGACAATCTATAAAGGAATTGAAGGGCACCTAATTTTCTCGTGGCTTTCGTTTGAGTCAACATCACGCAGAGTTCAATAAAGAGACGAAGCTCTCACGGACTTTTGTAAAGCGATATCTTATTATTCATGACTGTCGGACAGCATTGTTTTTATGTTGATATTGTTACAGAGTTAGAAAGGTAAATCAACACGCTTTCGCAACAAGGAAATTATAACTCAACTTTAAAAAAATTATAACTCAATTTATCAAATTATAACTCAACTTTAAAAGGGTGTGCTGATTTTCAGGCATATCAATTATTATTTTCTGCTAATCTACATAGCTCATGTTGAAAATAAATTTAATATATATGTATGTATACGACGCCTGTTTAAAAGAAAGGTGAATTTTTAATTTTCGCGGGCTGTGTACATTCGATTATCGATTTATTTTTTGTTCGTTGTTATGTTGGTACACATATGTTAGCATTTTCAGCCATTTTGGATTAGTGGTTTGTTTTTGACAACTGGAAAGGTTAGTCACGTTTTTGTGTGTTCTTCGATTTTTTACTTTTGAAAAATAATGGATCGAAGAATATGTATTAAATTTTGCGTTAAAATGGAAATGTTGACTGTGGCATTCGGCGAGTCTACTTTGTCTCATAAAAGTGTTTATAAGTGGTACAAGCGCTTTACAGAAGGCCGAGAAGATTTTGATGACGATGAACGTCCTGGAGTTGTGGAAAAACAAATCATGGATTTTATTCTTTGATCCATTTTTTCAAAAAGTGATTGCTTTCTACGAAAATATAAATAAATACAGTTTAAAAATAATTCCATTTGCCTACAAAATCTTAAAAGAAGTAAACGTGGTAATATAACAACACCAGAATTTACCGTTTGATATTTTTTCATGTTTTGAATAACAGATGTTTACTATCATATCGCACTTCCGCAACAAGACTGCCATAAGCAAATAAAAAAGGTGTTTTGTTTGATTTTGTCTAAGATGTTACAAATCTGGATTCGTTATTCCAAAATCTAAAACCACATACGCCCAACGACAGTTCTAGTTCGTCGCCCCTAAAATACGCAATGCACTGAAGACCGATACCGAGTCAATTAAAACACTGTCTCATTGTACAACTGGTATTCAACATTAGAGATTTGAAAGGGGACAAACACTTTTTAAAGATAATATCTTATTAACATTTTGTTTTTCTCCCTTTTCTTTCCTTTCCATTTTTATTTACTATATTTTATAAATGCATATAATTATATTTACTCTTCTATTTACATTTATTAACCTCTATCATCAAGTTTCATATGATTTTATAAAGCCTATATGTATCATTTTTTAGATTTTTTGAATAAATACATCAACTTTAATTTATGTTAACTATTTTAGGTTATGTTTTTTTAATCGTATCTATTACGTATTTTGTAAATCTAAATAACATTATGTTGAACTCTATAACAATATAATATTTTTCAACAATTATGATAGTGGCATGAGCCTTGTTTGATTGTTTATATAACCATAAAACCATGTAACATAACATATTTTTACAAACCTGTCAATGAAAAGTATCTATCCAGTTACTCAGAGCTTAAAACATTAGATTTGCATTCATGCTTTAAAATACACATATTTACATTTTGATTCATGTTTATATAATATCCATACTAATTATATAATTTTTTATGTAGTGTAGATATCGAAGTGGTAGATACCAAAATAATTACCCTGGTGAAAGACCATCATTTAGAATTGAAACGTTGCTTGAAATGGCTTCAGCCGTATTTGGTGACAAGATCCGAATAACTAGGTACTTGCCGATCTTCCTCTTCTCCTTTCCTTCTTCACTACCTTCAGCCTTACAATATACCCCAATTAGGGATGCCATAGTCTTACTGGCTCTAGACAGTTAGGAACAGTTGATACCCTTGTGCGATATTAAGTAAATATATTTTTAAAAGGTCTATTTGAAAGTGCAAAATTGCTTGTAATGATTCATTTTCAAATATCGGTATGCAATATAAGAAATCAAGATATTTTTCAGTGCAGTAATTCTGGAACCAACTATCATAAAATATGTACTCGTAATTGCCTTAATTTGATGGGTGCAGGAAAATAGTTAAGCTGCATACATACACATCTGAAATTAGTCACTTGAAATAAGATATTGTTGTTGGGACAATGATTAAAAAGATATATTTTTTTAAGTCAAAATATTTTTAATTAGTATTTATATTCATTTATCTTATTAAAGATGAGTAATGTACCATTGACATAGATAAATACACATAATGTAGATGCAAACCTTCATAGACCATTATTGAGGTTTAACATATTTTGACTTATGACAGTGTTGGGCTTATGCGATATTTCATATTATTTAAATTAAATTGCTAAGATGATACATGTCGTATAGTGTGCTTTAAGTCTGAGTTCGTCGGAGAGTTTGAGTTATCAGCCGAAAAATATTCAAAGTCTGGATTGCCTAACTCTTTTTCGACTTTTTTATGTGACATATCACAAGAGCGCCCCTGTCTGCATGGTGTATATATTTTAAGAGAACTATATCGCCACCCGGTCGGGCTGGGATTTGTTTGATTCAATCTATTTTTCAAGGCCCGCGTTAAATCAAAAAGGAAAAACAGATATCAGTAGCTCATTCTCCATACGAGCTGACTTGTACAAACGAGTCGGAGAAACGACCCGTTCTCATGAAACCGAAATCGACTGTGAACGGGTATTCCGCTCGTGTCCATTGAGTTTCGGACGTGCGTGCAAGTGATCATTGATGGTAGCTTCATAAAGCAGGTTACATTTAAATACTTGTCGAACAGACTCAGCATACCTACGTTGCGTCTGTGCATTGTTAATCAGGCAAATCGCCTTCCTTCTTGCAGAATTAAAAAAAGATTTATTGTGTATTTAAGAGCATTAGGCTAGAGGTGGCTCCCGAATTCAACTGTTGGACTTACTTGAGATTTTAAAATTAAAGTTATTCAATTATTGCGATTTATTTTTTAAGTTTTCTTACACATTTTTTTTTCACTATTGATAATACTGCCTTGTCAAAAATAGTTATCATAGATGTCACTATTATGAAGTTATCATTGGCTGTACAAATATGCCAATATGATTTTTTTATTGTTTTTTGCATGAAAACACTCGCAATTTGAGGTTCCACTGTATAATAGTACACCGATAAGAAATTAGGTTATAATGCGTATTTAGCATATTGGTTTATTTCCTAAAAATGAACTGAGGTTTTAATATATTTTTCATTTTGTAAAATGGAAGGTTTGAAAACTATAAAGAATATTTTAGATTGATCTTTCATTAATTAGTATTGGCTTAAAGTATACACGAGTACATGTTGATTTTCATTGATTTTATGATATTTTATTTGTATATGACAGATTTATTTTTATTTTTTATGACAGACCAGTTTCGTTTAGCCTAAACATCATCAGGGTACAACATTAAACTATACGAAAAAGCAGTGTGTACAACCTTTATATTTTTTGGCCAAGCGAAACCGGTCGGTCATAAAAAATAGAATAAAGTCTGTGGTCTTATACAAAGTTATTATTTCATTTTCATTAAATTTGTCAAACCACAAAGTGATTGCTTTCCACGTAAATATAAGAAATGTATATTTTTTGCTAATATTTCAAGTATTATTGCTTTATTTAAGTTTATTTTATTTTATATAAGTTTCCCAACTGCTCCCAACCTTCTAGAGCCGGTAAGACTATGGAATTCCCAACTGGGGTATGCTGTGATGCTGAAGGGAATGAGGAGAGGAAGGAGAAGGATATGAGAAAGGTTGGGAAGTTATTATTTTTCAACCTTCATGTAATATGCCCAAGCCCATAGAATGCCTATGTTAAACCTTTGCAAATTGTTCTGTGAACAAACTTCTTTGGTAATTTAGCGGTTTCTTTTTATAATGAAAAATAAATGTTTGTTAATAAATTTTACCATCAACCATTATAATTTACTACGCCACAAACCGATAAATTCAAGTGAATTGAATAAAGTAATCGTTTTAACTAGAAATAGGAGCAAAATCCCACGAAACGTAACCCTTTCAATTAGGTGCCTGCTCATAATATAATTAAGTAAACCAGAATTAGCATAGCTAAAATAATGTACAAACAAATATGTGCCGAATTCGAAGCAAGGGTTGAAGGACGCGTTACCACTAAAATATTTAACGCGTTTCGAATAATCAACTTGGGTTAACATAACCAATTACTTATATTCGCTCGAAAACATTGTGCCTATCAGATATTCCGGATAAATTAAAGTGACAAACATGGGGTAATTTATTTAGACCTCCGAGGGTTGGGACAAGACGACCGGGGACCGAAATTAAGCATGTCGGGGTTGCAGGTTCCTTCCTTGTTTGCTGTAGTCTGTAGTATAATCGCTTGTGGTTAAGGTTAGCTTTATGGAATTTCGATAAGATGTTTTAAATTAATTAATTTTTTATTTCTATTTTGTTTATTGGTATCATGTCCGATTTATAATTTAATATTATATGATAATATTTGACTGATTTATATATATAAATATCACTTGAAGGGCGCTTAATATCCAAATCACCGATCACCGCCGAGAAAAGCACACATGACTCGTTTTTCTAACGACGCGGGTTTGTATTCGTACACTGAATTGAAAAACCCTAGAAATGTGGTCTCTAGCGTTTTTAAGTACTTTTGTAGTAATTTTAGCAATGGTTTTGTAGTAATTTTAGCAATGTTTTTGTAATTTCTAATTTTGAAACTGTTAATTCGTGGTGGAATTCCATTTTAATGATTTAATAAAACAAATATATAACTTTATTCCACTTTTATTTTATGACTGGACCGGTTTCAGCTTATGACGACCATCTTCAGACTCAAACTCATTAACAATCAGTATTCACCAACCTTTCATTATATAAATACATTGTCAATTCATATTTATAGAAATGCAACTGTAACCCATCTTAAATATTAAATAAAATAAATAAATATTCCAGATAGATATATAAAAAAATAATACCAATAAATTAAAAGTAACTTTTACCCTGTAACTATTAAAATCATGCAACAATACTGATGAATATAATTAAAGTAAAATCATTGTTTACTACCCCTGACATCCCCAAAAATAGTATTTAAGCCGTAGGTTAACAACAACATGTACTAGTCTGAAGATGGCCGTCATAGGCTGAAACCGGTCCAGTCATAAAATAAAAGTGGAATAAAGTTATATATTTGTTTTATTAAAATGTTTTTGTAGTTATTCAAACAATAAAATAAGTTAATTTTTTTAGACCGTCGGTAGCTAAGTGGACAAAACGTCAGATTCCAACCGAGGCGCCGTGGGTTAAATACCTCTGCTGGCTAAGCCCTCCATTATTGCACAAGCAACATTAACCGCTTATTTTGATGGTAGTAGTAGTTTTACAAATATTGTCAATTGTCTTTCTTAAATCAAAATAAAAATTATTACCACCAACACCGATTAGAAAGAAACTTGATATCGTCAATTTACATAAAACCTTTTGACTTCTAAGCCCCAGACAAACCAATGAAAATGATAATTTGACAAGATAAATTTTCGATCTTTGATCAATTTTACAAAGTAAAAGAAAATTGACCTTACATTGAGCACACCAGACACGTCCACAACACACTCATGTCAGCTTATCTCTTCAGTGAATTCACATATGTCGCGACATTAATGAGTCATGCTTTGGACGGTCGTGACGAGTTAAGTTGAAGGTTTAATAGACAAATCAGCAAGTGGGTCAACACCCACCATATGTGAAGTTCAAAAACACAATTGGAGGAAAAAAAACAACTTCTTTGAGATTTTTTTTGTTGTTGTTGTATTGTGTAATAATACGAATTATAAACTAACCATAAAAAATGCAATTGGTTACCACAATATTTTTGAAATTTCATGGTAATTTTTCTTCGTTACGTTTCCCAGAATAGTTACTCTTGGTAGGCTTGGGTATGAGTTCAGCGGTTAAGTAAAAACGCTGTAAAACCGTAACCAACCCAAATACAAGAAAAAAAACTTCGTTTTTTTGTTTTACCTTTTTTGCACTCTCATTCGCCACTTTCGTTAGATAAGCCTTACCATAAGTATCAAAAACTAGGGTAACATTTTGACTAGCGTAGAAACTTAAGAATACATTTTTTAAAATTTAACTTATTTTCTAATACAAATACTGTATCTTTTTATCCCACAATTATAAAACAGATTTAAAAAAAATATATTAAAGTAATATCAATAAACAACAGAACAAATATGAAACAGAAAAAGCCAGAAAAAAAAGACAATGGTCACAACCGAGACTCGAACTCGGATCCTCTACTCTATCAGGGAGTAACGCTTCAACCAATTCAACCATCGGGACTTTACTGTCTTTTTATTTTCTGGCTTTTTCTGTTTTATATACGCCTTACTGATTATTGATATTATTTAAATCCAAAAAAGTAAACATTAATGCTTTAAAGTTAATTCTAATATTGAGAAAAAAATTGTGTTATTTGTTTTGAACGAGCGTCAAATTGTATTATCTTGATACAATTTCTATTTGACTAGCATCTGCGATAATGAGTCAAGGGTCGGAATTTCAAAAGATAATTAGTTAAAATATGTTCAAAAATTCCTTCTCAATCTATCCACAAGCTTTCACTGCAAACTGATCAGATGAAATTGAAACCGCTTAGCTGATTGACCGCATCAACCCCTCACTTGCCCTTTAGTCTATCGAGTAGCAGTCAAACTGTATGGATGTGCATGTGGTATCTTGCACGAGTCAAGAGAGTGGATGTAGATATATTATATCATACCTCTAAGGCAGTGTGCTAAGCTTCTTGACCTTTTCACATGTTAAGTTTCAAATCCGGTGTGACAAAATAATATATTTTATATAAATTTAGCTTTTTTCTGAGAGCATTATCAAAAACATGAATAAAATAATTTATAAAATAAAAAATATATCTTTAATACGTGATATTAAAGAACACCATTAAAACAATAAATAATAAAAGTCAACTGTTTGTAAAATTGCCGGTAAAAAGAAATAGTTGGTAAAAACTATATACTTTAAAATTTTCACAATAAGCAAACACTTTGTGGATTAGCATGATGAATTAAATAAAACATAAACTTTGTTTGAATCCACTTTATTTGGTATAAATACGTTGATTAATTTCAACTCAACTGAATCTTCTTCGGGACTTAAAAATATACTGTAAATTTTAAAGCATATTTTTATACAGTATATTTTTAAGTCCCGAAGAAGATTTTTTTATATTTTTAAGCATATTTTTATACAGTATATTTTTAAGTCCCGAAGAAGATTCAGTTAAATCGAAACAAGTCGGCGTATTTATACCAAATAAAGTGGATTCAAACAAAGTGTATTTTCATTTAATTCGATGTACTTTTAATTGAAATTGAGGAAAACAATTAAAAGCGATTCTTTATTTCCTTTAACATTATTTAAATCGTTTTTGAATGAAAAATCGTGCAACAAACAAAAAAAATAGTTTTAAAAACAAAAACTTATGCTTGAAATTCCTGAATATATTATGGAGAATATATATATATATTATAATATTTAAAAAAAAAATTATTTATTTTTATAGTGTGTATATAAAAGAAAACACTTTTTAATTTTTCCAATCAAGGCTCAATGAAGCACTGTTAAAATGCCAACCCACTGATGGAATAAAGATATCTTTGGTATTTCTACATATTTTTTACAAAAGTAACAACTAAATATCTACTTCATTATGAAAAAACGGGCGGCATGAAAGTACTTTTCATCGCTAAATTCTTAGAAAACATTGAGTTTATCATTTTTGTGGAGACACAATTTAAAAGGTTGATGGTTTTATTCAAAAATGTTTATCATTTATTTGAATAATATTATATCAGGAATTAAGAGATGAGATTCGTTTCCTCGAAAATAATTCTAAAAACCTGGGAATATTTTAATACTACAGAGAAATTATTCCACTTTTTCTTCATTCATGTTGAATTGCGCCGCGGCACAGAGAGTCTGGAGGAAATTCTGTGGAAAGAAAGAGGCGTGTTATCCCAGTTCAATTTCATTAAAATAATGGCTTCACGAAGAAAGTTTTCTTAGCGCTTTACTGTAGAAGTACCTACGTGGGCACGGGAAGAAGAAAAAGTGTGAAAAGCTCAACTCTATGGGGGTTTAATCTTTCAGATATCGGTTTACCGTGTGAGGAATTATTTCATGTCTTCTGAGAAAAACAAAATCTTTTACTAAATGTCACGCATCTTCTCAAGAATTATCTATCCAAACGTTGTATAGAGAGTATATTTAGCTGTTAAATGTAGAAAGCTCGGCTTGTAGTTAGTGAATTTCTTCCTTTGTCAATCATTCTAATTATATACAATGAGGTAGAGTAAATAATTTATTTTACTGCGGTACACAATTACTATACCAACATACATTTGTCGGAAGCTAATTTTGGTGCTTTCATATTTAAAGCATTCAAAAATATTTATATCTGTGTGTGAAAGAAAGAACGGAATAAGAAGAAAAAAAAAACAAGTTCCTTTCGGAATACGAAAACAAATAGAACTCACTTTAACTATCTAACTAACTAACTAACCATCACGCCGTTTCCCCGCGGGGGTAGGCAGAGAGGACGGACCGCCATATAACTCTGTCTTGGCACACACTCCTTGCTTCATTTACATTCATACATCGTTTCATACATACTCTTCTGTTATTCGTTATTCTCACTTTAACTGAACATAATATTAAATAAGAACCTTAATATCGACTCTAAGAGGAGGTTACGAAAAGTTAATCATACCGACATTATAAGATGGAAGAAGTGTTTGTGGTTGAGCTATAAATTGAAACTGCCATTGAAAAGCAAAACGGCTGTCACATGGTACAAAAGTTAACTATCGCACCCAGTGAAAAGTAGTGATATAACATTGAAGTTTGATATATTAAATCAGTATGAATTTCCAAAATCAAATCAAGAGTGATATTTACAAATAAGTACGACGAGTTATAAATTATTATTAATATTAAATTGACGACCTTCGTGATCGATTGGTAATGGTCCTTGACTTCAAATTCAAAGGTCGCGAGCCAAATACCGGCGTGCGCAAATAAAAAATAAATAAATGTATTTTTTCTTTTTAAAAGAAAGGCAAACGTTCCTGGGTTACTAATAACCTGTAGATATTTGAAAAACTCCCACTACCATCATAATAAGCGAAAGATGCTGCTTTTGCAATGACAGAGAGGACTTAGCTAGCACAGGAATTAAACCCACGATGCCCGGATGGGAATTCAACGCGTTTGTCCACTCAGCTACTAACCGGTCAATATTATTTAATTAATTTGTGTCATTTCAGATTTAAAATATATACAGGATATTTGCGACACGTTCCAGGGTGGTAGCTACTATCAGAATCGCCCTAGTTAAAGACCACCATTCAGAATCGAAATATTGCTTCAAATGATTTAAGCCGTGTTTGGTGACCAGATCGAGTAGCCAGGAACCACCCAACCTTCTTCTTCTCCAGCTCCTTCCATTTCCCATTTTTTACTTCAAGAGATACCCCGATTGTGGGTGCCGTAGTCTCACTGGCTTCGGACACTCAGGACTGTGCGGTATTTACATATTAAAAAAACAGTTTGAAGGAAATACACGTAACTCATTTGGTTAGCAAAAAGTAGTTGTCATTTGACAAATTTAATATTTTTCACATATTTTTTAAATGAATATATTTTTAAATACCTATTTGAATAACATCAATAATCGGACTTGGAACCTCTACTCTATCCGGGAGTAACACGTTGCCAATTGAGCTATCAAGACCATATTAGAAAGCTGCATTTTTAAACGATTCCAATTTTATTGAAAATTATTTCATATTACAATTTTATACGACTTTATGTCTCAGTTATGACCATTGTTCTTTTTAAGTTTCTGGCTTATTTGTTTTTCATATTTGCGATTTAGGTTATTGATATTATTTAATTATTTGGTAATAAATTCTTTAAAATTAATTCCAATTTAAAAAAAAATATTTTTAATTTTCTTTCTTTGCCTAAACGAATGTCAAATTATTCAACAATATATTTATCATTTTACCACGCAGTATTCAGTGATTCAATAAACGACACCACATTAAATTTCCCTCCGTCAATAGACTGATTGAAGGTTCATCAGCAGAAATGAATCTGGGCGGAATATTAGATGCCATTTACCTGCTGTAATCAAGTCATGTTGACATATTATTCGTATTCAATCTAATTGTGTGTATCAACTTCTGGTGTGTCGCCGCGTACAAAATATTATACAATCTACATGAAATACAGCCAATTATTAACGTTCACGGATTTAATTTTTATTTACGTATCATTTTTAAGCACTAACGAGAAAATCAAAATTTAAGACCAAAGCATAGTTGATTGCAGCATAACTATAATGAGTAGTTTCTTAAAAATGTTCTTTTGTTAGGCAGAACACATATGGAATGAGTTTCCAGTGTTTATATTCTTTAAATTTGGGCCCTTTCAATATTTATAAAACTTGTTTTTCCTACATCCCCTTCCTTAACTCGATTCATAATGTTCCCCAACCGGGTGGCAATCAAAGATGTGTATAATTTCTGTGAGAAAGCGAAAAATTGGGTCTCTTGTGTTGGATATCGTTCCATCTATATTAGTTTTACTTTTTATTTTTTATAATGAATACCAAACAAGAGTCCTAATTGCTCCCAAATGCCTAAAGCCAGTAAAATTATGGCATACCCAATCGAAGTATGTTGTGAGGTTGAAGGTAGTATAGGCAGGGGAAGAAGAAGGTTGAAAGTACCTGGCTATTCAGGTCTGGTCACCAAACACGACTAAAGCTATTTCAAGCAACGTTTCTATTCTGAATGTTTGTTTTCACTAGGGCGATACTAAGAGTATCTACCACTCTGGGACGTGTCGCAAAAATAATTAAAATTATTATAAATGAATAAAATATTTTATGACACATTTTAATAGTTAAAAAAAATTTCGCACTTCGGGTTTGAACTCGCGATCTGTGGATTCGTAGTCGAGCATTTCACTACTCGACCACGGAGACCGTTCATCCACCTACAATCTCACAACTTTGGTCGAGCCACACCAACCATCAACTTTGAACATAGCCCATATCAAAATGTCTATGTTGTTACGTCACTCTAAAAACAATGTCAAAAGTAGTAATTTCCCCATGAAAGTGTCTTTTAATTTCATTAAAATAACTGTTAACGAGAATTTTTTTTTTCCTAAAATTTTAAGTTCGCTAATCACAGCAACTGTCATGTACCGTATCTACGTCTAGTACGTTCGGCTTGATTTGTGAGAAGATTTGGCTCTTAAACGTCCCCACGCATACCTTCCCCGAACTAAATGGAACACGGTTTCAAATCTGTTTGAGTGACCGACTCTATATGGTGGGGATATAGTTTTGTAGGGTTTACACTTGACACAGTGAAGACAGGAGATGAATTGTAAAAAAGTGATCATGACGAAAAAAAGACAGTTGAGCTTTGATTCGACTAATCGGTAAATTTTTTTAGGTTAGCTGGAAAAGAAAAGATAATCTAATAAAAAAGTTTGTGATATGGTGATTACATTTTTTTAAATGAGCCCTAATTTAAATAATAATAATAAAATGTTACTACGTAAAAAGCAGAAGGTTTTTTCTCCAGACCATGGAGACGTTTGCAGAGATTCAGCTTTTGTGTCTGGAATTCTGGCTGTGTCAACCAACATTACTTTCGCACGAGAAAAATTAGATTTGTCAGTCAATGATGGTGTATTAAAGGTATACGACTGATAACTAATAATTGTGATGTATCTTCCACCCTTCAAATTGATGACGAGATGGAAAAATGGGGCTTCGCAAAGCTCTAAGAGGCAGGAAAATCCGCCCAATTTTGCCATTCCTGTGGAGCTTGTGTTCACTCTAAACTAGTAAAAGTAGCAAATTTGTAAATGTCTATTTATTTTAATGTCACTCAGTATATTACACGTAAAAAACTGGTGCACAGATTTATGTACGAAAAGAATTACGACAGTAAAATATTGTAAAAATTATAATGCTTCTTCCTACAAAAATCTCACGCACATTTCGCTCTCAGTGCCATAAATTTGAAAGTGTGTTTTTGAGCGAACGTAACGAATCGCCCACTCTCGGATACATCCGAGAAACCATTTAATGTTTTTAAAAAGCGCCGGCCCTAAGTAAATTCCATTGTTATAGTGTGTGCTCAAGAATTATTAAGGAATTAATATTTTTATCGGTACTTACTCGGGCCATGTTTCTGACGCCAAAGTTCACGAAGATGAAGTACGTGAAAAGTGGTTATTACACTTTTATTAACAAAACTGGTAACAGCGGCTACTACCAAACCGGCCATAAATTTTAGGGTAGTTTAATTAATGGCGTTGGGATCCGCTAAGCAATTTCACTATCTCAGTTTCATACCGAGGCATTACTATTATCACACATCATAATTAATGATTAATAAGAGTTCATAATAATTAACCGTGACTATGATCGCAAAGTAGTACATTTAGGATTCATGGTTATTTTAAATTTACATAGTGTACATTATTACAGTAAAAAGGCTGTTTCTTCTTTTATTTGCTCACAAGTACAACAAATTAACCTGCGAAAAAAGGATTAGCAAATAAATAAGCGCCTTATGTTTTTTTGTATTACCCCCCGAACCACTTTATTTGCCCTATAAACACAACGTCTTCACCAAAAAAATATTTAACACCTGAATAATTTGTTAGCAAGAAATTTCTTATTTGACAAATGTATTTAAATGGATATGTTGTAATAACAATTTTCGTTTTGGTTTCTAGGATTTCTTGTGCAAAAAGTTTCTGGCCTGCTGTCTTGTGTAAGTATTTTTATTTAATTATTTCCAACATTTTATATGAAAAAAAACAGCTGTTTTATTTTTAATGAATTTCCGTACTTTTTCTATACAACAAGCATCCGGCCCCATAACTATGGCTAAATTTTCACATTGCAAAAAAATGTATGGAAAAAAAATTTTGATCTAGTATTAATGCTATTTTAAAAAGTTTTTTCAAACAAAAGTTTTAAGAAAATTCACTTAATAAGCAGCCTCAAATAATAATCATCTTATAAAAGTAACCTACTTATCAGGAGGCACCAAGTTACTAGTCGACATTATTTTCTTAAACTAATTATTTTATAAGCCGAGATAAGACTAGTTTATAACAAAAAATGTAGTTTTTTTTAAACTTATGAGTTACATTTCATTGGTTGTATGTTACAACTTATTTGTAAGTTATGTTTATTTAGTATATAGATTAATAGTAATTAAGGTATCTTTTATTATTTCGCATCCCCACACTGCTGTGAATAAACAAAGGTCAACTTTGCAACATCATCATGAATATGTATATTTAAAAATCAAAATGTTGACATATGTATTTTATTTTGAGAGAATGAACAAATATAATATTGACTAGTATTCAGAGCTATAAAACTTTACAAAACTTAAACCATAACTTTAACTCTATATAACTTTACACTATGACACGAAAATTGCATCTAAAATGTTCAAAATGTCTAAAAAATCGACTTACAGCTGTGTAATTGTGGGAGTGCGAAGTACCTATAATGCTCCACAAAAATTTCTATAGTTGGAAACTAGTTTTATTTTAAGAAACCTTTAAAAAATTGTTCTAGTATTTGATAACTTACTGTCTTCTCAAACCTTTTAATTTATATGTACTTCAAACGATTGTTGTTTAAAAAGGTTATCACGATATCATAAGACACAGAAACGTATTTATTTATAGAATTGAATTAAGCCAAAAAAATGTCCCAGATGTGTATTTTAAATGGTAAGTCATTCGATGGTTCCTGGAAATGAGTTCCTCAAAGTAAAGGGAAATGTTTGTTCTAGAGTATGACTAAGGCTAGAGACGCTAGAGACGCGAGATACGCCATAGACGGAGAGTGGAGCTTACAAAGCTATTAAGTAATAAAGTGCGGGGTAGTGTTGTTTTATAGCACGTACCACAGTAATTGTCAAGGATTTCTCTAAATGGCTCTGTGTTCTACTTTTTCTAACAACTAACCAACACACTTCACTTCCGTGGAAGGTTAAGACGGTAAAAGCGACTGTACGAGTATGAGTATTTTAGTAAAGGGTTGGAATAGGAACTATTTTACTACCTTAATAAGAACCTTGCACGGAATGCTAAATGTAAATTCTAAAACGTATGAAAGTTACGAAAGAATACACAAAGATATCATTTCGTAAACTCACGCATACGCTCTGCCTAATAGGGGATTTAAAAACTTTACATAAAAAACTTACACAAACGATAATTGTATTCTGATAGTTTTGGAAAAGTTTAAGGAATATTGCCTTATTATGTCAAAAGTTTTTTGATTTCTGAACTGGTACCGGAAAGCAAATTTTCAATCAAATAATCAGTTTATCGCACGATGTAAATATTCACGCGATATTTTTGTTTACTTTTAAGATATACGAATACATATTATTTCCAAATATTTTTTTTACCAAAATAAAGTACTAATACTTCTTTTGAAATATATGCTTGGAGTAAGTTCTGTCGTCATGGCATATTAATTTTAAATACAATTATTGACGAAATAAGTGAAAATACTGTTCAAGACTCACATATCTTTACATTTATTTGAACATGTTTCGAAAAATGTATTTTTGCAGATGACACACAAACACAGAAACCAGAGGGTGAGAAAAAGGGTAAAAACTTTCTGAACTTCGGAAGGTTTTGATCCGACAGTTAAACGATCCTTGCTCTTAAAAAACTGAAGTAGTTGCAATTTAAGTTTTTTGTTATAATTTTACTTTCAGGTAAAATACCTATTTTTCCTTACGATAAAAAACTTTGCCCGCAACAAATTTAAAACTAAAAAGTCTTGTTAGTGAAAACTTACCCACAAAAGCTTTTATCAAATTAAACTCGTTCTTATGAGATGCCTGAATATTTTAATACTTAGTTTACGTTCACCGAAGCAAGGACTACAGCGGGTAGTCTCCGGAGTAAACCTAACCAGCCCTTAACGGGTGGCTGGCTGTTGTTGACCAAGGCTGCTCATATATTTCCCTTCGACACATTAAATAGCTTCTCTTTGTTGACTGAGGTTAACGCCGATTTATACGTATAATTGAAGTAGAAATATATTACACCACTTGCTTTTTACGGTTGTCGATTTAACTAACAAAAACATTAATGAATCATTTTGGGTTGTATTGCAATTTGATTGATTTTCTTCAGTGTGTTTGTCAGTTTTGTTACATGTTGAAATTACGCAGGTGGAAATTTGACATATCAAACAAACATTTTTTAATTTAAATGAAAAATTTATGCTCTTAGTTATTTAAGGTAATTTAATTGTATGATAAATAAACTTCGTATTGGAAAATACACAAGTTAAGTTTTATCGTTTTTCCTTGACCGCCTGCTTATTTTAGTTTTGGAATGTATTTTTTCAAAATAAAAAAGTATTTTGTGCATATTATGCTAAAAACTTACGCGCTTTAGAGTGTAAAGAATATGTTTGTTGTTTGTTATGCGATGTAAATATATTGTGTGCTTAGTAGTTTAAGAGAGTGGTAGATACTCTGAATATTGGCCTCATGAAGACCATATTTCAGAATCGAAAATATGTCTGAAATGGAATTAGCCATATTTACTGAAGGAATCTGAATTTATATATATTTTATAATTTGATTTAATCAAATTTAAAATTTTGTTATCGAATTCGCTAGTTTGAAATATTTCCACTTCATTCAGACAAATCATTTTCAAAAACGGGGAAAAAACTAATAGTAGTTCACATTGTGAGACAACTAAGAATAACCTGTCATTAATAAACAATATTTTGTAATCATTTAATTGCGGAAAATATATTTTCAAAATACCCCAAAGAATAATATTTTTAAGACGATTCGGTATTTAACGAAATTAATAATTAAATAGTTATATTAAATCATATAGACAGTAATTTTCATGTGACCTAACCATATTTTAATAGTGGCCTTGAATGCTGAAACAGCTGTCACTAAAATTTAAACTAAAACTAAAAGGGCTTAATTATAACAATATAAAATTCAATAAGAAAATTATATTAGGGTTGAAACACAAAAACTATAAATAAAAAACCAGATATTTCCCTGCTTTCCATTTCTCACTTCCTTCCCCTCCCTACTGCCTTGAGTCTCACAACATACCCCCACTGCCCTACTCTTACTGGCTTCGGGCAGATGGGACTTTTATATAGTGCTCACATAAAATAAATAATTTTGTATTGGAAAAAACACAACTTAAAAATAAAGAATCATATTTAATACCTTCCCTATGATCCTTTATTTCCAACTCAAATTTAAAACCACAATATTTTAGTATTTGGTTTTATCTTACGTAGGCAATTTTAGTTCTAGAAATTTCTTCATCGTGTCATTTCTTCAATGTGCAATTATTCCACGTGTAATTTTCGTCCGTGAAATTTCTGCCTGTGTAATTTCATTCTAGCATCGCTTGGCTTCCATTTTGAAATATTACTGATAATCCATAATTACGAGTTGAGTGGTAGCCAAGTTTTTGGGATGGGAAAAAGATTTTTACGCCTCGCTTATTGCGGATTCCATTTTTGCGCTTTGTTTGAAAAGTTCATGAAAGCACAATTATTAAAATGATCCAAAAATAAACAGTTCTGATATTGTAACTTCAAAGCAGAAGTAATTTCAACAGTTTATTATATGTAATGGAATACCATTAAAAAGCTGTAAAAGAGTAATCTGCGAGTCAAATAATCAAATAAAATAAGTCAAATACCTACAATTAGCACAAGTACAGAGAGAAAAAGATTACTTTACAAAGGTACAATAATTTTTATCACGTTTTTAGTAAAAATAAAAACCTTATTATATTTTGTAAAGGTGAGGTATCACACTTTGATTTGGACATTTTTATTTTCAAGATGAAACGTGTAAAAAAAATCCAAGAAGAAACGTTTTTGTTTGACAAAGAAAGAGTTTGAAATGTAAGGAAAATAACGTAAAGGATAAAATAAAATTCAAATATACACATGCAAATGGCATTTTCAGAGAATTCGTAGGTTAAAAAAAACATTTTAATCGATTTTTTGCGTGAAGTTTTCATATTCATAAATATGAACAATCTGGTATGATTTTTTTTCTTCCGCATTTTGAATCGTTTTTTTGTGTTAGTTTTTACGTGTACCCACTTACCATAGTTATTACCAGCGTTGTATTCAGCTTCACATAGCTTTTAAGATGTAACTTTTTTTAAAATACTGTAAATTCTTCACAAATATTGGCAAAACTAAAGAATATTTTCATGAAATAAAACCTCACTGGTCCCTTAATAAACATTTTAAACCGTTTTTCAAAACCAGAGCTTAAGTGCAATGAATCTCCCAGTTTTTCAAGTTTGAATAATAAATGAAATCTCAGAAGATTTCGTCGTTTTCCTCTTCGGTGCGATAGTTCTTCAAAAACTCTGCAGGTGGCGGGTGGTTAGAATGTGGGGGAGGGGGGAGGGCTGAATGCCATCTTGGCGGATATATAATATAAGCATTCCGCTGCACTTGTTCTTTTCTACTTGAGAAGGAATGGAGGGCATGTGGTTTGAGTCTTTGCGTCGCTGTGAACTTGGAGACATATTTTTATACTTTATTTAGGTAAGATATTCTTATGAAAATCTGCATATGTCTCCATGCAAATATGTAGGGATTTTTTTTCTTCCTTTTTCTCGTTTCTTTCCCACCCTCACTACCTTCAAACTCACAACATACCCCGATTGGGGATGCCATAGTGTCACTGGCTCTAGATGTTTGGGAACAGTTGAGACTCTTGTGCGTTAATCACCGTAAAAAAATATACACAAAGTCAAAGAAGGTCATTTGATGAACCCATAGGCCTACCTTAAAATAATTTAAAAACACTAGAAATAAATCAAAATCATTGAAAAACTTATCGCACAGCCCAATTTTAGATATATTCCCTTATTCCTTTCCTACCCATACTCTTATCCCCTATCTTCTATCTATCCCCTACTAAAGTTGATGTTCTATCTCTATCTGTATTATATTTTCCATACTTGTTTAATTTTCTTATTAAATTTGTATGTATACAGTCCCGATAAAGGTTCAGACGGAACTGAAACTAGTTGACAAAAGTGTATTCAATTTTTTTGTTTGTTTTACATTAAAATTCACAAGTCTTCAGTACCTGGTTGAATTTTGAAAAAAAAAGATAACTCAGGTAACTCAATACTCTCACTGAGTTGCTTGAAGCGACAAAAAGCTTTAAAAGTCCCAAACTTGTATCGCTTGAGTCAAGACTTCTACCAAATGGCCAATGTATCTTAGATAGCTGAGGGGCCACAAAGGTCTTCAGAATCAGATAATTCTATTCAGAAAAAAAACTGATCAAAAACAAAGTGTCGTTTAAGCCTTTTTGGGTTTCGACGATAGTCGTTATGTATTAGGAAAAAAAAAAATCTCTAGCTTTATTTTCGTTCTCGTACAGAAATCAATTTTATAAAATAAATAAAAACAGTTTTCAGAATGATAAAAAAATTACGGCAAATTTTTTTTTCATAATAGTAAAGTTTCTGATATTTCGGTAATTTTTTGATAATTACTGCCTTAAATTTACGGGAAAAATGATTTCTAAAAGAAATCTTAGAGTTGCTGGCTCATTGTATCTGTTGGTACTGAACTTTTTCAGAATTTTAAGTTGTTTAGTTCGTAGTGGAAGCCATGGAAATTTGTTCAAAATTACATCATAGAAAATCCAGAAGAAAAAAAACTGCGAAGCATTGAATATAATTTTCAGATATACGACAGAGCGATAAGCTCCCTGCTTATGGAGCCGGGTTTTGCGGACGCAAGACCCGATATTTATGAATACAAAATATAATACATTTTCGTAAAAATGTGTTTATTGTAAACACTTTGTGTTTTGACATATTTAAATAAATGAAAAATAGCTTTATATGAAACCAAGAATATTATAATTTTTTAAAATTTTTAGATCGTAGAAATTAAATTTATATTTGTGGTAATATACAAAGTTATTTTGTAATTTTTTTACAAAATATAATATTGTATGGGTTGTCTCACGCATATAATCATTATCATTTAAACATTGTAGAATTTCCTCACGTTTCAGAGAACATTATTTTTCTTAAGGCTTCCCAACTTTCCTTAAACTTTGAGAACTCCATACTCTTACTAGCTACAAAAACTCTTGTGCAGTATCACAAATAGAAAATCCATAATGACCACCTATTGACATTATATTTTCTCGTGTCATTGAATGAAATATATTTGATCTCAATTGAAAAAGGAAAGTCTCTATTAAGCGTATAAGGTTGTTTAAGCGCATAATGAACTCATCGGATGGACGCATCGAGTCTCCACAATCACTGTGGAAGGGAGATGATTTTCCACCGCTTTTACAAATGGGAAATCATTTTTCCGCTCTGTCCAAATATACGTCCAACGGTGGACGCCCTCCGCTTGCAAATCACGTGGCGAATGAAAATTTAATATCCGGTTCAAGTGGATACAATTGAAAACAAAATGAAGGCTTATAGAGTAACGCAAAACCTTGCGCAACAAAGGAATAATATGCTGCGCAAAAATATCAGCAGAGAAATCACCATGCACTTTTGATTACGTTTTGTTTGCAGATTCGGTTGCGGAAGATAGATTTGCTAGATTACGCCAGCGAAATTGTTTTTTGAGTGCCGCATATGTAGCTCTTTCAAATATTGAATTTCAATTTAAAGCGTTTCCGTGTTTTCCTTTGTTAATTAAACAGAAATGAAAGATGAAAAACCTTATTTGTTCATATTAAAACACACAGAAATTGTACGAAACTTTTTATTGGGTCGTTTGCTTGTTGTTAATCTCATACAATTATGCGTGGGATACAATGTACACCATATTTTTACACCGGGCTGGGCCTTCATAGCTTTTTTAGAATTCGCACATGTCAGATGTCTCAAAAGTTGCGCATTCGAATACTGATCACGTACAAAATATAACATGCTTCTTTTGGTCCTCTACTAGTGACCAAAGTTTTCAGAATCTTTTTTTTAGTACCCCAAGTTCAATAATTATATTTCCATCAAACTATCCATTTATTGTTTCTGTGTGCGCAAGGAAGAATGGAATGAATCATAAACGCAAATGTTCAGGAGAGCCTAAACAAAATTTAAGAATATCGCTTTTTTAATGTAATCATATTATACGTCACACGATCTTTTTTTAAAAAATAATAACAAACAAACGTAAAATAATAATTCGCATATAGTATGTCCTACATTAGTGACAAATAAATATATCATTTAAGTGTCTCTTAAATTTTGGAAAATACACGCGAAAGATGCCATTGTCACTAAACTGGCGTTCCACTGAAAGCCTGAACTGTCCCTATGGCACTAACGAGGCTTTGAATACTTAGCGTGATGTTTTTCAAGGATTTTAATTTTAAAAAGCACAAATTGCGTTGCCTGTGATATTTTCCTTCATTATATTTTTTAAATGCCAAGACGTATTAAAGCCTTGTATTTTAAAGTATAATACAATTATTATTTCAAAGGATGACTTTAAATCTGTCTGCGGTTAGATTTTTTTTTCAAAAATGTTTAAAGTGAAGTATGTGAAAAGCTTATTATTTGTCACACTCGAGTAATTAACCTGCTATAACTTGAATACCATATAAGTTAATTATTTTTTATTAGCTTTTGTAGAGAACTTTAAGTCACAACGAATCGAAAAAAGAGGATAATTTATAAATAAAAATAGGTACGCAACTTTTGGTTTACCTGAAAGATCGAATTCTCAAAACCAAAATTTCTTCATATTTTGACGGCCCACTTTAATATCAGTACGTACAAATAGAGGGTAGAGGCTCATGATACAAGCGGCAAATATCGCGTGAATAAATGTAATGTTAATATTTGATGTACATAGTATAAATATATGTAGGTCGTGATATATGATCAATCAACGAAAGTGTTGCGCGCTCAGTTCCGCTCTTTCAATTGGGTATCAAAATTAATAGAAAAGTGAGGTAAGTAGCTCAAATTTTCAATTTTCAGTAACCGAATTGTTTTAATTCGAGGTTCGGAGCACTCAAACGCATTTTTTGTAAGTAAATCATGTAATAGTCGCTTGAAGTCATATTATATTTTTCACTGTGAGGCGAGGCTTTAGACTTGATTATTAATTTGGTAGAGAAGTGCGTGAATTATTCAGGAAAACTGATGAACATAAATAAAAATCATTACCTTTAAGAAGTGACTGAATAATGATGCTATTGTGTTGACATACTGCATTTATATAGTAAATTAAAACTTGTCACAGCTATTTTTTCCGAATTAGCTGTTATTTTAAAATGAAAATGAAATAATAATTTTGCATAAGACCACAGACAATATTTTAATTTTTATGACCGACCGGTTCCGCTTAGCCTAAACATTGCCAGGGTACAAAATTAAACTAAACAAAAAATAGGTAGTCTGTGGTTACATATACTCATACATACATATGGAGAACAGAATATAAAAAAGTGAACATTAAGAAAACAAATGAGTAACATTTGAATTAAAACAAAGGAACAGAAAGAAAGAGACAGATGATATGAAATGAAAGAGATAAAGAGCAAAACGTCTACCGAGAACGTGATAAAAGAACAGTGATATTTTTTATGAGCTTAAAAGAAATATACCTAATATTGGAATACTGAAAAAATTTAATTAATTATACAAAGTTATTATTTCATTTTCATTACATATATCGAACCTTAAAGTGATTGCTTTATACTACCATATAGTTATTTTATAGTTCAATAAGTTACTCCGTGGATTGATGCTGTGAAAACAGAAGGTTATCTCCATTTTATAATAAATCGTATCTCAAAGGAAATCGTTATTCTGATATAATCAGTTTATTTGTGCTACGAAGAAAGCTCTGAACAATACATCAGTTTTCTCTGTACGTATATGTATCAGATCGAACCCGACAGACTGAAAGCAGCAATTTCCGAGCTGAGTAAAAAATGTAGGTCGCATTTTCGTCTTCGGTGACATTACAAAAAACAGCATTGGACAATAAAAAACGGCAGGGAGAAGGTGACCTTTGACAACATTTGACAGAAAAATATAATATATTTTATTTTTAAAAAGTCATCTACATGCTTAAAGTCTGTCGGTGTATATACATACATATATGTAATAGATGTATATATAAGGGGAACTTTTTTTATTTCAAATGTTCAAAGCCTCAGCAATAGTAATTGACGCTTAACCTCAATGGGCAGTTTTTTTTAATACAAGCAAAACTACAAATGATTTATCTGTAAGTTTTACATAAGTAGTTAAGAAAATGTTGAAGGTTTTCAAGGAAAGAAAATTTTAACTGTAATATTTTAAATTTTTAAACGGCGCAGTTTAAAAACTAGCAAAGGCTTTTTTGAACGTTTTACTCAAAATTCCACTGTGCATTTTATATAGAATTTAATGCATTTACTGGAAACCTTAGACATTTTTTTAACTACTTGTATGTAATAAACAGACATATCATCATAATATACATTTACAAAACTCATTATGCAGATACAAGTATACCTAAAGAAATCATTCTATAAAAGATATACATGTTTCATGACCTTAAGATCGAGAGTTGTTAGTAGGACACACTGATGACCTTCCTGGTTTTAACATTTTAAACAGTGTTAAAATATGGACCCTTCTGAAATTACACTTTGAGATTAAATCTTCATTGTGTGCTTTTGATTCAGTTCTGAATTATATTCCAGTTGGGTTATTGTTCGAGTGGTGGTATAGAAAACCAAAGACTCTACCATTTACGTGGAAACAAATTTCAATGCGAGTTTGGTAGCAAGTCACGCTAGTATTGAGTCAAGGCGAAGTTTTGAACTGTTAGTTTTCTTCACTCAGCGGGAGGGAGAAAATAGAACGAATCCTAAAACAAGTCTCGCTAAAGGACCAACTTCTGGCGGAGTTGCAAGGGAACCTAATAAAATAATATATTTACCCTGTGCAACGGAGATGAAAGCAAATAATATGACTTGACTGTGCATGTAATTATGATTACAATCGCCATAAAACGTGATATAAAACACAAGCACAAAGGAATTTCATTAAAGTAAAGAATTTCTCGAATTAACAAAAATGTTTCGCGTAGTATCTTCCAAATCGACAGAAAAGTTTTTTCTTTAACCGAATACCATTGTTCACTATTAAGTAGAAAAATATATATTCCATAAAATACTTCCTCTTTGGAAGTGTGAATTTAGTTCCGGACAATTTAATCAGTATTAGTGTTTCATCTTCGTACGAGTCACGTTCAATAGGTTTGTTTCCTTGAACAAACTAAAAATAAACTAAGCAGATAAAAAGGAAAACTGTAATTAGCCCCCGACATCTAACTTCAGAGGTAATTTATCTTTCCGACGGTTTTTTTTTTTTAACCTCCCGCAGACAGAGACTGATGAAGCTTATCTACGAGCTAGATATTTGTTTTCCGCTACACAACAAAGCTTACAAATAAGCTCAGCAAAAAACACACTGGAAAACCATAACAATGGAAAATTACATTTGTTCCCTGCGCTCTTTCAATGTCACCTTGCCTCGGTGCAGGTTACAAATTATAAAAGTGCCCCGGACAGAAGTAGTGGTGGCATGACGCATGTCGTGGTGACTTTGCGGGTCGACCAAATAACCCGAGCGCCCTGTGCCACGGTATAAGTACAGTGCAGTGGTACAAGAAGTTCCCATTTATCAATGTAAAAGCTGTAAGGATAAACCATCTTCCAGCATTTAGATATCCATGTTATTGGAGCTATAAAGGAGAATATTCGCTAATGGCTGTATGAAAGGCAGGCTGCGGTAGAAGTGCGCATATCGCGTGAGACGGTATTTCTGTAAGGAGATTCCTCGCCAAGAAATAGCTCTTCTCGTCAGAGCTATTGGAAAACTCTGCATATGAGAGCAAACGAGCTATTTCATTACAAACCGGGTCCAGTTGACATAGAGGGTAGGTATCAGAGGTTAACTATTACGTCCGTGGGTACTTGATATTAACCATTTATTTTTTTTTGAAATTTCTGTAGAATATGGTTTTTGACTCCACTTCACGTGTTCTAGTTTCATCAATTATATCGGATTATAATTTGAACATTTGTATGTTAATTTGCCTACCTCTACAACAGATAAACGAGGTTTTATACAGCGTAGATAATCTGCGCTGGACTTGCAGAATTTACCGCGATTGTAACCAATTAATTAACGGTAGCTTTTTGGTAAATTGTGGAAGGATGTGACCCACCTTCGGGAGATTTAATTACTGAGTTAGGTAACGTGATATTATAATAAAACAACGATTAAGGGTTACGTTATTACTGCCTCACCCAAAATATTAGAATTAGCATTATATTAATGTGATTTTATGCAGGGTTTTTTTCAAATTTCACCATTAAAAAAAATCGTTTTTCAAAACTCGTTGAATAGCAGAACCCACGAATAATACGTTCAACAGTATTATAATATTAACAAACAACAATGGTTGCTGATATTTGTTTAATAAATAAATACTTTGATACTAGAACTATATATATTTTGAGAAAGGTATTATTCCGTTACGTTGTAATATAATTAATTGAAAGCTTGTAGCTTTTTTATTTGTTTAAATTGAAAATAAATTATGAAAAATTACTATTCATAATATACAATTATTCCAAATGAGTTGAAAAAATTTCCTTAAGAAATATATTATCTCCTAAAGTAAATTTCAATTGACCTAAGGCAAAATCAAAAACAAATTTATATTTAAAAATGGTTTTGTGTTGTCTTAGCGAATGTAGATCATGAAACATTATTGGGACATTTGCTGAGATATATAAAAGTTTCTAGAACACCATGATCTTAGACAAACACACATGATCAGAAAATTGTCTTTCCATTTTCAACCAATTTCAATAAAAAATATTGAATAAATAAAAGTGAAGTGTACCATATTTAAATGATAAGAATAAAAAAACAATTTCCAAAAATGATCAAAACTGTTTTCAAATTAACTGGAGTGCGGATTCCAGTAAACTCTTTCGCATTTCTATTAACATTAAATCAATGTGTAGTACAGGGTTATAATAATTTATCAGGGATCTAAATATGATTTTGATATTCTGATAAATAATTATTAGATCCCAATATTTTCAACGATATACTGTAAAAACAATGTACATGAGCATGAATAAAAATAAACGTTAACCGTCTCACTAGACAATTTCTGTTCAATGAAATTAAGTCGCTGGAATCGTTAGTACATTTTAAAAATGTTATTATATACGCCTATGGGCACTTTAGGCTTTTACATAACTGTGCAAAAGATGATTAAAAATAATAGTGAAACAAAAATAACATGGTGTAAATAATTAGCACACAAAAGCATAACTAAGTTACGAGAGATATTACAGTGAAATAAATAAACATTAGTATTTTTGTAAGAGGTTTGTTACTATAACCTTCTTGTAACTAGATTCAGTGCAGTTGATTATATCTACAACTTAAACGAAAGAATTACCCTACTGCATGCAATCTAGGTACACACAAGTATCTAAATGACTCAGTTCTGAGATTATTATTACACTTAAACATAATGTTAGATCAAGGAATTCTGTTGAGGTACATTGAAATAAAAAAAATATTTCTTAATAATTAATTATTAAGCTAAGTAAATCAATGTTATCTATATTTATATTAACAAATTTAAAAATAAATATGAAATGTAAAAAATACAACAAGTAATGTTACGCATGAATTAAAAATTATGATATTGAATCGAGTTGGTTCTCCCAGGGTAAAATATGTATTATGATACCTCACAACTTTCAAATGTCTCAAAGAGGGTTTAAAAGAATAACGGTATAAGTCTCCAATCCAAGCCTGAAAGAAGGTTGCATATGCAGACGTGGTGATTTGTAAACACCACGTCTCGCTGTCATTTAACCGGGATGCGGACGTGCTGTTCAAAAGAAAACTTCCCCTAGACGCAGAAGGGTGGAAGAATTCTCAGCTCGGGTGACAGGCGCAAGGTGTGCGAAGGTATAGGGTGAAAGACGTCGGGAGGGTTGAAGGTGTGGGAAAGGGGGAGGGGGGAGGGGGGGAGATGTCAGTGATACTCAAATAAATAAGTGCAAATAACAATTTCCGGATATCTCGCGAAGCATCTTGCAATATACCTGTATACTCGTATACACACTTTTTTCATTGAAAAGCTTTTCTTTGATAAAACAAGTTTTTTTCATCGAAAAAGAACAAACTATAAGTACATTGCAAATCTGAAAAACACATAAAACACAATAACTGCAAAAGCATTAAGGAAAACCTTCACATCATTTTTACAATTATATATTAAATGCGACGGAAACGCGATTCCTGCATGGTTAAACCACGTACTCGTATGACGTATTACAAATGAGGAGAACCGTATTTAATTACAAGACTATGTGAGCGCAATGATAACTATAAAAAACACAGGAGAAAGACGCATGAGTTGGGTTATGTTAAAAGTCGCAGTGAGTGAAGAGTACGTATAAATGTGAATAGTGATTTTTATAATTTTGCCTACTCTCGCTGCCAAATGGAATGACGGTGAGTTACTTAAAATAAGTACGCTTAGAAAAATTTATGAAGTTATCAGATGTTATAATTATTATTCTAACTTGATTTTAAAAAGAGGTTTATTCCGTTATCTCAATAAAAACAAAGTTCGCAATAATTTCAACCATTAGAAAAATATTGAAGCAAAAAAAAAGTTTGTCAAAATATTTAATAAAATATCTGGGCAAACTTCCATAAAAAATAGGAAGATTGAAGGATTGATTACCCAGCAATTTTGTTGAGAATAATGATTCCAGCAAGTCATTAGATTTGATTTGGAACATTTGTGTGCCCGTTGAATGGATACTTTTTGTAATATTTCGATTGGACCCTCCTCGACACAATCGGCGGAATGTGACATTTTATCAAACACGCCCCTAAAAAACTCCGATTCAATAAATCGGCGAGGAAGTCTTCGTGTTTGTCAAGATCAAAATTGGATCCGTGTAAGTGAAATCCTCGGCAAATAAGATTCTAGATTTAGATTTTCAATCATTTGAAGGTAAAAACGATGTTCAGAATCTTGAGGTCAAAACGAAAACTGGATATACTGAAAAAACTTTATCAATTAATTACAACTGAACGCAGACTTATCGTTTGGTTTATTCCTTATTAAATTAATCAAACACCAAATTTATTGACTGAAGACCCCACGGCAAGAACCTGTTAACTAACTGCCCAGTCATTCTGAGATATTTAGTCTTTTGGGTTTTGTTAAAAAAAAAGTGTGAACCATCACAAATCCTACTATTTTTCATGAAAGTTATAGCTAACATACTCAATTTAATATATAATTTGGCATTTTAATCCATTTCTGCAGTAAAATCTTATTATTGTAGATAACATGTTCTTGCCATTAAAAAATTGCAGTCAACTTGTTCAACTCTTTGATTTTCCATGTTCGTGCCATTTTCATGATCTGAAAGTGTGTTCATTGGATAGAGCGTACCAGAATTAGTTTAGTGAGAATACTATCTCATTTTTGACAAAAATGTTTGTTAACAGGTTCTTGCAGTGGGGTTTTCAACGTTTCTGTTAAAAAAAGTGTTGTGTGTGGATTGAAGATTCTTCTCGTTTTTGGTTATCCAGGAGTCTTTTTTTTTTCGCTGAATTAACATATATTTATAAATTTCTTTCCCTAACTGCCATTTTTCTTTCAAAACTTTTTGCACTTGATGAATTTTCAAGTAATGGAGAAACTCCCTGTAAAAGTCTCTCCTAGACTCTATAAAGCCCCCAGAACCTCAAGGGTTTTGACACCCAAGGCGATGAAATGAAAATGCCAAAGCTGCAGGTAGATTTCCTCCCAGATGTTTTAAATTTAAAGAAAGTCCTCCATTGAACCAATGTCCTCCCTCTTCACCCCCCCCCTTTTAAATGTTTTAACTCCACTGACTCTTATACACCCATCAAATTTTCTTGTTCAGAAGATTTCTATCTAGAAAGATAAAATCGAAAGTATTCAAAGGAAATTTCTGCATTACCTTAATTACAAAATGAGCGCACCTTAACGGGAACACATAGATATGCTCTCCAAGTATAACGTCTCCACTCTCTCTAACCGGCGAACATAGCTTGACTTTATATGACCCTATATGAAGTCTGCAATAACGTAATCGACTGTCCTTATATACTACCCAGCACAACTAGATTCAACGACCTATTCCACGGACACGCACAAATTATGGTGTCAGGGATCCAATCAGAAGAATGTTCGAGTTATTTCATTAAAATAAAACCTTAATAGATTTCGACATATTCTTTGATACATGCAGTACTTCTAGTAAAAAATTGAAAGGTGTTTTTATGTAAAAAACAGTTTAGTCGTACTTTGTTTATACATCGTGTATTTTTATAATTTTCTCAGTGCAAAACATTTTTAATTAAACCATTTGTTTTTTCTTCCCTTTAAAATCATTTGAAAAATATTTATTAGAGTTATTTATCTGCTGCTACTTCGTTGCTTTATTGTGCACGTTTTTTTATCATTTTTCAGTTTAACCCAATCTTTAATTTAATATTTTTCTAAAAATGATCTGTAAAGATTTTTTATCTGCTACTTATGTTAATTCGTGAGAAATTAGTTAGGATGCAGGAGAATTCTCCAGTTAATGTATACTATTTTATAAATTACTATTTATATCTGTGTTTTCTCCTTCAAAATGAAAAACATTTATGCACTCCCAGAACCTGTCTTTTCTGCAATTTTCTAAACTGTTTTGACCTGCCGAAAAATCATTTGCTAAGGCTTTATCTCGTAACTCTACACAAAACCCTCTCTCCCACAGATCAATTGTAGCCAGCGTATTAAAAAAAACTAACCGAGAAAAATAATTAAATTTCCACCAAGAAAAAAAAAATGCGTCGTCGTGTGCGAATGAATGGATTTATAAGCGGCCATCTAATAAAATTACAACAAACGTTTTGTAACGAGCTTAACGCTCAACGATGGTTTTGAAAGCTTATCGTTAGCAAGGCAACAGAGTTTTACACGAAGTTGTGTTGTCAAGTTTCATCTTCAAATTTTGTGACGCTTATCTGACTTTTTATTGGTTTAAGTAATTAACAAATTACATCATCCAATTTGAGGGTAACCTTCGTTTTCTGTGTTAATAGGTTTAAGATTTAATATTGTGTATGGGAATGCGAATCTAGAGTGTTAATATATCAATGCGTTCAACTATGTTCACTGACGAAAATCCTATTGTTAAGTCGGATCCTGGCTACAATCAGTATCTACGCAACTCCCTTCTCTTAAACCTTAACGGATCATCTCTGTCAAGTGCTTCAAATGGATGCGCAATCAAATCTAAATCTTCTTCTTCTACATCCTCAACGAACACACTCAACCTTTTTGATAAACTTGGCAAAGATATTTCTTATTTTATTCATCCCTAATAATGCTTCTTATTGACCCTGTTTCTTCTCAAAATATTCTAACTTCCAACGCTGCTTCCGGTATTTCTATTTTAAAATTGTTTATCCAAAATGACAGCTCAAGATGTCAAAATACTTTATTGGAATATTGAAAGTACTGTTTCTAACAAAAATAACCTCCTTAACCTAATAAATTTAAAAAATGGCTGCTATCTTAGTGACATGTTTTTCACCATGCACCTACTTTAATGCGAAAGGGCACTCCTGTAGAAAAAAAAAAAGTAGACACTATTATTATTTCAGTAAATCTACTCTCGACAGCCTATTTCAATAAAAACACGCTTGGTTGCAAATTGTTCCTCATCTAAACTCTTCTTTCTTTATCTTAGGCTATTTTAATACACATTTTCCGTGTGGGGTTTTGCATTCTCTCACCGAGATACTTGACGTGTGATAGAATTTCTAGACGAATCTAACCCTTTCCTTTTGAATGTCGAATCACTGACCAGAATCTCACGCCCCGTCTTTATCCATATGCCCCACTCTCCTTTGAGAGCGGTGTCCCGTTATTGTGAGTGATGAATATTAAAACATTGATTTATGCATTCTGAATGAGAGCAGCTTGCGTAGACTTTGATTCAAAAGTTGGCTACTGATTATTTATGATACTAATTTAGGCTGATAATAGTTGGCGCATTATTATTACCAAAGAAGATAACTGTAATATATAATACCAAAGGCCTTATATAAATCATGCTTTCCGCAAATCTAATCCAATTTACAAGGCGTGCTTGTCAAAGAATTTTTATGATAATGTATGACAAAACTGCAAATAAGGAACTACAAAGCTTGCTCCTGAAAAGTTACAGATTTGCAGATAAAATACTTTACGTAGAGCCCGTTGACATTATTCGACAGTGGTAATATTTTTTTCACTCTCTAATTCTTCATATTTCAACCAATAACATCTTATGTCAAATGTATTTCTGGTATTTTCAGGAATGCGCAATGTTTACCGTTGTATATTCCTGATTACATTCCACCCGCAAAGTCTGCAGTGTGTTACAATGGATACAAAAGGCAAAGAGGAATTTGAGAGTCATTGTGTCTTCGTGAAGAACGTTTGTTATCATTTGGGAAGAGTCGGTTTGCTACCATTGCCTCATTTAATGTTCACTCCCCCCTCATGTCTACTTACCTACCTCAACGGCTCGTATTCGAGTATACATTTCTGTTTGCTGGAATAATTTCCTGAAATGTGCAGTCGTATGCAAATTATTCAGTACCTTTAAATTACATACCTGTGCTTCCCGGAAGAGTTTTTAGTATTAAATGAAAACATTGTATTTTAATATGCAACGTCCATATGCATAAGTTTTGAAAGCAATTTTATTTGAAAGTAAAGAGGAATCCAATTTTGAAACAATGAAGCTACAAATATTAGATTTTTAACGTTGAAAGAAGGCTTATTGGTTTATTGGATGGATGCAAACAGAAGATTTTGTTGGATGTTTCCTATTTTTTTTCACATAAATAATTAATTATTAATTTTATTATATGGGATACATCCATTCCTTTATTTCTTTCGTGCATATTTTTTAATTATCTGTACACATGCACACATTATTTGTGAATTTTATATATATAAAAGCCCACCAGGGCGTTAATAAGTACATTCCAACGTACGAAAGTAGACCATTTTCTACGGCATTTTCCAACCGCGTAGTTTATGGTGTCTCAGCAAAAATACCAAGATCCATTGAACCACTTGATGTTTTTTTCTCCAATTAAACTGAACATTAAAAAAAGTCTAGACTCCGCCTGTCTTTCACTAGTCTACCACTCTCTAGGGAGTCTTTGCCACGACAACGCTACGTGACGATTGTAGAAATATTTTAGCCAGTTGTTTAGCGGCTCTGACAAAGATTTAATCACATAAAGTTTACCATTCAAAGAGGTCAGCCCAACTGAATGGAACGAGAACACAAACAGCGTTATAAATATAAATATAAATTTACCGGATAGCAATCAGAGAGTGAACTTTGGGAATTATTGAAATCCCAGCGGTTGGGAAACAGCAGCAAAGGAGCATATCGTCATAACAAACAATCACTTTACAAATCCGATTATTCGCCGCGGTTAATTGGACTCGCCCCGTCTGCTAGACTAGTGCAGAGAACAGAGAGTACAGTCCAGAGGGTAGTGGGTTAAGCGGGTATAAAGTCTCCCCAGAGGCACTATTATTCATCCCATAAGCCTCCCTGGCTCGCAATAATCCCCCTTAAACAATCGCCATTGTCCGCCAGTGGTGACTGGCGATTGCGACAGATAGGGAGTTTTATTAAAGAGCCGAGGCGCTTTTGTGAAAAATCTAATAAGTCCCAGAACAATACACCTGATGCAGCCTCTTGCTTGCTTGAATGACATACAAACTTCAACCTACTCTGCATGCAAATGTTTGGCTATGCGGATCAAATTACTGCCTTATACGAAGAGACCTCATACATTCTAAAACGTTTTATTTTTTGGAAAATAAGAAGATTTTTATAATTTACTGTATTCTGCTCTGTTTTATTGTGAATTTGTGTATTCTAATTTTATTTTAGGAAATTTTGGTGCTCATAATATTTAATGATGTAAAAAAACCTGTTTGTTCAAAGGCATTATTAAAAATGGTAAAAAATATTTTTATTAAACTTTTTATTTCAACCCGAGTAATGCTTGTCAATCGAAAATAAATTAACAATGTTTTGAATAGACAAAATTTTCGCGTAAATTACAAAAAAAAAATGAATTTACAAAACCTAAGTATTTCACTAGAAATACGCCTTTAAATAGGTCTAAAAAAAATTATGAAAAAAATTATTTTCCACGAAATTGTTATCTAAATTACGGTATATTTATAAATATAAATAAAACAGTTTTTACTCTTAACTTTTTAATACTATCACGTCAAAGAACCATAAAAAAACCCTTTATTTGAATCGAAAATCTGTTTCCGCGAACTTATTTGGCCAAACACAAGTAAAACGGCATTTAATCAAATACACGGAGATAAAACGTTATCAAAGCACATCTCCGCGAAGGAAATGTCCCGCTGTGTGCGGCGATCAATGCGTTATTCTGGTTATTTGCCTTCGCATTTCCACATTTCCCGGAGAGGGCCCATTACGAATACCCCGCCGCGGGAGAGGGGAAAAAGTAAACCCGAAAAATGTGCTCCCCGAATGTTACATGTTCTGCGACGCGTGTTTCAGTGTCGTGTTTTCTGTTAGCCATCGAGTAAAACTATTCCAACATGGTAGTGTCAAAGTACCTTTCATTGCACCTTAAGATGAAAAAAGCATTACTTTTGACAAAATGTTGATTTTTAAACCAACATTATAATTAATAACATTAATGTCAGCTCCGGAGAGGCAAAAAGGCTGAAGCTCCATTTCAAAAAGCTTACACCAGTACACTTAAAAAGTTTTTTTTTATGTTTTCCAACAAAATTCATAAGTCCTTAGTACCTGGTTGGATTTTAAAAGTCAATGATCTCACTAAATTACTTGAAGCGACAAACAGCTAAAAAAGATCCAACCTTGTGTTGCTTGAGTCAAGCCTTCTCCCAAATGGTAAATATATTTTAAATGGCTGAAGGACCACAAAAGCCTTCAGAATCGAACGAGAGTCAGTGCTTTCGATGCAGAAAAAACTGCATATTTAACTTATTTTTCACTGAAGTATCGCTTAAGCCCGTTTGTCTTTCCAGCGAAGGTATTTGTAATTATGAAAAAAAAAATCGTTGGAAAACTATCGTAATTAAAAAGCTTCTTTTTTTAACAAATAAACATTTGAAGGCTAAATTATATAAACAAAAAAAAGGCAGACAAACACTCCCGGGTCGTGAATAACCTGACCAAATTAGAAAAATAATACTAGCATCATTATAAGCGATTTTTTTGCACGTGCAATGATGGAGGACTTAACAAGCAGAGTAATTGATCCCGTGATGCCTGGGTAGGAACCAGACATAATTGTGCATTCAGCTACTAATTGCTCTTCTTTTCATTTGTCATAATTTTCAGTGGATGAATTTCTCAAAAATAAACAAAAAAATACAAGCGATTTTAGAATACAACTTCTGTCTTACAAATTCAATCTTCTTTTCTTTCGCGTTGCAATGTTTACACCCCCGCAATACTACCCCAGCATCCCACAGTGGAGAACAATATTTGTTTGATTTGCTCTCATCCCAGTCACATGCCCTTGGGGCTTTTCAAAATACTATTACTACTGTCCACTGTTTGTGTCTGTTCTTTTATTTGTGTATTCACAATGAATGTTGATTTTATGTAGGTTTGTTTGAGAGTCGTGTTTTAGTACCTACCATCGTAACTTTTTTATTACGTAAAACAATTTAGAAGATCTACTCAAGTTTTCATAATAATGATGATTAAAACAGTACATGTTTATTCCTCAACTTGGAAACTTATACTTTATCCCAATATAAGGTATTCACTTAGATAATAAATTCTCTCGAGTAGCAGTTACTTTCAGTTCAGATGTTTGGAGTGGATCTAGTCGTGTTTGGTGACCAGATCTGTATAGCTAGGCAACCTTTATCTTTTTCATGTCCTTACCTTCTCCACTCCCCCAGCCTCTTAAAATACCCTAATTGTGGATGACTGAAATGATGATTGAAAAAGAAAAGATTACAAAAATATTTTCGTAATCTTGAACATTAAGTAAAAAGAAAAAAAAACTTATTATGAAGGAAGAATAAGTACGAAAAATGAAAAAAAAACAATAAATATTTAAATATACATAGGTATATACAATGTTCATTAATATATATATATATAAAGAACATTGTATATACTTATGTATAATGTAGAGATAACAAAAAATCCCACTTGCTTTGCCTATATGGGATTTTCATACGCACTTGCGTGGGTATTCTTGTGATCACTCAAGTGGCATGCACATGACTTATATGCAAATATATATTTATTTATATATGTATTACTTCTACCTTTGTGTGGTATTCACAATAAATTGCATATGTTCTTTTTTGTCATTATCATTTTATGTTATTTTCTCAAATTATTATTTTTATTTAACTTTTATAATTATTTTATTTTATGCTATTTCTTCCATTGTTTTCATTTAACTCATATGTATTATTTTTTATATGGCAGATAGGGTATTGCTCCCATCGCTCTGTTCCGCTGAAATACAATGCCATTATTATTATTAAAACAATTACCAAAAAGTGGAACAAAATAAGCCCTTTTGTCGAAATGCAAGAATCTCTCAATTTTATTATTCCTTAACGGAAAGATTTTCTTACAAAATTTTTACCATTAATTATCATACCGCAAAGCTGAATAATACCGCTGTCTGCCGGAACAATATTTTGACAGTAAACGTCTCCGAGTATTATGTGCTTTACTGGTTGACCATTTAAACGTAGCAGAAATAATCCAGACAACAAAATGAAGATAAAACGACTCAGAGCCGGTATTGTGACGTCGCGTGGGCATTCTGAGGTTTTATAACATGGCGTTGTCGCTATTTGTCTGCTAACATAGTTCTATCCGGTATTTATTAGCGAGAGGTGTAGCCGTCAGATAAACAGCTGATACAATTGTATTTTTTCTTAACCTGCTGTACTTGCATTCAAATTATTGGGTTAAATAATATGAAATTATTGCAAAAAAATGAATGTACACTTTCAAAAATACGCGCGAAATTTAGCTACTCGCACTGCCATAGGCGCTCGCTGACCGTCTTACTAAAACGTGTCAAATACAGTAACTAAATATGCTCGCCGCTAACGTCAGAGTTGATTATTCGTTGTTCACTAGACTACACATAATATCTATGCTCTGAGCTGTTGGGCGTTCAAGTGGCTCGTTTGCATAAGTATCTTTGTTAGTGACTAAGGCAGTCCTTTTACGGAACAAATCCATAGGAACTAATGACATTTGTTGAAACCTACGTCTATTATCAATTAATCCGCTGTTTTTCCTACTACCTACCCTGATCAAAAACTCAGTGCATCCCACTGCGTACAAGAGTCCCAACTGCTGCCAACCGACTGGAGCCATTGTAACCATAGCACCCCTAAATGGGGTATGTTGTAAAACTAAAATAAATAGTGATGGAAATAAGATGGGAAAGAGGAAGGTTGGGAGGTAATCAGCTATTCAGATCTGGTCATGCATGAACTACGATTAAAATCATTTCAAGCAACGTTTTTTTTAAATGTAAATAACGCACAGTCCCAAGTGTTCCGGAGTTAGTGGGACTATGGCATACCCAATCGGGGTATGTTGTGAGGCTAAAAAAGTGAGGAAGGAAATGAAAGGTGAAGATCGGATGGTACCTGGCTTTCGATTTCGAACAGTGGTCCTTTACTAGGGCGATACTGAGAATATCTTGACGGCCTCCACGGTCGAGTGGTAAGACGCTCGACTACAAATCCAAAGTTTGCCGGTTCAAACCCGGCGTGCGCAAATAACTTTTATTTAATTAATTTGTGTACACTTTTAATTAATATAAAATAATATAAAATAAATTTGCTGCACGTTTTAGAGTGGTAGATACGCTTTGTATCGCTCTGTTGAAATACTACAATTCTGAATCGAAACGTTGCAGTTGCTTAAAATGACTTTAGCCGTAGTTTGTGACCAGATTTAAATAGCCAGGTATTTCCAACCTTTCTCTTACTCATCTCCTTTCCCTCCCCACCACCTTCAACCTCACAACGTTCCCCGATTGGGGATGCCATAGTCTGACTAGTTCTAGACGGTTGGGATTAGTTGGGACTCTTGTGCGGTATTTACTATAAACAAAAAAATATATAAAAAATCATCCATTCTGGAACGTCCGAATTTATTATTAATTAATTTGTGTCCGCTGGGATTCGAACCCGTGACTTTTAGATTGGATGTAAAGGATCTTAACCACTCAACCACGAAAGCTGTTAAACGATGCTTCTCAACCATTATCTTCATTTTTGGAAGCGCTACATAGCAAGCCAAGTTTTTTTAATAATTAAACTGCGAGTTGATGGAAATTTTACTTTTTGAAAATATTGTGCCGAAGTTTCTATTATTTTACCATTTTGTTTAACATCCACTGCAACTATTCAGAATAATACTGTTAGTATGTTTTAATTAATTTTTGGAAACACAAAGTGACCTGAAAATCTGCAGCTTGGAAAATATCACAATTAAGAACTATCAGAACAGAAGTCTATCTTTTACGTGTTCATATTCTGCAACAACAGCCCTTATTTTGTTGTCATAAAAGTGTTACGATGTTGTTATAATCATAAGATTCAGCTCGGGAAATTAGAAGCAATCAATCAGTTCTATCTTTTCAGCTCTTCCGAGTCTCGAGACACTTTTCAAAGTTTTCCTTTTGTCTTGTCACTTACAATGAAACATAAAATCGAAAAAAATCCTTATACGTCATGTCATCGTCTTTTATAGTTAAATATAAAGTGATTCATGAAATTTGCATATTCATTATATTTTCAGTTATAACGGAACTTTTATCACGAGCCATGGAGCTTTCAGGTATTTATTTTTCCCTCAAACATAAAATAAGACGCCAAATCTTCGATTCACGTTTTTTAAATTAAACAGTCACAAAAGTAAATGTAAAAAACACGGACAAAGCCAGATCGAAACTCGCACGAAAACAACGGGAAAATATTTTACATGCGGCCTAGTGATAAAAGTATTGGCGACCTACTTGGATGAGCGGTTAAGATCCTTGGCTACAAATAAAAATGTATCATTATATTTTCACAAATGCTATTTCACATACTATTAATAATATGTACATATAATATGTAATATATTGACCTATTTCACTTTCTGTCAATCCATAATTCAATATGGTATAATAGGATGGGGCGGCACTTATAAAAATCACATACAAACCCTTTACATCGCCCAAAAATTATTGATTAAAATAATCCTAAAAAATATTTTTTTATATCCTTCAGAACTTTTATTTAAAGAATTTAAAGTCAGAAAATTAAACTCCCTTTATTTGTACCACGCCACATTACAAATATATAAAGAAGACATTTTAAATAAAACCGAACCATTCAATAATACAAAAATCTTAGACAAAAAATGCACATTACCAATCCCGATATGTAAAAAAAAAAACAATAGGCCAGCAAAGTTATAAATATCTAGGAAAAAAATTCTTTAATAGTTTACCAGAAAAAATAAGATTAATTAATGATGATCTTAAGAAATTCAAAACACAATTAAAAAACTACACTGAAAACTTAAAAATAAATATCTTTGAAAAATTATTACGGCAAATTATTAGTAACTAAATAAATAACACCCCCTCATACACACAAGCATTGCTTTTTATGAGGGTAATTTATAATTTATAATGAAATATTTAGATTTAAACATATATACACACATATATATATATATATATATATATATATATATATATATATATATATATATATATATATATATATATATATATATATATATATATTGATATACCTTCATGTATTATGTTTGATAATAAAAATAAAAAAATATATATATATATATATATATATAGTGTACTCGTATTTACGGTACCTTTCAGAGTAATAGATACTCTTAGTATCGCCTTAGTGAATAACCATCATTCAGAATCAAAAAATTGCTTGAAATGGCAATAGCCGTGTTTAGTGAATAGATCTGAAGATCCAGGTACATTGCAACCTTCCTCTTTCCCATATCTTTCCTCTTCTACTCCCTTCAGTTTCACAATATACCTTAATTGGGGATGCTATAACACTGGATCAGGGCCGTTTGGAATCGTTTGCGGTATTCACTTTAAAAAAAGAGTTTATATTCAGGATCGAGTTGAAGATTAAACAAGACTCATTTTCGAATATCAACATTGGCGTTATCGTCTGTAAATCTTATATTTTAGCTATCCCAAGATGCTATTTAAGGAACTAAATTTTATGCTTTATTAGAAAAACAAAACAGAAAATGAAGATTTTTTAGTATTAGACCACATATACATTTATCTTTCAAATAAAAACGTTTCCCCTCAAAACCGGATATTTTCGTGTGGGAAAACATTTGGAAAAAAAGTTATTGGATTATTACATGAAGGTACAATTTTGTTTTAGTTTTTTCGGATCCCAAGCTGTAGATAAAACGCTCAATCGATTTCAGCCCTGGGCCGCCTAACTGCTGGACTTCCCAGTTCATTTCCCCCTGTCGGCCGTCTGACATGAATAAAAGGGTAGCCTTCATCCGGATGATCCTGCATGGACCGCGGCTTAGACACAACAGCCTCTTCTCGGAATCTCGGCTGTAGATTTATTGCGAAGCCATCAAACAATCCCAAGCAGGTCGTCAGAACGCGGACGGGAATTGTCAAGTGGTTTCTCCCGCACGGAAATATGTTTCGATAACTTCCCCTTTGTTGGGCCGCACTGCTGTTCACTTCTTCAAGAAGCTTTTGAATTAAAGCGAGGGTACGATTTGGAATTCTGTGCGGAGCGGAGTCAAGTACGTTACTAAGGTTTTGTTGCGACAACCATCCCCGGCTCAGGGAGGAGACTGATTTCAAAGGGAATTAAACACATTCGGCCCTTTCGGCAGTAAAAACAGAGAGAATAATACATTTTGGGAATTCCGTTTCACCAATATTTTCTCACCGAAGAACGACTGGCGGTTCGCGAAACCGGCGTTTTAATCGATCTTATACTTCGCTGAAAATTATTAATATTGTTTTTCAATTTCTACCGATATAGACTGCCATCTTTGTAATGGTATGCAAAGCTCAACTCAAGTACACATTGAATACCTAGATGGCGTCTTGGATAAAACATCCATTTTTATTTAGGGGAGGTCTAATAAGGTCTCAGTAGCTCAATTGGCAGTTACATTACTCCCGGATTGAGTAAAGGTTCCGAGTTCGAGTCTCGGTCGCGACCGTTATTCTTGTTAGTTTCTGGCTTTTTTCTTTCATATTAACGTTGAAGATTGTTGATAATATTTAGATAATTAATATCAAAAATTAAAATCACAAAGCATTAAAAAGTAAATTCTAATTTGAAAAAAAAAACTTAAATATTCGTTAATAATGCTTTTTTATCCAGCAGATAATGTTATAATATATTATGAGACGGGATTACCAAGTGTGAACACTAAGAAGAATTTAACCGAAGGCAGTTTTTGTTAGTTAGATCGAAATTGTGACTCTAAGCCAAATTGAAACTCAGCGGTACCTTAGTGAAAACTCCCGTTTGTACTCGTATCACTGAAGAAAACAAAAGTGCGATAAACTGATTCAATATTTAGTTTTAAAGCAAATTATTAAGAACGTCTGAACTCTATATATAGTCTTAAAGAAGTGATGATTTTGCACAACACTATTTGGCTAGAGACTCGACTTACTCAATTTGGTTAATGTTATCTCATTTTGACAAACATTGTGTACTGAAAAACTTTGATCATCAGTATAACAGTTAAGCCTTTTTAATCATCATAACTTGGCAAAATTATCTATTATACGAGTAAACTGCCGTTTAGTAACTGACAAATGCCTCGAGCTCCTATCTATGGACCCATCATTGCACAGGCAACACTTTTCGCTTTTTATAATGGGTGTCATAGTTTTTTTAAATTTTGTCAGGTCTGGGAATGTTTGTTTTTATTCGAAAAAATGGTTGAAAAAAAAAATTCAGATAGTTACATTTATTGAAATGCATTTATCACTTGCAATTAAGTTACACAGAATTGAAAAAATAGTAAAAATCTTCTTTTTTTATTAACGAGTATTTTGTGTAAAATGAGACACTTGCTATCTACTGGAGAATTCATTTCTTTAAAACTTCAAAGAGAATCTAAAATTTTTCAGGAACATGCCCCCGAGGTCTTAAAATTACTTCGAAAGTAAGCTCTCTATGGAAAGTCTTCACTGTAAAGTTTGTCACTGTGATGCACGTAATAAATATAATAACAATCTTCGTAAAGCACGAACCAGGGCGCAATATTCGTCTAAGGCAGAAGTTTCTCTTCCGCTCTAATAGTTAGTCCTCAGTCTTAATTAATAATACATTACTACATAATGCACTTGTAATGCATTATGCTCCCTCGTCTATAGTACGTTTATTGCCTTATCAATTTTTAAAATTTTATTAAGACCTTCATAAAGTCTTGATTTTACATTTGACCATGAATCGAATGATTGCCCGTTAGATTTTGATTGCAGCGCAAGATTACGTTAATCTAGTAACAACGTGCTGGAATATTGATTGCTACCAAACCACGTGGGTTGTCGATAATTTGAATTGTTTTTTTTAGTACTAAAACATGACCCTTAGTCAAACCTACAGAAAATAAACTTTCATTGTAGACAAATAAATAGAAGAATCAACGCAAATTACATAGTTTCTATCAAAATGGACAGTGATAATAATATTTTGAAAACCCCAAAGGGTTGACATCTGACTGGGATGAGAGCAAATCAAATAAATATTGCTCTCCACTGTGGGATGCTGGGGTAGTATTGCGGGGGTGTACACATTGTGACGACACGGGAAATAAGACTGTATTTGTACCTACGTAAATTCCCAACGGGGGAACTGAATTTGCCATAAAAATAGAGCATTTTTTTTCCAAAGACAAAAGATTATTCCAGCGTTTCAAAAAATATTATGATGATCAAAGAGGTTCTTAATAAATAAAACACAGCTCTTTTCTTTATGCACGCGAAGAATGAGCTTTTTGTACTTGGCGATATTATTTAACACTATGCGGGTATTATGAGGTACTTGTAGACTTGACTGCTCATGCCTTTTCTGAGTATGATGAGATTGAAAAATAAAGTTTAAATTCTATTGGTTGGGTGAATATATTCTGGTTTTGGGAATAACGCACTAGATTGCAGAAAATCCTAACATTGTTTTTTTTCTATTTTTCACTATTGTATAAAAACTAACGATGATAGTCTACAACAAAGCGACTTATTTCCCCGATACCACCCACCGGTGACTTATACTGATTTTAAATGTCACGCTAACTAATTCCTAAGATTTTCCACCGTTTCATGAAAACTTTACGGCATTAAAAAAAAGCTTCATTTTTCCGCTTTACCTCTCTACTGCGTACTAAGATAAATAAAACATAGAAAAAATGAGAATTTGTACAGCGCCCTTGAGGTAATGTCTTTATAAAAAACGGCGCTATATAAATTATCTACATATTGTTATTGAGAAAAAATAAAACAATCACACAATTCTTAATGAAATATCAATATTCCAATGCCTAGTATACTTTATTTCCTTGGTGAATATCACTAACACCGCTATCATATAAACCTTCTAAGACCCTGTTTAGTTCTGAAAATTTTGTTGTAAATCCTTCTAAGTCCTTAAACAGTACAGAAGTTGAAGATAGACACAACATTTTAATTTCCAATCATAAAGTAACAGCTGTCATAAGGGGCATGCACACATTTTAAACCATTAATAACGTATCATTGATTACAATTGCAGAATGGCACAGCACTAATAAATCCTGTTTCCCATTGTTTCTGGAGAGAAGTTGACAAACTAAACTTTTTGCGTCAAGCTGATAGCAGATAGTATTATGGCAGCCGAATATTGGTAACCTACATCGCCGATTAGAATTCTGCTCGTATTAAATTAATATTCTTGGAGAAAAAGCTTTCACGGATGTGTTTGCCGCTAACCACTGAATAATAAATCACCTCGTGCTTGAAAGGATATTTTTTGCTCTTATCCGAGATCACTGCTTATTTCCACGTAATAAAGGCTCGGGTTCCGGAGCTTTAGTCTCCACCCCTTTTCACCCCCCGCCCAATCTCACCCGGATACACGTTATAATAAAATGTACTGTTACAATAACAGACTATGTACTCGCTCAGAGAAATAGAAACGCAGATCACGCAGCAGGAATAACACGTTTGTTCTAGATGAGTTCCCGGGCGGATAAGATTCGTTCATGGCTTGTTATAATTGCTTCATATTAATATTGTGTTAAACGAGATAAATAAATCCTTTCTGAGGGCAAAAGCATATCTTTTGTAACAGAAGTTTCGTTATGATTTAATCTCGTATTTATCATAATCCGTATCTCTGTTCCGGACAGACCGCTTAAAAACATTTTTTGGTTGAACTTTCGCGGAAGAGTCATTGCCTTTTTTCGTGAAATTCTTCCCAATTTTATATTATTCACTCTTATACTTTGTCTACTGGGAAGAAATAAATTTAAATATTATATAAAATATACAAGGCGCTTTCTGACATTAACGCTTAATACTTCTCGAGCACGCACGTTGGAATTGAATTTAATTGAGATAAGTACGTCATTACGTTCAAAATGCTGGCGCCAATAAAAGGTGAGTGCTTGTACAAGATTCCTATTTACTATTTATTACTACTTAGATCCAGTATTTGGAAGGGAGAGTACGAGGTCAGCGTGCAATATAGTTGAGAATGATGAAAACTTGGAGCAAGTGGATGAGTTTGTGTACTTAGAAAGTATGTTAACGAGAAACGGAAAGGCTGATAAAAGAATATTGAAAGAAAGTTGAAATCAGGAAACTCCGTTGGAGGACTGAACGCTGTTGGCTCAAATAAAATAAAATGTCCAAATAAGTAAAGCTAGAAGTCCACAATAAGAGTGCAAGGCTGATGTTAGCGTAATAAATAAAATTGAGAAAGAGAAGCTTAGATGGTTTGCACATGTAGAGCGAATGAACGAATAAAGGAGTGTGAAATAAATGCATGACGCAAAAGTGAAGGAAAGAAGAAGTCGAGGACGCCTGAGGAAGACATGTCACGATCAAGTGAATCGAATACTTGAGTCGGGCCATGTGAAGAGTCAGAATAACAGAAGAGTATGTATGAGAAGATGTATAACTGTGAATGAAGCAAGGAGTCTGTGCCAAGATCGAGTTGAATGGCGGTCCATCCTCTCTGCCTTTCCTGCGGGGAAACCACCTGATAGTTAGTCAGTTAGTTAGATCCAGTATAAAATTTATTGGTTTTAAAAATGTTTCGTTCTAGGTACGGCAATAAATTCAAAATAATAAATCTTTTAATTTTTTTTCAGGTTTATGATAATAATATAATCAAATTTAAAAAACTAATTGAAAATATCTATTATTATTAAAAAAAACTTGAAAGTTAAAATATATTTCTGGATTTATTGAGTAATATGCATATCGTTGCCAAAAAAGGCAAAAGGGCTGAAGCGGCTTTATAAGGAAGTTTACACCAGAGCACTTTAAAGATTTTTTTGTTTTACAATAATAAAAACAAAAAATCAGTACCTGGTTGAATTTTGAAAAAAAAAGTTGTGGCGCAAAAAACTTAAAAAGTCCCAAATTTGTGTCAAACTTTCTTTCAAATGGTAAATACGAGATGACTGAAGGGCCACAAAAGTCTTCGAGAACTAAACGAGAGTTAAAGTATTCGATGCAAAACAAAAAACTGCATATTTTACCTTTATTTTATTTTAAAGTGCCGTATAAGGCCTTTTGCTTTTCCAGCAACGATATGATGTAGAAAAATCTTTTTGAAAGGATTGTCGATTGAAACACTCGTGGTAATTGGTGTAATTTAATTATAAAAAAATATATTTAGACCTTCGGAAATCTCAAAAAATTCCAGATTAGATCACTCCAGACTTATTTTTATATAAATACTTTTAAAGACGTGACTACGCCATCAAACCAATGCCAACAAAATAACGGAATTAGAACAATTCGAGCAGCAACCGTTAAATTATCACTGGAACGTTATGAGAAATTCTTGTATTTCTATGAATACAGTTGGGTGAAAATTGGTCTTAAATAATTGTTAGGCTGAGCAATAATAAAGCAAAAATTCTTCAGTCTTTGACCTTAGTAGAACGAATAATCTTTAATTAACTTTGGGCAGACAATTTTTGGGCTACATTAATCGCGTGTCTTAAGCATAAAGTAGAAAACCCGTTTGTTTGTCTAAGCAATAACTATTGATCTGGGGCCGTTAAATGTAAACAACTTCATTTCTAAACCATATGTAACTATTTTCAGCTCACAACGTCACTGCTGCTATCATGAGCTTCAAAACATCATTTGACTACCCAAAAATGGCATACTGTGCTATTGCTTCCATAAAATTCAAGCGTTCAACGGAAAAAAATGCCTTGAAATCTTAAAATACGAATTCTTTCGTTAGTTTTATCATTCCCCGTAATTGCAAAGTAAACCGACTACAGTAGGTTTATCGGCAAAAGTAATACGTTTTACCTATCTGTTTAGAATTTTTTTTTAAATGCCGTTGTATTTGAAACACAACTAATCCTTCCATTACCCAAACCTGGTCTTAACAGCCTGCGGAGGGGGAAGAAATGCTGGGAAAACTTTCCGAGAAAAATCACGCACATTGAACAATATTCAGGTGTACTTACAGCTAGTGTATTATGATTCCTGTGATTTAGCATCAATCTTAATACTTCAACCCTGATTCATGGCCGTATTACAGGCGGATATACGGAGAGGAAGGTTTATGGGAAGAGTTGATCTACAAATAATGTTTACCTTCTAAATAATAAATATCTACACTCTGCCAACAGTATTGAAAAAAACATCCAACAATTCTGAGCGTCCTTAAATCATGTTGACATTTTATTTCAAACGGTGTATTTATCTTGATCTAGTTGTTTATCAAAGACGGCTGAACATACGAAGAGATTTTTATTTGAAAAGTACGATGCTGAATTAAAAATATTTAAAGAAATGAGAAAATGACTGTATACCATAAGACTGGTTTCGCTTAGCCTAAGCATCATGAGGGTACAACATTGAACTAAACAAATAATGCAAAGACTGCGGTTATATGTTCGTACAAAGGGATAACAAAATATAAAATAAAATTATAAAACAATGAGAAAACAATAGAATAACATTGAATGGTATTTAATGGTTTTGTGAGTACTTTGTATGAATACATTTTTACTGTCCTTTTTTTAATAAACTTATCGAATATGTCTCCGTAAGGCAGCCATCACTTTAATATGTATATTGTAAAAATAAGCAGATATAATAGAACAGAATGACAAGCATTAAAAAGTATCAAAACTAATTATTAATATCTTACAAAACCGTTCTAAGGACAAACATTTACGATTATAAGGAGCTTGGTTGCTGCAAGTCAACGTCTCAGATGTGCATCTGCCGAAAAATGAACTTCGCGATGTAAGGCGATCAGTAAGCGATGAATTCGGAGGTTCAAGATATTTTTTTTCACACACACTTAATTCATATAAAATTAAATAAAGTATATTTGCGGCACGCTCCAGAGTGATAGATACTCAATATATCGCCCTGGTGTAAGACCACCATTCAGAATCGAAACGTTGCTTTAGTCATGTTTGGTGATCAGATCTGAATAGCCAGGTACTTTCCAATCTTCCTCTTCTCTTCCGCACTACCTTCAGCCTCACAACACACCCCAGTTGGGGATGCCATAGTCTCACTGGCTCTAGACGCTTGGGACACTATGCGGTATTCACTATTTCAAAAAAACCAAGCACAATGTATACCGCATTCACAGATTTCTAATAAGACTGATTGGTAAGAATATTTCATCTGTTTTTATTTTATTTTCATCTTTACACGTCTTAATTCACTTTTTCTCGATATGTCTCAAATAATATTTTTGGTTATTTAACAGTTGGTTGCTTTATTTTTGCTTCACGGTAAATTCATATTTAAGGGGTCTCATCTAATATAAACCGAGTGTAGACACCAACCGAAATTATAAGAATTTAGGTCGTTCTTCCCGGAATTGGTGAAGAAGAATAATCAACAAAAATACCACGGCACGCCGCTGGCAGGTGCTTCTGTTACGAACTACACAGAATTCTTCAAAAGTTTATTTACCTAGGTACCTTCGTAGAACATGCTGCAAAGTAAATCAAACGAAAACGTACGCTATCTGACAAATTAAAGTAATTAAGTAAAAATAAGGTCACCGTCGGAGTTAATTCCGAAAATCAACAAATCTTTGGTAGAATTCTCCGGTAACAATTAAGCGCAGTCGGAGGTATCGTAAAATAAACTGTATCAATTAATCCCTTTCGTTTCCGTTTCTGAAAAAAAGCCCAGGTCACTGAGGGGGGCGCGGGTGGTGGGCGGTCACAGGGGGCGGGTTTAATTGAGGTGGTGAAAAGCTCGCAATTGTAACGGAATAGGAGTCGTAACACGTACCGGGAAATCACTTACCATTTGTTCCGACTAAAGCTCCACGGGAAAGCTTGGAGGGGAGGGATTACTGTGGTTAAAAGCACGCCGCCAACAATTGAGCCATTGTCAATACGTCTCTGACCGAGTTATATCAAACATTAGTCTTTATGGTGACTTTCCGTGTTTTAACACGCTTTTAAAAGGTTTTTGATGTACGCAAACATCAACTAGGTGTTTGTTCCATTGCCGAATTACACTCCGACCGAGCCCGCGCTAATCGGGTGGAAACAAAACACAGCCAGTATGGAAATGTGGAAACACTCTTATAACTCGCACTTTGAACATTAAAAGGGGCAACATTCGATGTATTCACTTCCCCTATTTATATTTTTCCGGAATCACGAGGTAATAAAAACTGTTTATAGGACAACTCTAAATAATTTGAGAACGGTTTCATGTTTATCTATAGGGAAGTGAGTAGTGAGTATGTCTCTCTGGAATAATTTTAATATGTGAAATAAGAATATTAAGTATTTGATCAAATTGTTAATATTAGGAGAAAATAATTTTAATATTTTCATCACATTTGTAATAAGGCACGACTAATACAATTCAGCGGAAAATTTATGAAATACATAATTTTGAAACTCACGTGAATGTGAGTTTCTCCAACCTCCACTCATCATGGTGATGATTCCTCTGACGATAGTCAACCTCTGATAAGAGGCTGCGCTGGAACGTAAAAAAACTATTTATAATTTCTGATTCCCTGGTACTGTTTTATACATACGTTTGTCATCAATGTCAATAACCTTTTGTTCACATCACCTATTATTATTATTATTAAAATTTGTATTATTTAAAAAGAAAAAACAAACATTCCTGGGTTACGAATAACCTAAAAATATTTGAAAAACTACTATTGCCATCATAATAGGCGGAAGATGTTGCTTGTGCAATGATAGATGACTTAGCTAGCAGTGGAATTTAACTCTCAATGCCCGGATAGGAATCCAACGTATTTGTCCACTCACCTATTAACCGGTCAAATTTATTTATTGTACTTATTGTTGGATTTTTTTAAAATGTATTTGGAAAGAAACTAAAATAGGGGGAAACAAATGGAAGTTAGCAGAACCTACCTTTTAATTATATTTATATTGTTAAAATAATTAAACAACAATGAACCACAAAGCTTTAATAAGTTAATTCTAATAAAAAAGGTGATTGGAGACTTGATAAAGAGCCTGAAGTCCTCCGTTAATTAAAATGGAGAGTTTTATTCACTACACGATAATGTTATCAATTGTGCCAATTAATAACGAAGCAGAAGAAAACACAAAAAAGGTTAGGTTGTGACCGAAACCTAAACTGCCTGAAACCCACGGGACTCACAGCATCCCCAACTGGATATGCTGTGAGGCTGGAAAGAGTTTGAGAATAATGAGATGTGGAAGAGGAATGTTAAAAAATTCCTAGTTATTCAAATCAGGTCACAAAACTTGCCCAAGGCATTGTTAATCGACATCTTGATTTTTAATTGTGATCTTTTACCACTGCGATACTGCGAGTACCCATCTACTACTCTGAAACGTGCCGCAAATATGCTATTCCAATATTATTTCAACTCATTAATTAAATATTCAAATGAAACAGAACCTGTTTGAACAGTTTAATAAATGACCACACGAGTTTATTTTAAATAATAACTGTATATGAACTGTCGTGTGCGTTAAAAATTTAAATATACGCTTCAAAATATAACTATTCGATAAATCATTATATCAAAGATTGAATATAACTAGCTTTCAGTCTTAGACAAACAAATGTAGGCAGATTAGATCGATCAACTTTACCTCAACCAAGATGGCAACTTCCGTCACCTAGTTTTTCTGATCCTTGATATCTCCGCATGCTAATATAATACAAGCCTTAGACCAGGAAGGTAAACTACTTAAAATTCAGCATATATATTTAACATGAGTCATTTGTTTCTATTCATCCATTCGCAAGAAAGCACATTGTTAAATTGCTTATACGTTGTTCACAAGGAGTTGATTCATGGTGAATTTAGCCAGTGATACGTCGTGAGTGTATTTGGGTGGAAATACATTTGTGATTTGTACTCCCCTCCCACGGCGACAGTGAAGAAGAAAATCTACGAGGATTTTACGAGGAGTCAAACAGTCAGACAGTCAGATGTATGTCAGTTCTTATCGCGAAAAACGAGAAAACTCCGTGACCGATTTATCTGAATTTCTGAGTTCAATCGGTGTCTCTAAATACTTAATACATGTGTTTTTTTTTATAAATACGACAAATTTCAGCTAGGTACCTACCTCTACATACAAAGATTACTATAAAATAAGTTTTTCTTACTGCCGTATATAAATAGATTTATGCCAACTACATAGTAAATACAGTCATATTCAAATATTTTTTTAGAAAGCATAAAATAAGATTTAAGAAAAAAACTTGAAATCCCAAACAAAACTTCTTTCCTGCTTAACTCTCAAACAACTTGTCATTACATTAAAATAAAAATAAACTTGTAAAATATTCTTTCACTTTATATCAAACACAAGCATGTTCCCATCAAACTAAAAACATTATTTCAAAAGATGTTTCACTACACCGAAAGAATACTTACATTAACCGATGTACAATTTTATGAGTCCTTCTTCTTTTATGATATTATGTGTTTTGCTTCTTCTACTGTAGGTTATTCTATGTAGTTTACGTTAGCTGTGATACACAGAAGACATTGTAAGCCAAACCATTTGTACAGATTTTCTTTTTTATGTTTGTGAAAAACAACGACAGTGTAAGCATAAAACAAGATTTACACAAAATCTCCTTGTATCAAAAACAACCATTAAAACTCCCTTCCAAATAGCACGTCATTCCACGGTAGTAAAACTATACAACAACCTACCAAAAAACATCAAAAACATAAACGATCCCATCAAACTTAAAACACCATAAAAACCATTGTATATATAATACTTAAATGAATGTCACTACAACCAACGAATGCTGATGTACAACTTTATGAGTCCTTTCATTTTTAAGATAAAAATGTGTTTAACATCTTCGACTCTACTTGGGTTTTTGTTTATTTTATTTGTGTTTTATTCTAGTTTAAGTTGTAAATAAAGGAAACCTTGTAAACCATTATATTTAAGTCTTAAAACTATGTCGTTCTCTTATTTTTTTCTACGAGTGGTTAGTTAACTAGGAACAAAGTTGATTGTTCGCGGAACAGAATGAATAGCACAACAAAAGTATAAGAATGGAACGTTGACAATGGTAATTTATAGAACTTCTAACCCTTAAAGGCTTCGATATATTTACCCTCAGTATAGTTTCATTAAATACAAAGGCCTGGCATAGGTTTATCTGTTTGCTCTACTTCGTCACGCTAGGTGGTGTTTTGCAATGGTGCCTTGTTTTATTCTGCCATCAGAGTTAATTACATTAAACCTATCAGTAAACTTCCAAAGCCGTTGGAATAACATAGACATGTTAATGCTGTGTGAATCCTCCTTAGACGCTCCTGCTTATAAGCCTCGTGAAGTGGCTAATTAGGAATTATTGTTTTAAATCACAAAAAAACACCATTTATCACAAACTTTGGGTTCATACACTCGTTTATGGCGTTGTATAATTTATTTTTTGTTCAATAATTTAACAACTTATAATGCAGTCTCAAGTTCTAAGTCTAAGTAATGCACAATTTATAAGAAAGGTATTTGGAAAATGTTTTTGCTAATTCTTTGATGAGTTTTTTAATAACGATGAAAAATTGTAATACCTCTTCTAATATAAAATTAGTAAAATAGTTAATTTTGGATCAATTTCGTTACCATTATTCTATTCAATCAAACTGAATTAAAATAAAAGAGGAAGCAAAATTAAATTGAAGATATTAAAATTATTTCTGAGGTAATGTATAATTATATAATTAACATAATGAAGGCAGAGTTGTATTCGAAACTAATTGATATTAAATTTCAGTATTTGATATTTATCTAAACATTTTAACCTAAGACATATACTCGTATATGATTTTTAACCTTGTTTACAGGTTCATGTTCTTACTTTAAATTACTCCCAGGGCGCTTCTTACACCGTTTAAATAGTTAGATTACATATACTAGTAGTTTATTGTACAATTTATTACGTAATCTTGTAACTTGTAAATTAGGTGTCGAATAAAGAAAAAAAAACACTTATATAAACAAATAAAACTATAAATCACGTGGTAGCTATTTGCTAAGACACAATGAATTCACATCACTACCACTATTCCTTCAACATTCAATTTGAGGAAAACGACGGAACAATAGACGAAGAACTTCCTTTCTGAAGAGCCTTCGCGAATTGTGCTACAACTTTATTAAGAAGAGCGACTGCCTCTTGAGTAAAAATAGCCACGATTGTGCCGAACTTACTTTCGAAGAGGCACAACGAGAAGAAGATGTTTTTTGTTGTTTTAAGTACAATGCTTTTGCGCTTCTTGGGTGGCAAACGTCTTTAGGCTAGACTAGAAAATATATTCATGGAGTTACTTTTTAAAAAGCAACTTTTCGATCGAGGTTTATTTATGTTTATTACTTAGCAAATGCCACACTAAAAAAAAAAACTAAAAATTTGTTTGTTTATATCTCCAAAAACTCGTGAGCGTTGAGTTCTGTCACCGTCGAATTTGCACAATTTTTTTTGTCTGTAATGCGCAAGTTAACAGTTTAATTGGTTGAAACGTAAATCGACCATACAACACGGATATACTGGTGGCTATAAGTGACAAATATAGAATTTATTTGTAATAAACTGAATGTTGAATAAAAACGGGGAAAAAACGTTATTTTTAATAACTTATTACTAAAACCATAAAAATAATTATCATATTTTCGTAGAAAGCAATCACTTTATCTTTTAACATATTAAATGAAATTGAAATAATAACTTTAAAATCTTAGGTATATTTAAAAAAATCTCATTATTCTTTTATCACGTTCTCAGTTGACGTTTTGCCTCTTTCATTTTATATTATCTGTCTCTTTTTCTATGTTCCTTTGTTATAATTTAAATGTTTTTTTTTTGTCTTCTTACTGTTCTCTTATTTTATTTTATATTGTGTTCTCCCTCTGTATGTATGTATATGTCGCACATTTTACATTTTTATTAAGTTTAATTTTGTACAATGATAATGCTTAGGCTAAGCAAAACCGGCCGGTCATGAAAATCAAAATTAAATCTGTGGTCCTATACAAAGTTATTTTTTCAGTTCATTAAATACATTTATTAATTTAAAAAAAAAAAAAATTCTGTCTAATAGAACAAGACCGTAATAAAAATAAGACAGGACTATCTTTGTTTCTAACGTTTCAAGTATTCATAAAAACAGTGCTTAAAACGTGTAGTACCAGTAGACGAATAATATCTATCTGCTAGTGCAAATGTACAACATAGGGAAAAAAAAAGTTGTTTTGATAAAAATAATGATGTGCCTTGCCCAGCACATAGCATATAATATATCTACTTTCAAAGTCGGTGGGTACAACTACCTTATTATTAGCGTCCCTTTATAAGATAAACCTTTGTAAAGTGTGCGGAAAATCGACGAGGGCTTTTATTATACTCGATAGATTATTGCTTGGTATTCAATTTCAGTGGATGATATTAATAGCTCTATCACTTTTCTTAGTGCCTCATAACATGCTGAGGTTACATCAAATAACGAACACACGCTTCGTGTCACGTCCAACGCCCCTAGAAGGGGGTAGAATACCTCCTATCTTTTCACAGCGTGTCTTTTGTTGTTCTAACAGGTGATGGCTGTAGGTCTTCTCAGAAGAGGTACTTATTACTACGCTTGGTTTCTCACGATTGCTTTACTTTATTTCTTCTGCTTCAATTATGAGGTATGATGGGTGCTTAGTGTTTATTACTCTTCATACGAAGATTGCGATTGACTTATCATCTTTCCGCCTCTGCATCTTTAAGTAATACAGTAGCAATAATGTTTTCGAGGAACCATTATTTTATGAGTCGATTAGTCGACAGTCGGTTTTGTTGCTGAGAGCTCCATTATAACTTCTGTTACATGTGTTTTATATAAACACACGGATAAGTTGTAACGGAGCGATAAGCTGTACGCTTTCGAGTATGTGATTGACTAAACCTGATGTCTGGTATAAAGAATTAAAAAAATCTTAAGTAAAGACGTTTGTGCAGGTCAAAGAAAATTTAAATCGTGTTTATTCATGATGAAAAACAATGTTTTACTGCATCAAAGTTGGTTTAAAGTTGAAATTTTACTAAAAAAAACTTTCAAAATTCCATGACGCTAAAGCTCACCATTCCTGTGATATTTTTGTGATTTTTTTTCTTTCTTTTTTATAAGAAATTGTTCTGGGCACGTAAAAGAGGTATATTCAAAAACACCTTTTTTTATTTATACCCTCCACTCAGCATCCCTAAAGATGATATAGTTGACAATCATAGATGAAAATCACTCTTGAGTTAACTTGTAAAGAAATATGAATAAATAAAATTACCCCACTAAAGCCTCAACTGTCGGGAGCCAGTGAGACTATACCATCTCCGATCGAGGTATGTTGTAAGGCTTAAATCGGTGGAGAAAGGAAAGAAATGGAAATGGTAAGCTTCAGGAAGTAACTGGCTATCCAGATACAGTCATCAAACACGCTTATAACTATTTCAAGCAAACGTTTCGATTCTGAATCGTGGTTTTTCACCGGGACAATACTGAGAGTCTCTATCACTCTGGAACGTGCTGCAAATATAGTAAATATTAATTTATTTTAATTTAATGTGAAATAATACAAACTATATAAATACAAATTATTTGCGCACGCCGGGATTTGAAGCCGCGGCCTCTAGATTCGTAGTCGAGGATCTTAACCATTTGAACACGAAGGTCATCAACCTAGTTATATTATGTACGTACTTGTGACAAGAGAAGTCTAGACTCTGATCCTAATTTTATAATTAAATTTTGGATCACCAATTGTATTATTCTCCTGATAACGCCAATAGGAGGAGAATGTTTAATCACCCCCTACCTTCCTAGAAGTGACAGTCCCTTCAGACATATTAAGGTAAGCGGCGGTCTATTTGCGTCTCGAACGTTCTTGCATTGTTTATACTCACAGCCCAAGGCTTAGGTTTGAGGGAAACGCGTTAATGTAATCAAAGAGCCTGTCCTATAGTTGATAGGATTTCCAATTAATTATTCATCGCGCAAAATGCCGTGCTCTGCAGATTATAGACTTGACTGCCTGCTACAAAACGTATTAAGGCTGATTCACACCAGCGTCCGGTTCCGCTCAGTGACGATATTGTTCCGCATGAGAGCTTATTGATATGGTATGAATATCAATCAAGGAGTATGTGCCAAGACAAAATTGTGTGACAGTATTTCCTTCTGCCCACCCTTGTGATATTTGACTACTTAGTTAGTTAAATAATTATTTTGAATTGTAAAAATACTTACATCGCAGATTTTTTTTTTAAACCATTTTATTATCACTAAATAATATTTTTAATAATTAATAATTAGTAAAAATATTATTTCGTGATAAAAAAATGGTTTTTAATAAAAAAAATCTGCGATGTAAATATTTTTACACTAAAAAATAATTATTTAACTAACTAAGTAGTTAAATATCACAAGGGTGGGCAGGAGGATATACTGCCACGCAACTTTGTCTTGGCACATACTCCTTGATTGATATTCATACCATATCAATAAGCTCTCATGCGGAACAATATCGTCACTGAGCGGAACCGGACGTTGGTGTGAATCAGCCTTTAGTTTGGATATTCTATGATCCCACGTCGTTTGCCGATTAAAGAAAAAAAAAAACATCTAGGTGCATTAAAAATACGAAGGTTTTCACACTCATAAAGAATAACACACGTTTCGATAACATATACAAACTATATTATTAATAAATTTAAACATCGATCATCACATCCCTTGACTCTGAGGAAAAACAGTTTGATAGATTCTCCTATCTTAACAAACGGATTGCGAACCTTGGAGCACAGACGTTAGGTGAGTATGCTGTCCTTGTTCTACAGGTATTTCAATGGAAGTTGCTCCGAGGAACTTGCGTCATTGATCCCTTCGGCACCGGTGCATAGTCGGGAAACTCGCCAAATGTGCGCCCAACATTTGTACACGGTTGACATTCAATACATGAGAACGGGTCGCTTTTACGACTCGTTCTTATGTTCAACAGCTCGGCTATGGAACGATTTGCCGGCCTCTGTGTTTCCTCCCTCCTTCAACATGGGTCTCTTCAAGACCCAAGTTCACTCCTTCCTTTCCTCAAAAAGACTCTCCACACAGCATCCCCAAAGATGACATAGGCCCTGAGGGAAATTATTTCCCTCAAGGCCTCCTGTTTGGAGTTATTGTAAAAAAAAATCACATATCGTCGCCGGAAAGGCAAAAAGACTGAAGCGCCATTTTGGGAAGTTTATACCAGAGCACTTTAAAGTTTTTTTGTTTTACAATAAAATTCACAAGTCTTCAGTACCTGGTTGTTTTTACAAAAAAGTTAACTCAGGTAACTCATACTTTTACTGAGTTACCTAAAGTGACAAAAACTAAAGAAGTATCAAACTTGTGTCGCTTAAGTAAGCCTTCTTCCAAATGGAAAATATGTTTTAAATGGCTGAAGGACCACAAAAGTCTTCAGAATCAAACGAGAGTCAGAGCATTTAAAGCGACGATATGTTTTTTTTAATAATAAAAGAATACATTGTTTTAAAACCACAAAAAAATATTATGATGAAGGCCAACCGGTTTCGCTTGGATCAAGCTTCGTCGGGGCACATATAATAACTTTGGTTAATATATGTGCCCTGTGATTGCTTCTTACGAAAAATAAATGTTTTTCTCTCTAAATCCTATTTCTCGACGAACTTTCGAATCTTTCAAATGTATTTTTACTTCGAAAACGTAATTTTTCGCATAATTAAGTAATTATTCTCCATATATTATAATAATCATAACAATTTGAATCTTATACACATATCACACTTTAACCAGATTCGTTTCCTCCCCACCCCCCTCTACATCCCTCACCACTTTTCACCCCAAAATAGTACTATCTAGCTTATTCAATTCTTTTTTAAAAACCTTTTTAATTTCATTAGGATACCTTTGGTTGGCTTATTTTTTTTCCTTTTCTTTTTTCCTTTCGTTTCCTTTTATTAAGGTTTTCAATCGTTGGATAACGGTCTCTCAAAAAATAAAACTAAATAGGTTTATTTACATTATGGTTTTATTTATTACACATTGAAATTATTATAAACCATGTAAGTAAATATGTATTGACTTAATCTATGTTTTGCTCGCTACATCACGTCTTCAAAAAAAAACTTGTGTTTCATTATTCATATTTATTGTTTTCTTTCTGTCTTTATCTGTAGTTATATTTAATGGAAGGCAAGCAAAATAACAATATTCATTATAGTATAAAGGTATATTAACTAAACAAAAGCGAAAGAGATTGAATAAAAAATAAATGCCTAAGTAAACTTTTTCAAATTTTGAATAAGAGGTTGATAGTCTAATAAGATTATAATAAAGTATTAATGACGTCTTTTAAGTCAAAAGTAAGATTCCTAATTAATGCTTTGAATAGGCATAATTTTGTCGGGGATATTCGTTGCAGAGTGGTAAGTTACTTGGCTCAGAACCATGAGGTCGCGAGTTTAAACCACAGAGTAGAAAATAACCGTTTCATAGCAAAAGATACCCTGGATATATCCTTGGCGAGGTAACATAAATTATAAATACAACGTTACTTCAATTTTTTTCAGCTTTGCTAAGGACCAGATTTGAATAGCCAGGTACTTGCCAATCTTTCTCTTTTTCGTCTCCATCTCTTTCACTACTTAATTTAGGCTCACAACTCCAAGCTGGATATACCAAAGTTTCAACAACTTTGGGTGGTTTTGTGCGACAGAACATCAAAATACATGTTTTAATAGTTGTGTTTGGCCCCTTTGATTTGGTAAATCACATCCAAACATCCCCTATAAATATCATTAACGTCATGAATGGCCCGTTTCACTGCAGGCCCGGGCGACATTCTGAGTACGTATATTGGTTTTCATCTAAATTTAAATCTCGTCCCGGTATTTAACTAGTTTCCATAAAATAACGTGTTAACCCTTTACACTAAATTAACCATCCTTAATTTTGTATTACCCATAGTTCTTGATAAAACATCAAAGACGTAAAATCTTCCTTAACGACGCCTACCTTTAGCTACCGAACAGTCCGAAATGTAATTATTTGTTAACATTAAGAGGCAACGTTTTCTTTAATTTTATCTCTTGAACACATTTTTCGTTAAACTTTATAGGGTTGAAAAGGATGGATAAAAATATTCAAAATCCAATTAAGACAATCCTTAGGAATCATCTCTTTATCCTAGATTAATTTGAATTGCAACTTTATTGAATAAGAATTTTCATGTTCTCGAATTGAGGGGCTCCTTTTCTTGGAAAATAATTTCGTCCTTTGCGAAGGATTATAAGTAGAAATTCCTACCGTTTATTACGAAGGGTCTCCGCTGATAATGCTTTGCAAGCTATATTGTTTTACCTATTTATACCCTTAGCATGAGTGGGTCGCCTTTAAAGTAAGCAAGAATATTCATATATTCCAACGTTGTCATTTTTAATTTACCTACTGCCAAAACCGAAATCCAATTAAGGGAAGTCTCAAAGAACAAAGGCGTAAGCGATTTATCAAAATCAATTCAATTGGATTGAGATAAAAAAAAAACTGTGTTACATGTAAATTAAATATACATTGGGTTTTCATTTTCAAGAAAATTTGATTAAGAATCTTTTAATAATTTTTCAAATCTAAATTAAAACCGCATCAGGTTCCGCTGTGCTGTTTTTCATTGATTTTAACACTAGCAAAATAATTGTTGCTGATTTTGTTCTACAAATTAAACTTTCACAAGAGGGAAATTAATCAAAAGCACGGAGCTTGAACTTTAAGAAGAAAAAATCTATAGTCTTTCTCGCTTGACGCACTCGAGCCAGAAAAGCCCCAGAGATAAATGCGGGTAAAGTACATTTCTCGGCTTTAATTGAAAATAAGTATAAAAGTAAATATGGGGCAGTGAAAGAGCAATCTAGAATATAATAAGGGTTAAATCTTGACGGCGGAATTATTTATGGCCTCTGTTAATGTAACGACTTTGGACGTGACGGCTTCATTAGTATACTGTACTGTGTATACTTGGCTTTTATTATTTCATAGACTGGCGGTGTCGAACTGTCTGTGAGGCGTATCATAACGATAAAGTCTTTTTTTATAAATAATATTGAGGAAAATATTTTTCTTGAAAGCGAAAAATCTTACCTCTTTGTAGGGAGATCTGTTTTCTGGAGCAGAAATATGTCAAGAATCTTAATTTCTCGAATTTTTTTGTCGAGCGATTAATATTTTAACCTACGAATCCAGGGGTCATGGGTTCGAATCCTGGAACGCATGGACATTCTTATTTTTTATTAGTACGTCTTATTTTACATTTAATTCATATGATTTAATTTTTATTTATTCATAAAAAAGTGTCCTTATATAAATAAATGTATTTGCGGTACGCTCCAGAGTGATAAATACTATGTGAGCAGTTGAGACTCTTGTGCGGAACTTACATTGTTTAAAAGAACGATGTAATCTAGAATTTAGATGAATTTGCTCAGTATGTTCAGTCTGAAATTTCGTTTGTCAAAGTAAATATTTTTCACCATGACGTCATTTCTATTTTGAGACAAGACACCATGTTGATTGTATTATATTTTTCAATTTAATAAGAAAGAAGTACCTACGTTAGAGCTCAGGCAAAGTTAGTTGCAAGGTAGTTATTATTAAAATATTTTGACCCCGATCCAACAAATATTTATTGCGCGCACAAAGCAAGGGCTCGCGCGAACTTCTTATTTTTTATATCAAACTGTACTCTACTTTTATTATCTACACCTCATCAAGCATTCTGATGATACTTACGCGTGAGAATTACAAATAACAAAGCAGAATTTTAAAGATATAAGAAAATTATTTCATATAACGTTAATTATTTAAAGTTCTACACACTAAACACAAAAAACAATAATTAAAATGTTGAAAAGCTATGGCGTCATCATGTTGATTTACCCGGAGCTAAAATGCATGTACTTTAATTGTGGATATGCGTTAGATTCGTTACAAGGTAAATAGCATATTTGATGCTTCAGGTCAAATAAGAATTCACAATGAAGTATGTAGAAAGCATTAAAACGTGTGAAGGAATTCCACCCGCGCGGAGCTTACCTGCCCCAGCAGCCTAACTGCCTTATGGCGAATAAAATAGACACACTTAGCCCCATCAACACGAAGAGCGTTGATATTCCTGAATTCCGAGCAAAATGAGTAGTGCAAGAGGTATTCATTCCCCAGCAGTAAGCCTACAAGATGAGAAAACTATACTCTCACCGAAACAGCCAGTCCCATACCACTGAGGCTATATTCAAATGATACACCGTAGAAGGCACGTTGATAAAAGCGATACAAATACTATTAACGAGAAGATTTAAAGCGTATAGTAAAAGTTTTCCCTTTTCACATATTGTCGTCGCAGTTCCAAGGCAGGCAGGGTCGGTTTGGAGTAGAAACCATCGAAAGGACCCTAGAGACTGTTCAAGGTTGTTTAAAACACTCGTATAAAGTTTCTTCTTTTTGCTTACTGCCCTCATAGTTTCAGTGCAAGCTAGGTGGTTGAGAGTAGACATTATTAAATGTATCCGAAAGACTATTCGTGGTCGTTTAAAGTATTCATCAAAAGTTTGCTCTTTTTTTTTATTGCCGTCCTCAGTTTCAAGGCTATTTGGTCTCTAGCCGGCTTCATATGGTTTGGCTCTTGAAATGGCTGCAAACTGCTTACACGGAGTAGAGGAATGTAATCACTTAAGGCCTGGCCACAATGCTCGTGTGCCCCGATCCAGGCTGCCACCTTCCGAGATTCTAGGGTTATTTAAGATAAGCTCATAAGAGCCATTAGTTCTATTACCACTTTGCAAGGCTCGCTATTAAGAATGTACAATGGAAGAAAAGCCTAAGAATTTTGTGTACAAATGTGAACTTTTATGTGATTATATTATTGGCACGTTATCAATGTATGATGTACACTTATACACGCTATTATGTGTTTCAACGTTTATTATGCAATATCTACGTAATCAACGGTTAGTCGCTTAGCATTTTTTCGAGTGTACATAAAGAGCAGTTTTTTTCATCACGCTTTAGAATTTTTCCTCTTTCAAAATTTTACTGAAGAAATCTGTTTAAATAAAACATGTTTGAAAAAAACTCGTGTTTTCTGTCAAAAGTAAGTACCGCCTGCAACTGTAAAGATACAAAACTAAAAATATGTAAAAAAAAAAATTGGATAATATTGGACAAAAAAAAAATTAGGATATTTTTTATAGAATAATGAAAATGAATGTCTGTTTAAATAAAGTTCATTGTATTGAGACTAAATTCTACACCTAAACTTTAAATTATTGTTGTGGCATGTGAATAAAAGCAAATTCCCAAAAACGAAAGGCAGAATAAATAAAAACCAAAAAAAAGAACAAAGGGCGTAGGATTATTCCCAGGTCGATGTTTTATTTTTACACCATTTAGGTAGGTAACCAGTACCTATCTATTAATTATTCAGTAAGTTAGTGTTCCCGTGTGCATGGTGCTTTACTCCGGAGGAGCGGGTAAAGATTCCAGTGTTCCGACTCTCAGTCAGACTGAATTGAAAATAAAAAAGGGGAATTGAAGTGAAAGACAATGATTGCTTTCACGTTATAGCTGTCATTGGGTTGCAAAGGGGGGACGTTGTTGATGTAATGTTCTGGTGCCTGCCTTTACCCCCTTCAGTCCTAGTCCCAGCACACGTTATGTTTACCCCCGCAATCCTTTGTTGGGACGACTTTTCAAAATGTGACATTCGCAGAATTGTGTTTGAGGGCGATTCGCGGGACTCAAAAGCCTTTTGCTGGTCGGACGCTTTTGTATGTCGTCATAATGGTCCACACATTCTGCAAACATGACCCAATAAAATAAAACAACATGCTGTTTCAAAAAACCACGGCGTGAATTATACATACAAATGTGAAAAGTTCTTGTATGAACAGTGAACGTATTTCTGCTGGATTTATTAATACTCAGAATCACAAACTGTGACCAGAACTAATATGAATAGCGCAACGAAATAAATAATTTTATTTTATCTACATAGAACTTATTAGCCATGAAAACAAATAATGTTATTTATTTATTGCCTTTGTGTTTATTTAGTAGAACTTTTAACATAACTCCCAGTTTTTTTGACATAATGAATACTGTTAATATTCAAAACAAATACTATTTTATAAAAGTTCTTCTGGGTGTACATCTTTTTCTATGTTACAGATATTTCACATTTCAAAGGCATTATTAGATAAAACCAAATCGTGTTGTTTCAGAGTAGTTAAATTTATTTATCACAAAATAAAATAAGTGCTTTTAATTTCTTACCGTTGAACAATTTCATTGTTTTAATGATTTAATAAAACAAATTTATAACTTTATTTCACTTTTTTCATTTTTATTCATTCATTATTTTGTTATAATTTAGATGGAATATATGTATCAGCCATCATGCGTAAAAAATAATATTCCTTACAGAACTTTAAGCGACGTTAGTAATCTAATCGTAAATTGGTTCAATCACAAAGTGTTTTGCTCTTAGCTGCATCATATTTGCAGTCTCATATAGGTTTTATGCTCTTTACAAAAAACATGGATGCATTTAATTTTTTTCATATTACTCTGCGTAGAAAAACAAATGAAAAAAAAAGTATAATAAAATAGCGTAGTTATTTAATACATACCTGAATCGCATACCTATAAGCTACGTTGATATCTGGCATTAAAAACACCCCTTCCTTTCCATCTACGGTATCTTTTGAGAAAATTGAATAACCGTAAGTTATCAAAACGATATTGTTTATGACTAACAATTACTATCCGACTTTACGCCGGGGTGGGAACACATTTTTTCGAAACCTTTTTCCAAGAGAGCAGTTGAAAAATATGATAATAATAAAAATATTATAATCACTTTGTAGTGAAAATAGTTGCATTGACGTAAAAATTAAAAATTCTAGGCGTAAAAAGGTGTTTGAACTTCTTAATGTCAGAGTTCATTGTACGAGAGCTTTTGCTGCCTTTGTAAAGGAATGTTCTGCTTTACAGAGTGAGCAATTTAGTGAATCCCTCCTCCCTTTAATGAAAAAGTAAAGGATACACTCCGCCTCCTTGTGAAGAAAGCAACAGTTACGCGATAAAATAAATCAATCTTAACCAGTATGGAATAAACTACCGGCTATTTTATTGATAAATATCGAGATAACTCTGTTATTAAAGATGAAAGCGATTCATTTTATTTGTTATCTGCGAAAGTTGTCGAAAATTCTTACAATACTTCTGTATGGCGACATTCGCAAAAGGTAATGATGCGTGCCGAGATACTAAAGTAAATTATATTCCTTTGTAAGTGATAAAGTATTTTTGGCTTCGGTTGGTTCCCACCACGTACACGTATTTTGATTTATGTTTATTCTTATTCTGCGTCTGGGGGCTTGGAACAAATTATGTTGTGTATTTATTTATTTGCGAAACTGCTGAGGGTATCGCTTTTTATTTGCGACTGAATTCAGTACTAGGGTAGAAGTTAGATTTATTAACCGAAGTCTTTTACAAAAATTGGTTTTCAGACGTTTTCGTGCATCCACTCAATATTTGCATATTTCAGAAGGTTTAATATATTGAATAAAAGGACAACAAATTTAAACGCTCTCCATGATACTATTTTATATTGCCAAACATGTAATCTTACGAAGGTATAGTAGAATCACGTTAAGTCTAGGTTGATGATGTAACTTAGTGGTTAGAGCAAAAGTTATGCAACATATCGTCACTGCAAAGAAAAAAAGGGTTAAGCGATACTTTGGTAAAAAAAACGATAAAATATGCCATTTTGATCAGAATGCTTTGACTCTCGTTTTAGATTCTAAAGACTTTTCTTGAAAAAAAAAACAAACTTTAAAATGCTCTGATGTAAGCTTCCCGAAATGGCGCTTCAGCCCTTTTGCCTATCCGGCAACGATATAATGATTATCATTTTTGTTTAAATATTTGAAACAAGAGGTATTCAATTGGACCATGGAGTAGTAAATCTGAGTACTAAGGAAGCAAAAACTGATGAACGTGAGCTCAATAAAGTCAATAGGTTTTTTTATCTTTGAGTTTCAAGGTCAACACAACTCTTTACAATTTACAACATTATTTTATTTCATCAATGGGCTATGAAGCTTCAATATTCGTCTGCCAAACATTGAGAAAAATAGTGACATTATTTTTTCTCCATTCTGCAATATTTTAAATAAGATTTTTTTTTCGAAAAAAGTGTGGTTGTCATTCGGGAAATTAGGCATGTAAAATGTAGGTCTTTTATTAATGCTCTTTTATTTTACTTTACGAGGAAATGAAAATTGATTGATATTTATCACGTAATTAATGTCAACTCACCTATAATTCCTTTAAAAAACAAGATATAAATTGAAATTGATAATTGAAAATTATCACTTATTTTCGTATCATGTCAAAAGTTAAGAATTAAATCGACGGTGGCTTATGGAGGAGGGTCGTTTTAATAGGTTTCCAATATCTAATAAATTCGAATTATTTTTGTTAAAGTGACAATAATTTAAAACATTTTCTCCACAGATTCCACAGGAATAAATAATATATTGTGGAAATTAGTGAAATTGTGATACAACATATAAAAAACCCTGTAAAATTGAGAAAAATCCCTTAAGAAGGATTGAAGCAAAGACGTCAGTCTTCACCGACTTCAATTTGAGAAATGTTTATTATTCCGAACAATTCTTAAGCATACCTCATCATTTTGATAGGAAACATTCCTAGTTTTTTTTTAAATGGCTATTCGTTGAAAATACAATAAAAACTCTTTTTTGAGATAGCTGTCTCTTCAATTTAAACGCCAATTGTAGATGTATATAACTTTGCTGATGAAGATATCACTGTGCCAAAACATTGTTTTGTTGTAAGCTGTCTGAGATTCATAGGTTAGATAATAGAATGGTTTTTCGATTTCATAAATAATACCCCGATTCGGTCGCTAGCATGGTTGATTATAAAGCAGTTTTTGTGAACCGGTAAAATCTCTCAAAGAAAAATGAAAAATGTGAAGAAATAGTTTTTTTTTCAGATACCCATGTCATTTTAATCACAAGCTATGGAAATATCCATAATTTTAAAGTAAGTGAAAACATCAAATTGTTTGTTCCATATTTTTTTTCCGAAATAACGGAGTTGTAATCAACTGAGTTGAAAAATAATTTCTGTGCAAAGCCGGGCAGTCAACAAATTTAGCATGAAACAACGGTTTTTTGTTTACTTAACGTAAAGCGTAATGATGTTCTAAATTAATTTTCTCAAATAAATTCACAGTATTTAAAAAAAGAAACGAAAATATAATATTTTTTAATAAATTACTGAAATAAAATCTTCCATGAGGTACTTTCTTACAGTTTTCTCAAATAAAACCTTCTTTCTATTAAATTACGATGTAGCAGACGCTGTGCTTTTATTTTCAAACACAAATCTTATAACATGCCTATAACTGAATTGTTACTTCGTTTTAAAGTTTAACTAACCTAAAAGATATTTCCCGCAGGCAATTTTTTTGTACATCAACACTAAAACCATACTTAAGATCTTCGATCGATTCTCAAATTTGATGCTTTTACATGATTTTGTTGGATAGTGTAGAGGGCCGTTAAGTGATAATGAAAAACAATTAACTGAATTAAAAAAAAAATATATCTACACAAACGAAATTATATTCTGTGTACCGTAATGAAAAAAAAAACTTTAAACTTCATTACTTGTTTTAATTGTAAAAATAAGTAAGCTATTTTACTGAATGTGATGACAGTGTATCCATCTCTTAATACATTTCAACCTTTACAAACGATTACAAAATCTGGATGATGAATGACTACGTTCTAAGGTCCAAGCTGCCGAAACGAGATTTTTGAGAGGAGTTGCAAGAATTACATTGGGATCGAAGAAGAATCTCGGCCATCCGAGATGAGCTTAACGTCGAACCCTTTCTGATCTTCACAAAAAGTGGCATTGAGGTGATTTTACCATATACTAAGAATACCAGAAGACCGACTTAGATTGAAAATAGTGAATGCGATTACAGAGGGAAGCCACCCCAGACAAAGTTGGGAGAAGCAACTGCAGAGGCTGTGCGAGGATAGGTTTGTCCTTTTGTGGACGGAAGTCGCCGAAGTAGCGCAGGACAGGACGCCTGTAGGCAATGGGTCCCGGAACCAAATAGGATAAGGGGATGAAAATAAAAGGAGATAATACTAAATTTTTTTTTTTTTTTTTTAAAGTGGAAAAACGTGATGTTATTACAGGAAATCTTACTAACTAACTAACTAACTAGCTAACCATCACGCCGTTTTCCCATAAAGATAGGCAAAGAAAACAGACCGCCATACAATTTTGTCTTAGCACACACTCCTTGCTTCGTTCACATTCATACATAGTCTCATACATACTCTTCTGTTATTCTGACTTTTCACGTGGCCCGATTCAAGTATTTGATTTTCTTGATCGTGCCATGTCTTCCTCGGGCGTCCCCAACTTCTTCTTTTGCATCATATATTCTTTTCACACTCCTTTCTTTGTTTATTTGCTCTATATGCCCAAACCGTTTAAGCGTCCCTTTCTTAATCCTTTTCATTACGCTTAAATCAGCCTTGTATTTTTCCGGATATCCACATTTTTAACACGGTCATACATGATTTTACAGTTAAATTATAAATTATCCACGAAATCTTCAATCAAAAACCTCATAATACACACTATCCAAAAAAGAAGCTTTCTAAGCGACAGCTTTATTCAGAAGTCAGGCTTATTATGTGGACTTATAAACAATGTGTAAAACAGAACATTACACGGGCTTCTGCAATTCTCCTAACTTTGAAGGGATATGCTCGAGAGATAAGCTCATTTAGTAAACGCCTACAACAAGTTTATACTCGCTTGGGTGACTAAACGTTTTAACAGAATATTTAAAGGACAAACCGAGTGTTTTGTAGTTGTGTTTGAAAAAGTGAAAATTTTGGTATTCTTAAGCAAGAAATATGTTATTCATGTAAAATATATTTAACGGTTTTAAAAATATCGTTTACCTCCGAGAACCGGAAAAAATTTTACCCCTGGTGTTCATTCCCACAGTGTCGAAAAACATATTGTAAAGAGTAGTAAATTGGGTTATTTAGGGTCTGAATATTATAATATTATTATTTTATGATTTACCATTTGTAGAACCGGGTAGGATACCTCGAATCTCCCGGCACGTGTATTTAACAAATATATTATTCCAGTACAAAGCTGGGCACCAGAAGACTCATAAAGAAGATTTTTGGGTGGCAAATACGAGTATAGTATACAGGGATACCTTTAAGTGGGGTTCTGTCAATCTTCAGCCCCTCATGTGGTGGTATTTTTCAGTGGAGATGAACAGACTCGACTCAGAATATTGATATCATAGCAGATAAAAAGCCGCGGGTTTTTTTTAGCTACACCCACAGGCGGCTTTTGTTGGGTTGGTCCAATGTAGGAGAGATGTTTTATAGTAGTTTTTGGCTCTTTTGTACATACAAAAAAACATTAGTAAAACACACAGTACTGGGTAGGTGTGTAAAAATGTAGAAATAAAAGAAATCTTATCTACTAATTTGTTAATCAAAATAAAAAAGCCACTACTACCCACATGTTTTTTTATTGTTGGCATTCTGATTTGAGTTTATCTCTCTATATATACCGATTCTGAGATGAAATCTGTACCGAAAATAACAAATTATCAAAATCTAATAAATGAATTATTTCTTAATCCAGTACACAAGTCCCATTTATTTCCACCACGCAGCCGTAATAACACCTCCGGCGGCTTTGGGCGACAACTTTTTGATGGATTTTTAATGTTATTAAAAAAAAATATGTGTGTAAATACATATATTTTAAAAGTTATATATTTTTCACAGATTTTCAAAGCTTTTTAGTGATTTTGCTACAGTTTTTAGTTAGTTAGTTATTTGATTTAATCTAAGTTGAGGGGTTTCAGTATTTTCATGGTAAATTATTAACCTATGGTTTTTGATTAGTTTCCAGCTTCATAAGCGCCCTTGAAGTGATATTTCACAAAAATTAACAGCTAGCATTTCTAATTCGTCAAATACTCATTCGGAAATTCAGAAAAAACTGAAAAAATCTTATAGTTATTCTAAAAACATTACCTCTTGTCTTAGAACATAACCTCTCGTAAGTACCTACATGAGTGTATCCAATATCGTCTTCAATATGTGACGCGCACATTTACACGTTAGAAAACCTGACGTACAAAGTAGGTCGAATGCTGTGGCCAATGTTGTTTTAACAGAAGTTAGCGCCCCACATGGTGATTTAACAAACCATGTACAGATGACGGACTTAGCGTTTTAATACTATAGATAAACAAGAGTAATAATTCAAATGAATAAATTGGATTCCTAAAAAAAGAACCCTACAACCCTATTTAAACACAACGGGTTAGTACACAGACATATAAAGGTAAACAATCACTTCAGCGGTTGGCGTGATACATCACCTTAAGAAATTGGCGCTTTGAAGGGCGTTAATATAAAACCATTTCATTAAAATTATATAAGTTTTAATGAAAATGGTTTTATTTCGATAATTTAATTAAACATCACATTATATTAATATTTCACCAGTTTTCAATTACATTTTGACACAATTAAGGCTGTAGAAGTTATTTATTACATTTATGATGTCACATCACAGAGTGCTTACTTTCATAGATAATAAATTATTTTATAATTATTAATTATTATAATTACTTTATATTTAATATGTTTCGTCTAAACTGTGTATTAAATTTATCAAGGTTGATTCCAGGTCTATTTGAAATTATTTTTTTAATAACTCTATCTTGCATCACAATTTGTATAAAATAAAAATGTACTTCATTTGCAGGTTTACTGTCAGCTTCATCCCTAATAGCGAGCGTTTTTAAAGTACCAGCAGTCTAAATAAATGTTTTCCTACATATTTCTAATGCAGGAATTCCTTAGCGTAGCTTTATACTCAGGTCAAAACTTTTTTTATAAAAGTCAAGTGTTCCCATGAAAGAAATCACCTCATGAAAGGTCGGGAAAAAAATACCCCTCGTAGCAAAATATTATGTCCGGCAGACTGGTTCCATTTCAATACCTGAGGACAAATTGACCTAACGTAGGTATTGGCTGCCTCAATAGTAAAGTTCAAATCCAGCTGTGCCAGGGGTGTTGCGTGATTATTATAATTTTCTTTAATAATGGTTTAGATATATTTTTTTATCAAATATTAGTATCTACGCATTATAAGATTACACTAGATAAAAAATAATATTGATGGAGCTTCTGCAATTTGAACGCCGGGCGGCAACCACTAAGCTACCATGACAATATTTTAAGACCCACAACAAGAACCTGTTAACTAACGGTCGAGTCATTCTGAGATATTCAGTCTTTTGCGCTTTTGTTAACAAAAAGTGTGTACCATCACAAATTCACAAACTGTTTTTCATGAATGTTTTTTTATTTATTTAATCAATTGTACAAAAATAAACATTTTTGCTTAATACTAACAGTAGGTATAATATTAATTCAGTTTATATACTCGTACAATGTCTAGTTTCTAGTTAATGATAATTACCTCCCTAATTGAGAAAATTCTCGTGCTAAGGGAGAGAGTACTATCTTGGGGTTTCTTGAAATATTTTTTTTATGATTAAAAATAAATATTCTTTTCATATTAATACATTTTAAGTAATTTTATTGAGAAGCGTTTTTTTTTTTTAATATTTCGTAGTCGTTTACGTCTATTATGTGTTCAGGAAGTTTGTTGAAAATCTTAATTGCTGAGTAGGAATAGTGATGTTGTGCTGTTGTTGTATTGAGTTTCGGGGTAATTATTTGGCCTGACGTTCTTGGTCTGCTGCTCACTCAATAAAAATTGCTTTTTTCTTTGTGGTTTTGAAGTAATGCATTTTTTATATATATTTTTTTCTAATCTAAAACTTTGAATTCTGTAAATAATTCAGTAGAGTAATCTAATGGCCTTTTTAGGATTATTTTCATTTGTCTTCTTTGGACTATTTTAAGTGGAGCTAAGTTAGTTTTATACGCACCTCCTCAGCCTATTATTCCGTATTGCAGAATTAATTGGGTCAGTTACGTATTCTTTTTACAGTTTGTGTAATGTGTTCAGTTTACCTAATATGATGGTCTATTGTAATACCTAAATATTTGATATGTTTCTTTTTTTGTCAGTGTAGAGCAATTAAAAGATTTGTGAAATTCAGGATTTTTTTTACAATAGTTATGAATAATAATATTGGAATGTACCGTTTTGTGTTATAGCTAACATACTCAATTTAATACATAATTTAGCATTTTAATGCGTTTCTGCAATACAATGTTATTATTGTAGATAACATATTCTTGCCATTAAAAAATATTTCAGCCATAATAAAATTTGCAGTTAATATGTTCAACTCTTTAATTTTCCATATTCGTGCCATTTTCATGATCTAAAAGTGTTTTCATTGGGTAGAGCGTACCAGAATTAGTTAAGTAAGAATACTAACTCATTTTCGACAAAAAATGAAAGTTAACAGGTTCTTGCTGTGGGGTTTTCATTTGTTAGGTATATTTCAATAAAAATGATTTTTGGTATTTTTTAATCTGTTTCGAGATCGATCTGCTAGATGCCTATTTAGATAGTGTGAGGGAATATCACCGAGAAAATATTAAACATATAAGATATTTTCTACCTAAGTGTTAAAATTAAAATATTTTTTGCGATAAAAATAACCCGTATTTAAAATCTAAAAACGAAATTTATTGGAAGGCCTCAGTTTATGTAGGTAAATATTAAGTTTGGTCAGTGATTTGACGAACGTTACTTGGTAAGCGAGAGATTGACGTTTAAATTTCGGTCTCGGCAATACCCTTTTTCTCAATAAAATTTTTCAAATCGTATTTTTATTTTGTATAATCATGTTTTGTAAAATCTTTTCCCTAAAGGAGTTTGAAAAATTGTCAACATTGCAAAGTACGTGACGTGGCGTGCACTCCATATAGGCACATACACACTAACTACCCTGCCGTAATTGCATTAGAATATGAACCAAATTGGATTAAATAAGGTGAAATTATTTCAAAAAATAAATCTACACATACAAAAATACGCGAGAAATTCAACTTCAGAAATCATGCTGCATGCCGCGAGCGCCCCACCGGTTGTCCTACTATAACGTGTCAGAAGCAATAACTACATATACCAGAACGCTGCCAACGTCAGAGTAGATTATTTTATATTCACTTAACTACACAAAATATGTATGCATGTATGTTGTGAGCTGTGTGCGCGTTTTTTTTTATTGTTTTATAGTTAATACCGCACAAGAGTGCCAACTGCTTCCAACCGTCTAAAGCCAGTGAGACTATAGCATCCTCAATCGGGGTATGTTGTGAGACTGAAGGTAGTATGGAAAAGAGGAAGATTGGGAAGTACCTGGATATTCAGATCTGGTCACCAAACTCAACTAAAGCCATTTTAAGCAACATTTCGATTCTGAATGGTGGTTTTTCTCCAGGGCTATACTTAAAGTATCTTATCAAATAACATTTATTTGCCCACGCTGGGCTTGAACCCGTGACCTCTGGATTCAAAGTCGAGCGTCTTAGCACTCGACTACGGAGGCCGTTTACGTGGCTCGTTTATGTAAGTATCTTTTTTAGTGTCTAGGCAGTGCTTTTAGGAAACAAATACAATAGTAATCAGTAACGTCTGTTGGTACCTATCTACATTATCAATTTATGCGCTGTTTATCTATTGCCTGCCCTGATCGAAAACTCTGTGCACACCACTGCCTATCTATAATTTCTACGGGAATAATATTAATTCAACTCAGATAGCGGGCTCAAGCCTTGGGGGAGGCGACCGGCCGAGGGGAGCGACACGTTATACCTACGTTATGGGGATACGTTCTCCACAACGATATCACCTCCAGCAGTTTGAATAGAAACTATTTCTGTCTGATATACCTGAACTCTGAGCTGAGCATACCCCGAAAGCGGAGATATGCTTAAGCACCTATGAATGCATATTTTAAAGAATCGAGGAATTGGCTTTCAAATGAGTATGTAATGTGGCAATTCATGAACTTTGTAGATATTAACGTTTATTGTAGCACCACCAATTGTGTACTAAAATAATAACTCTGAGAATGTGAAGGCTTAACAAAAAGAAAACCATTTCAAAATACAAGTTAACCGATGGAAACCTATAATATCATAGACTGTGCTAATCAAACAGTACTTTTCTCGATGTTCGTTAATTACGAGGGACGGCCTCGATGGCCAAGTGGTAAGACGCTCGACTACGAATTCAAGGGTTGCAGGTTGATAACTTAATAAATATGCGTGTAACAAATTTGATCCATTTAAAATAATATATGTATCATATTTGCGGCATGTTTCAGAGTGATAGACACTTTAAGTGTCGCCCTGGTGAAAGACCACCATTCAGAATCGAAACGTTGCTTGAAATGGCTTAAGCCGTGTTAAGCGACCAGATCTGAATAGCCAGATACTTACCAACCTTCCTCTTCCCCATTTCCTTCCTCTCCTCACCACATTCACCTCACAAAATACCCGAATTAGGGATGCCATAGTCTCACTGGCTCTAGACGGTTGGGAGCAGTTGGGACTCTTGTGCGGTATTCAGTATAAAAAATCAATTACTATGCAAGTTGTTTTTTTTGGGTAGTTAATTTTCTTTTTTTTTATATGTACAAGTATATATTTTACAATGACATGCTTAACTCTATTCTCCATCAAACTAATTAACATGTCTGAAGCATTACGCGTACGATGTGGTATTGAATTCAGTATAATTTCTTTTTTCTTCCGTGAACGCCCCAATTCCATGCATCAGTTCTACACATCAGGGTCAGTATCATAACTCGACTGTGAGCTGGTAGCCTCGTTTATTTTGACAACTTTTCAAAAGCAATTACTTAATTAGTCCATAATTATAAATAACTGCATACTTAAATTTATTGTCTACCTGTCTCTCGCGATCATTTTATTTGGCTTCTTCGGTATAACGTTGAATACCTTAATATGATAATTAAATAAAAATAAACATATTATTCATGTAAAACATTTATTAAAAAAAGAGTAAATTCGTTTGAATAAATAAAATATACTTTAACCAAACACTAAGGGTTGTCCCCAGCCCCTTTGAGCGTTCTTTAGATGATAACTTTTCTGTTAGCTGCGTCGCAACGGTTCCTCAGATGCTAATAAGGAGCCACCCCTTCGACACGCTAATGTGGCTAGGGAGGTGGAGGAGGTAGGGGCAGGAAGAGGACTTGTCAAGAAATGATTAAAAGCGAGACCCATGATTAGAGCAATGTTATATTTGATACAGCCACCCTTTGAGGTCCAGAAAGGAGTTTGGCTTAGAAGAGGGTGCATCTCAAAGAAGACGAGACATGGGAACTAAGATTAATGAGGAGGAGATCTCAGTGGTTATATTTCAGCAGCCTTCATACTTCATCTATAATAATTTGTCTCGCTGCTGAGATTACTTATTCACCGTTCGCTCGCAATCTCGCCTTTCTAAAACTTTGATAACTAACTACCGGCCATATTTCTCCGTTGGCCGACCTATCTAAATCATAACTGAAAATCTATCTCACGCCAACGTAATTCTGTAAAAATATTCCAAAACACTAACAGTGCCCACCTTTTTACATTGCTCTTTGTGCCGCTAGATTTTCATGGTAACTGTTCTTTCCAATAATTTATTTTTATTTCACACGATATTCAACTCATCATAGGTATTAACGTAGTGCGCACTTGAGATGAAATATTACAAAAGTGTGGTCTGTAATACATTTTTACTATCGCTTTTTATTTATTATTTAAAAAACTTTTTTTTAAAATGGATTCCAAGGTTTTTCAAATGTGGTGAAATTTTTTTTTAAATAAATCTTTTATTTTTGGCCTGTTTTTTTTAAACTCGAAGGTAAACAAGAATGAGTTGAGATTTGGAAATATTATTCTTTCTCTACTCTTGTGTAGGCTGTATTAATTCTGGAAATGTTGAATAACTCAATCTTTTTTATTATATTTTTGCTTTTCTCGCTATTTTAGACAAAATACAGAAATGCACGTAAGTAGATTATTTGCATAGAACTAAGTCCAATTACTTAAGCAAATAATCGTCAATTTATTAGCACGCATCGGATTAACGCGATCAAATGGAGTCCAGTAGAATACAAACAGTTCTCTCATTAAGAGAAACACATTTTTTACTAATATTAAAACACATTTATTCAAATTGCCAGAAAACTTTCGAAACGGACACACTACTCGCCGGTCGTGTTTTAAACGGCCAAAGTTATTTGGCGCTGTCTACTTGAATTTTTATAATACTTGTTTGAAAAAGTTTTCAATATATTTCAACTATGAAATGGTAACCTTAGTTTCAATTTATTGGTTAAGAGTAGAAGTTACGCAATCCAAAGCGCACTTTGCGTTACAAAAATTTTGTACCTAAACAAGAACAAAAAAACTCGCTTCAAACATGAACATATTAAAGTACGTAGATAGCATGTAACAATGTGAAAATAAATACACCCAAAACCACCACAAACTACGTTCGCTTACCATAAATAAAAATGTGTGCGTTAACGGATTGAAACAATTTAAATAATTACATATTCAGAAACCATGAATATATTGAAAGAATACGGCAGTAACGAAGGATGCCGTGAAAGCTTAGCGGTTAGAAAAGATGCCCGGTAGCGGATGATTCCGTCGCTAAATCCCTATTAGAGTAATCTAATTGTCAATAGTATATTTTTCTAATGCGTGTGATTTTCAGAACTAACCTGATGTAATGTTACGAGTACATTATATTTTTTCGAACTATTATGCAAAATTTTGTACTTTCAATCTTATCTTAAAACATTCTTTATTTATCTAAGTCAGGACCTTTTCACATTTCTCTACATCTGTAAATATGCTAATACGTATATTGTTTATCTTGATTGATGAAGAATGCTTTTATCAATTTTATAACTGTTATTATCTACCCTGTAAAGCATCAATGAGGTGATATTCAACGAACACGGAGAAATTAATTTGAATAATTGAACTAATATTGTTTCCATATTTAATTCACATATTAACCTTAATTTACAAACAACATCCGCCTGGGGGGTCGTTTCTCTCGAAAATTTTCCGTGAAACCTTCACAATCTCAAGGCTTCGTATATTTAAATACCACAAGAGAGGTCGACAGATAGTTGGCCATAACATTGAACAGCCGTCATTCGAGTCACGAAAGCATAGATGGCGTCCAAAGAACATTACATTCCGGCCAATTGCACCCCCAACGGCCACCCCTCAGCTATAATCTGTTCCATATTTCGCGTATTAGCCTTGCTCACTGACAAATAAACCGACAGAAAAGAATTTTGGGCGTGCTGGTGTACTCCAAGTGAGATCAATTTTTCCTTACGTTTCATGATATTAATAAAACATTTTCCAATATCGAAATATTGAAATAAACAACTACGCAATTTCATTTATCTGTCTGGGACCTTGGAGGTAAAAGTTTTACGTCAATTGACAACAGTCACTGTAGAGATGAATCAATATAAGTATGATCTATATTACTGATTTGAAAGAAAACTGTCCTTTTATTTTATTTATTTTTTATAGCGAAAATCGCATTTGCTTCCAACCGCCTAGAGCCAGTGGAACTGTGGCATCCCCAATTGGGATATGTTATGAGGCTGAGGTAATGAGGAGGGGAAGAATATGGGAAAGAGAAAGGTTGGGAAGTACCGAAGACCGTCACTACCCTCTCTTCACAGCATCCTCAAAGATGACATAGGTCCCGATGGAAATTATTCCCCTCAAGGCCTCCTGAATGGAGTTAATGTAAAAAACTACACAAAATTTATTTGCTTATATTTCTTTGGCTCCAGATAGGTCAATGAACTTGGTTTTTTGTTCGAAAAAAGATTTTGGTATTTGAAAATTCCTTACATACTGGCACATAAACGCTCACAACACATTTATGTCGGTTTATCTTTTCACTGGCAACATTTGATGAATTACTTTTCTTTCAAACCGGTGATGGTAACTCTTCTAGGAATTATCTTTTCTGTGGTCTTGTTCGACATAATATCGGTATAATATTTTAACCCGAGACAGATAAATTCGTTTACAACGGATGAACTCTGCGCCTATCGCGGATATTCGATGCGAAATTAAGCCGTCCTAATCCTGGCCGATAAATCCTCATTTATCGAAGTTAATATCTTCGAAAATTATGCTAATAGCGCCGTTAGTAACAATCGAAAGTACTTGGAAATCATAAAACCCGTTTATCACGATATAAGCGTTATAACGCTAATGCTATTCTGTACACGTCCCCGATTCGTGACTCTTGGTGTGATTCCCGATTTGGCTGATTGTGACCTACCACAGTTTGTCCCCATTTTATTCAAAATTTTGTGTAAGTTACGCTTTTGAGTTTGTTATATTACACTGCAAATCAAGCGGATTTTATTCTTTTGACTTTTAAATATTGACTTAACTCTCTACAACTCGAGTAACATTATTTTTTCGATTCATAAATATTAAGCCCAGAGTAAGTTCTTGGCTATATTTCAGTGTCAACATAATCTTTTTATGAATAATAATTTTTTCACGAACTATATACATTATCTGTGTTCTTATATTTTTTTCCTAATTTATTGAGTGCCATGGTTCATAGTGTAATATAAGTAGGGTATGCATTTAAAGAAAACCAGAACAAAAGGTGTAAAAATCCCACTTTGTATGATGAAAGTGGTCACTGTTTGAGTTTTTTTTAGCTTATTTAGACAATCATAACGTTAAAAGTATTTGTAATATATTTTTTAGAAGCTATTTTTCTGATTTTAATATTACCAAATTCTTAACTTTATTCTACTACTTTTAATTTAAGACCTGACCGGTTTTACCTTATAACGAGTATCTTCAAACTGGTTCGTCATAAGGAAAAAACCGGTCAGGTCTTAAATAAAAAAAAAGTAATAAATTAAAATCATTTAAATGGAGTTCCACCACGAATCAACAGTTTAAAAGTTAGAAAAAGTAAAAAAAAACTATTTTTCCATAAAAGAGTTTGACACGAAACATACATATTTATACGTTATGGAAGCTCAGGATTAAAAATATTAAATTTATTTATAAATGTTATTAATAATTCATACACAATAAACAATTATTGTTTTAAGTAATCTTATAAAGGTGGGCTTAGATAAGGAAATAACTTAAGCAATCACTTTAATTTATAAATGAAAAGTATCATTATTGATTTATAAAAGTGCGCGACATCTTTTGTAAGTGACAGTTAGTATCTGCCGCGTCAAGAGGGTTCTGGTGGGCATCAGTGAAACAGAAACATCAACAAAAGTTTAAAAAAAAATAGTTATTGGGGAATAAAAATTTGAAAGCGATGTTGTTTTATAACAGCACTTGGTTTCAGAACATTAAACTTTACCATTCATCCGCTGAAGCTTTTAATAGGTTCGAATTAAAGTACTTTGTGATACATTGAAGAAAATCGTAGAACAATAATATGATTTTTTACATACATAATTATTAATTCAAATTTCTTTTAAACTCGTATAATCGAGAAAGCTTTAATCGAAATCTAAAAGGAACAGATAATTTTTTTTTTTTTTTGCAAAAGTGACCTGTTTATTTATTATTTAAAAGCTGTTCGTCCCTACCCGACTTTGCCCGAGCTTTGAACACTCTTTTTCATTTTCAAATGAAAGTAAGACTCTGGCGTCTCGTGTTATTATAGTTTTAAAAGTTACTTCTTGAGCTGAAAATAGTTACATTTAACTTAGAAACAGTTATGTAATTTAGTTATGCATTTTAATTTTCGTGGCGCTAGAGTTCACTGATTGAGGGGACACTAACTTTTATTGAGGCACGAAAACAGATTTATGCTATATAGATAAGATTAAAATGAACGAAGGGAAATATATAATTTCTAAACAATAAATCACAAACAACAAAGTAAGAGCCATTAATTAAGATGCCAAAACGCAGTTTTTTCTCTTCTTAAATGGCTTTTCTTTATTTGTAAGATCTTGCTCAATAACAGAGTTGCGAGCGGCCCAAGCAATTCAGTGATTATTTTCTACATCACGCTCTGCTCCCTAACCCTGTCATTCCAAATGATCAGTCACGTTATCTCATTGGAAGTCTATTCCGACCTTTCTAAGTATCTGTTCTTTCTATCAACTATAATATTTTTTCATTGTCAAATATACTTGAGACGTGTATTGTTGTATGAAAAAATGAAAGATAAGCTAAAGTGTAAAAACATATAAATTTAACCTACCAGTAGGCACAGACTACCGGCGCGGGGTTTTGCTCTTGGTTACGCTTTGATGTCAGTTTTAAAGAATTTATTTTTAAGCACTACACAAAATAATTCTGTGTGCGAAAGGAAGAACGGAATGAGTAAAAAAATCAAGTTTTGGGTTAAGAATGCAGGATTGTTCCCAAGATATGGAGCTAGCAAGGAAAAATGAGATGAGTCAGAAAATAAATTATGTGCTATAAATTCCTAAAAAAGGACATGATTACATAAAATAATTCCTAAATTATGTTTTGGCTCTTCTGAAAACCTGCGTTTTTTGTACTTTTTTTCACTGTACCGTCAAAACATTAAGTAACAATAATCTTTAGAATAGTTCTTTAAATTCAACCTGAAAATGAAATTGCTTTAGTCGTGTTTGGTGACCAAATCTAAATAACCAGGTACTTACCCACATTCTTCTTTCTCATATCTTTTCCCTCCTCACTACCTTAAGCCTCACAACATACCCTAAATAGGGCTGCCATATCCTCACTGGCTCTACATGTTCGTGAGCAGTTAAGACACTTGTGCGGCATTTAAATAAAAAAAACAAATATGTGGTTTTAAATATACAAAGGGGAGAGGTGAAGGTAATTTTTTTTTGATAAACGAAGGTGATGAAAGAAGTATGTGATATGAATGCCAACAAGTAAAAAGGTACCTAGTCACTAGTAGCTAACCACTTTGTAGCAAGCAGATACAAATACTCTAGGTACGTGTGCTTTATTAACTCTCACGGACAAAAGTTTATAATAGGGTTGAGCAGGGTGTGCTAAAGGTTATTTCCTACTGCATGAGTCTCTCTTGAAATTTTTAGTACCCTCACGTACCCTTGCAATAACTCTCTTCCAGTCGCTACAAAGATTCATTTATCACTTCACAGAATTTTTCGCAGCTCCTCGAAAGGTTTTTAAACAAAGACAACATTATTCCACAAAGGTAGATTTGGCGATTTTAACAAACCGTTATAAATTTAACATAATCTTTATAAAACATTTTATGGCCCAGAAAAACACAAAATGGTTTCCTTAGAAAAATATGACGACTTGGTTTAAGCTTGATGCATTCGTTATAAAGAATACACATTTTTCTAAAGGATAAAGTTTATAAAAAAAAATTATTTACGTTAAAAACAGAGAGTTTTGCAGTCATAATAAAATCATCAGGTGAAAACTAAACTCATCTTAAAGTTATAAATATATGTATTAACTTAAAGTTTAAGCTAACATTTTTTTTAAGAAAGACTTTCGCGGATTACGAAAAACCTGAAAATATTTTAAAAACTCCTACTACCATCATAATAAGCGAAAAATGTTACTTGTACAATGATGGAGGACTTAGCCAGCAGAGGAATTGAACCCACGACTCCCGTGTGGCAATCCGACGCGTTTCTCTACTCAGCTACCGACCGGTCATATCATCATGTACAATAATGTGGTTAGCGGTGAAAAATAAACGTTTTCATTGTGACATCACGATGACCCGTTTTAAACTCAATGTAGTTCTCGAACGTCACTATAATTAACTATAAAAAACTATAATTATAATCAAATTGTGATTGTCCATATAACATATAATGTTATAATAATATCCAAAGTAATACCAAAAAAATCTAAAAGTTATGGTTATAAAAATAAGAGATCCAAAAATTTGTTGTTATGGTATGACTTAGTTATGAAATTATCATTTTTGTTATAGTAATATTATAACTTGGAAAAAACTACAAAACGTGAATAAAATGAAAAAAAAAAATTTAGAGAAAACTAATCACACCGTCCCCAAACACAGCTTAAGTCAGATGTTTCACATGGGCAATTTAAAAAGTACCTACCACTCTGAAAGGTGCTGAAAATAATCTATATATCATACTATATTAATAACATAAATGTGAAATAACACATATTAATTAAATAAAATTAATTTGCGCACGCCGTAATTGAACCCGCGACTTCTGGATTTGTAGTCGAGCATCTTGACCATTTAAACACGGAAGCCATCGAAGATACCTTCGTAGATGTAAAAATCATCCTTATTTTATGATACGGCAAAAGGTAAACTAAATTTACAACATAATATTAATTTGAATACCCTGTCCAACCTTAACGTCTTTGTTATATTAATATCACTGATCATCCTGTGAAAACTAAACGTAATTATTATAATAATTAATGATGCGACAAAAAGCAAATTTTCTGGTTATTTTGTTCTAGACCAGACTACGTCATGTTGAGGAATGAATTACGGCGGAAAGCAATCTTTCACTCCCTGAGAGTTTCAAGAAGTTTAACAATTTATTTAAATTGTTTTGAATACCCCACCATTGTCAAATCGCCACTACAATATCGGATTATCAATACCTTTCTATTTCTGGGTATCAAATTGAAAGCAATGGCAATAAAAGGAAGTGTCAAGTTATTCGATTTCACAAAACACAATAAAACAATACTTCAAATTTGTTTAATAAACATATTTTATATAATACAAAAACCACATTGAAATAAAACAAACCCACAGCCATACTTAATTTTACTGAATAAAATAAGTTCTTATTCTATTGTGTGGGGTGTGGAAGTCACAAATCGTCCTAATATAAACTTTCAATCATAAATACTATTCACAAAAACAATAAAATAATAAAAGAAAACGAAACTAAACAATGAAAAGAAGAAGACAAAAAAAACATGTTTTATGTTTAAGATTACAATGTATTACAAAAAGATTCTTTGTGACGCATATGTTTTTGATACCATTGCACAAGTATTCAAAAAAAAACAGAAAACCTAAAATATGACTAACGCATCTCTGAAATTGATAATGGTGAAGCGAAGCTTTCCAAAAGATAGTATAATATTTGATCCACTCTACGCACCGTAGTCTTTCTATTCTCCGCGACTCAGTGGGATGCGCGGGGAATAGAGGCTACACCAGCGTAGCCCGCTCCCTCTCCGGCTCTACGGTTCTACGGCTCGACGGCTCTACAGTCTACGCCAGGCGAGCGCTCGCGGTGGACAGCGCTGCTACGCTCAACGAATGCTACGGTTCAACTTTTTCGCAATTCCGTAACTCCGTAAAAAGTTCAGTTTCGGACAAAGTTTGGCTATAGCGGTTTCGCCAATTGTTTAGGGTGTTTTGTGAAGTATGGAGTGACGCGATATAAACTTGACGAGTATCTGTGACGGTTTTGTTACGGTTTTTAGTGTTTTTTTAATGTGAAATGTTCCTTGGCTTATATTAAGTGAGTGAAAATTATCAATAAACCTCATCTCGAAAATGGTAAATAAAAAATTCATTATTTTATAAGCATGTTTCTATTTAATTTTTTCTTAAGTTCTGTACTCTTTCTTAATATCCTATTTTTTGTGAGTACGTGGCTTAATATATGAAATTTGAAACAAAATAGTAATGTAATTCTTAACCCCTTTAAACGCTCAAATAAAAAAAAAATCCCACTCCTTTAAAGAAAAAGGTTTCTTGAATTTGTTCTCTTCTCTTGAAGAATTAAGTTGGTATCAAACTAGTTCAGTTTTTTTGTTTCGTATAAAATGAACCTTACTGTTTATAGTTTGCTCTTTTTTCATTTTAGGATAATATTTTCTTATGATAATTTTGTTAACTATTCAAATTATTTTCGTAATTCTAGATGGTTTAAATAAAAAAAAAATATAAAAAAAAATGGCCACAGTTCGGTGGTTGAGACGATTGTTAATTGATTAACTGCTTTTTCAAACGAGTAATGATCAATGTAAAGGTTAGTACCATACACGTAAAAGGGTAAGAAACATCTCTTAAAAACTCAAATAATAAAATATCTGTGAAAAATAAATGTTATATTTCCTGTGATTTTAGCGTGTAGAGGGTTCGTTTGATCGTTTGTCAAACCAAGAACCCGAGACTCGACAGTTTTCAAAACGTACAATAAATTACGGCGATGCTTTATCGACGACCGGCGCAGGTAACGCGAACACGTTTAAGAGTTAGTCAACCTTTATCATAAAAAGCGAATGATTTATAAAATTGCTATTTCTGTTCCCGGGAGGATTATAAAATACTGTCGATTACTCAATCTAACTGCGGTGGGCGTGAAGAATCTATTCCGTCTTTGGATTCTGAAGAAACGTCTTATAAATGTTCGATGTCTGATATTTCATCAAAAGTCAATTAATTAACTCAGATAACACTAAAAAGCTCAAAGCAACTGTATGCCCTCGGCAAAGGCTATTCTATTTTCTTCTTCAGAAATTAAAATTTGAATATAATTAAAACTTCGTGTGCCCGACTTTACATCCATCGATAGTGAAACATGTTCTCACAGCGCGTTTTAAACGTAAGCGCGATGTACGATTGGAAGTCGTGTGCTCATAAAAACCATGCGCGTTTATAGAAAAAACGAGTAATGTGATTGCGTATTTGAAAAAAGTTGTTTTCTATTCATGGCTACAATGTATTAAGTTTGCATTAGCATAAACCTTTGACACTCTCTGCAATTTGGAAAACCTACTTTTCCGTCTGGAATTTTTAATTCAACAATATTCAGTACCTACGCATCATTTTTTCATATAATAAAATTAAGGTAATATTTTAATTTATAAGGTTAGATTTTCGAAATTTCAATTTATCTGTAAAAAAAAAATTTGCCGGCCAAAATTTTTGTTTCATCTTTTCAACTCAATTTTTAGACGAAGCCTTATAATAACTCCTTAAGGCTAATAAAAATAAAATGTTCAATAAGCTATTATTTGCCCTTATTGTCAAATTGGTTGTCAATAAGCTAACTATAATTATACAGCGACATTTTAATTGAATGTAAAATCTATTTGACCCTTTTGAGTAGCAGAATTTAGAGCGTTTGAAATGAACCTTATTCAAATGCAAATTCAGTACAAAAAGCTACATTAATTCCGAGACTTCAGCTTCATTCAAAGTTTCGGAATTCGACAAATTTTAATATAACAGCCGACCGACCCAATCATTATCATATAATACCTTTAAATTTCACTATTCCCATAAGTATTAGAAAATTAAAAATATAATCATGTCGAACTTTATAAATAGTAATGCACAATTCAAACTTTTCTCAATTTTCTATTGTCAGCATCCATTTAACTAAAATAATTAGACGAACTTAAAAACCGTAAAAATTGGTATATGTTTCAATTTTGGTTTCAAATTTCCAAAAATCTACCCAATACGGTGGAAGTATTTGATAGGAATAATAATTAATAAATTACAGCCTTTTGAGCAATGAGAAATAAAGGAAATAATACCGCTATTAACTATAATTTTTTAACTTTATGAGTATGCACGTACGTACAAGTGTGAAATTTTCAAATTCAGAACTGATGTCAATTGAAATTAAAAAAAAACAACCTTCCTAGCTAATGAAGTTCCTACCTAAATGTTCCTTCATTTTTGTAATGTATTTTAGCAGACATTGTTTTATATTTGAAATGGGTGGATTAAAGCAACTCATATTTTTTCTTAGAAATTCAAGTTACACCCCGTGATTTTTCACAACTAGTTCATTAATCTTTAAGATGTTCCTTTGTAAAGGGCAAGGTTGACGTTCAAATTATAGATCAATAGTGGCGTTAAAATAAAGTTACCGTTTAACATTACCTAAACAAATTTATTAGCCGAGGCGACGTCGTCCAGAACGCACTTTACGACACAAAAACACGATGTCTTACTTTAAATAGCTTAAGTATTGAAAAACTCACTAGGGTTCATTTGTTGTAACCTGAAAATAGACATTTGAATTCCATGACACAAAGTTCACCGTTCAAGAGTATTGTAGTACATTTTCCGATATTTTCTACATTTATTTAAAAATTATAATGTTCCTTTAAAAAGCGTTTTCTATCTTCTATTGCTTCATCGTGCTTTAATTTCCCCACCCAACGTGCATCTAAACTTGAATTTAAGACGCACAGTTTACACCCGCGCTATGTAAGCGGGTCTCTTACAGAGCATCGGACTCACAATGGGCAATCTATGTCACTCTGTAGTGAGTTATTTTTATCGTAGAATGACGCTTTAAAGTAACATTCATATCGTATTAGTTTTTAAAAGAATCAATAGTTTTCAATGAAACAAAAAATACACATATCTAACCGGTTAGTAGCTGAGTAGACAAAGGCGTCAGATTTTCGTCTGGGCATCGTGGGTCAATATTTTCTGCAAGCCAAGTCCTCCATCATTGCACAAGAAACATTTTCCGCTTATTATGATAGTAAAATAAGTTTTCTAATATTGTCAGATTATTCATAACTCGGGAATGTTTTTATCTTTCTTAAAAAAAGAAAAATATAAAGTTGAGACAGGCAATCAAACTCGGAACCTCTACTGTATTTGTGAATAACGTCTAAAAAACTATGCAATCTAGTTTTTTTTCTTGTATCTTATTCTGTTTAATTTTTCATTGAGAATTATTGATTGATTCAAAAATGAATATCATAACAAATCATTAAGCCTTATTAAATTAATTTTGATTAATAGAGAAGATATATTTTTAAGTGTTAATGAAATAATAACAAATAAAATATATTTTATTTGTTGAAAAATGATTGAAAGTATCACAAAGATTGGTCAAAAACCTTTACTAAGATGACCACATACATATCTTTACTCGAAAAACAAAAGGGCCTAAGCGACACTTTGGTCAGAAATGAGTAAAATATGCAGTTATTTTCAGTTTCTTTTTCTGAATCGAATGGTCTGACTCTCGTTTGATTCTAGAACTTTAGTTGCCATTTAGCCACCTCAAATATATTCAACATTTGGGAGGAGGCTTGACTCTTTCTCATTCCAGATATTTTAGTGAAAGCATTAAATTACTAGTGTTAACTTGTTTTTCAAAATCCAACCAGGTATCGAAGACTTGAAGTGCTCTGGTATAAACTTCCCAAAAAGGTGCATCAGTCCTTTTTCCTTTCCAGCGACGATATGAAATACAAAATATGTACCTAGTATCTACCTACACAAAATACAAAGCTCCTTCCTACAAATGGATATTTGCGATAAGTTGATTTTTGCGATTTCGATGAAAACTATACTTTCCCATGAAAAAACCATTTGCTACTAAATTATTTTTGGCATTTTCTCCGCAACGGTGTTACATGCTACGTTCTCCACCGGTGGATGGTAAGAATTTAGCTCCATTTGTATTGACATTATGAAGTATTGTGGTTCCCTAATGAGCCCGTCCTGTGATAGGTAAAATGACAAACTGTTAGACATTAGAGCTCCTAATGAAGCCTCGGTCTACTGCGCCTGACAGATATGAGCGTCTCGCATTATTGATGACACAACATTATGTCCCTTAATACGTTATGAATATTACCTGAGAGCGGAGTCATTCTCGTTTTATTCCCGACTTCTTTGGTATCGGTGGAGAGTATAGAGATATTGCAATGACAGTTACCTAATGATCGCGAGAAGCTAATGACATTCGCAAAAGTCTGCCAAGAAGTGATATTTATTTATTTAAATGTGAATACCGAACAAGAGTTCAAACTGCACTCAATCATCTGGAGCTAGTGCGACTATGGTATCTCTAATTGGGGTATGTTGTCAAGGTAAAGGTAGTGAAGAGAGGAGGGAAACGGGGAAGAGAAAGTTGAAAAAGTATTTGGCTATTCAGATCTGGTCATAAAACACGACTAAAGCCATTTAAAGCAAAGTTTCGGTTCCGAATGGTGATCATTCATCAAGGCGATACTGAGATAATCTACTAGTATGAAACGTGCCGCATAAATTTTAAACATTATTTTAATTAAATGAATTTGTTAAATACCAGAATATAATTAATTACATTTTTTTAATTTTATTATATATAACCGCTCACTTGTTAAGTGTATTTTTTAATAAGTTTAATTTTGTACCCTGATGATGCTTAATTTTAGCGAAACCGGTAAATAAAAATGAAAAAATATCCGGGGCCTTATAAAAAGGTTTTTTATTTTAATTTCTTTAAGTAAATTTTATTTGCCCAAACCGGGATTGGAAGCCGTGACCCTGGATTCGTAGTCGAGGATTTTAACCACTCGACCCCGAAAGCCGCAAAACTTTATTAGAATGAGTTTATAAGAAAGAGTAAGATTCATTTACTATGTGGGATATTTGAGTTCGGACTGTACGGAGCCTGTGAAGAAATGTTCACGCGTAAAAATAATTACATCGCAGAGCTTTTAACTAAAAATTGTTTTTTAAAAATTTAAAATAATAACAATTACTGTTTAAATAAAATTTAAAAAAACCTAAAAATTAAAATGGAGTTCTACAAAATAAACTTTAAAACCATAAATAAATGGTTTTCCGACTATTCTCATTTTTTGATTTTCCCGTTTTGTGATTTTTCCATTTTGTGATCTTCCCATTTTATGATTTTCTCGTTTTATGATTTTCCCTTTTTGTGGTCTCGTCAGTTGACAACGTGGGTTAAAAACCAACATTGAAAAAAACTGTAATAATTTAGTCTTACTTTTTGGGTAGGTGCGAATATGAAACATCCACATAGCTTTTTATATCCATATTACAATATATTACGAAATTAGCCAGTTTGGTTCTGGAAGTTGAGACTCTAGTTTTATCATATTGTAATAGATATTATTATATAGCCTACCCAGAGTGATATCCAATATTTGAAGTGCCCTACTATTCCACAAAGACAAGCTGATTTCACGGTTTTAAATAGAAATAAAGCTTCGTCGCTGCGGAGCCAAACATCTTCCGCAGTGTAAAAAACAAACTATTGTGAGTAAGATGTTTTTATAGCCATCGTAGACCAAATATGAAATCGATGTTTTCCATAAAACTGGTGACCTTTGAGATTCATGACAAAAGAAAATGTATGTATTTATGGATTTGTTGATTCGTGGTGGAGGAATTCTGTCGTAATAATATGATCGAAAAAAAATCGATTTCAATTTCATCCTGCTACGGAAATTTTCTTACGAAATTAAATAAAAAAATATCTATCCAAAAAATGACATGTTATGTGCCATTAAAGTCTATATATATATGCTGATCTTTATGATTTAATTTTATCGAATTTAACATTATTATTACTTTTATGTTCTGCTAATTTTAAAGGTACAGACGTTTCAAAAAAGTAACAATTTACATTTACGTCTTTTATTACACTTAATTTGAAAAATTAGTGTCGATAAATAAAAACGTCCACAACTAAAACGGTACTAAATTAAAGAAATCTTAAATTTTAATTTTGTATAAATACCAGTACTTGTATTAAATTTTCCGTTCTGTTAAAAAATAATTTTTCATTGAGATTTATGCTTAGGTAAGTAAAGTAAATTCAGTTCACAAAAAAAACTTCAAAACCCAGATTTCTAAGAGAAACTGTATAACAAAAAAAACTGAAGTTAATTGATTTCCCGAAAGTGACAGGCAGTTGGAATTAAACGCCACAAGCCCTTATTTAAGCACACTATATGTACAAACATCTATTACGAAAAGTAATTCTATAATTACTTGACATTACCAGACTAAAGCATTCGATGTTCTAGATACTGCCATGTCACCTTACTAATATGAACATGTTCAAACTGTTTAAGCGTCTTTATCGTTATCCTATTTAATACATTGTTTTCGGATGTCGTTATTCGTTACTTAATTGTTTGGGTTTATATTATACATCAGATGGATATTTTTTATAATTTTCAAACATCAATCAATAAATTTCTCGTTATAAATTAATAAAAAGTCTTTAAAATACATAGTATTTTATAACTTTAAAGCTTAGAGGAATTCGAAGAAGTTTTTAACACAAAATTCGGTAAACACTGCCATAAAATTTGTACAATGGGAAGATGTTATTATTTATACAGAGAACTTACTCTTTACAGAATTCGTTTAAAACAAATGAATTTCTAGTTTACAAAACCATACAATGCGAAAAAACCAATACTTATTACAAAGCTTAAAAAAATTCCTGCTCAGAAGGAATATGAAATTTAGTTATTACGAATTACACGATTTTATATAGCGTTGAAGCTTAAAAATATATGAGTTTACATCTGTTTATTTGGTTATATTTTTGGGTTATATGGGGGGCGGAAACATAAAATATATGAGGTTAGCAAACTACGAGTAAGCTGTTGGAAGCTAAATTGCAATGAGAACATTGTATTTCACATACAAAAACATGAAATAAGCTCACAGCAATAGAAAATATTTAAATGAATTACCAAAGAAAGGACCAATTTGATTTCTTTTTTACTTTGTCGGAAGAGCTTTTCCTCTGAATCGTGTCCCTACATCGCGATTCCAGCGCAAATTTATTCAGAATGTTTTGCGAGAAGTCTTGCAAATATTATCTTGTTAATTATTTTACCAAATTGTGAGAAAACGATTTGAATTTAAAAAAAAAATTTTACAAAACAAAAATAATTCCCAATTAAATACTTTATTACATTCACCCAAAGATCCACCTATATTTTTTTAATTCTATTTTAGATTTTTACGGGAATTGTTTTCTGAAAATATGAGATTCAAGTTTCGCTTTAATTCTGTTGAGATTTGTATTTAGGGGCAGGACGTGCCGTGACTTTTCTTTCGATTTTCCGGAACAGAAAGTTCTTCTTCAGTACTTTTGTCAAATAACCTTAATTTAAAAAAAATACGAAAATATTAAGTAAGGGGAGATTTCTTTTTTAAAGAGCGGGATCATTATAGTAATTTTTTTTTCCTTAAAAATACTTTTTAATTTTATAAAATACTTTTTTTATTTTTTGAAAAAATGCATTTGTTCTATGTCTTGATATTAGAACTGATTTATTTTTTATTTTTATGAAAACGACTAATGTAACTGATGTCATAATTCGAAATAACAAAAATAAAGAATGAACAGTTCTGGAAAAACTTTGAGACGTCTATAAAACATTATTGTTCTACTTCATATCATTGTTTACCAGCTGAAGAATAATGTATTGAGAGATATACACTGATATAAATTGTGTTTGTTTTAAACATCTTCACTGTTTTCATGTGAAACACAAATAAAAAAAAAACAATATAGTTGTCAAAGGGTAAGGCATACCCTCAAATATTTGATTTAAAAAAAAAACACTTATTGTATTTGTTTTTACGTGACCTTGAAAAGAAGTATGTGCAAGCTTGTAGAAATCCTTTGTTTGTCCTCCATATTACATCAAGTAGACAAGCAAATAGGTTCATAAGGTATTGAAAACAGGATAGATAAAACCTTTGTGGGTACGACTTCTTTTGAGTCAATATTTGCGTTCAAGAAGTGAGCCATACGGTCTCCGTTAGACGTTATCCGAGGTGAAACTTCCAATAATATGTACGAGCAGACACTCCCTCCGGAGCCAGGAAGGCAGACCATTTATTTGCAAAGTTTTTTAATATCAGAAAATGTTATTCAACGGGACCTTTTAACTAACGGTTTAGCCCGTATCATGCGTTTAATTTCTACACGAATTCTTAAAACTTTCTACTTACTTTTACATAGAGACTTCCCAAATTAATTTTCAGGCGTAGGCAGGGAAAAAATAATATGTGTGGAGAATGGATATAGGTACCAAAATTTACTTATTAAAATTATTTAAACAAGGATAAGGAAAATTACACTTTATTTTTACGGATAGCCAAACATCTAGGTAAAGAGGATGGAGAGCCACACAACTTCATCTTAATACATTCCCTAGTAATGTTTTGAAAACTGAATTGAAATTATATAATTATTATTACTATTACTTTTTATTTATTTTATTTTTTTCGCAGAAAGAAATTACTTTGTGGTTTGACATATTTAATGAAATGAAAAAATAACTTTGAATGGGACGACAGATTTAATTTTAATTTTTATGACCGACCGGTTTCGCTTAGCCTAAGCATCACCACGGTACAAAATCAAACCAAACAAAAAATGATAAGTGTGCGGTTATATATACATACGTGAGAAAACAAAAGAATGGCATTTAAAATATAATAATCTTTATCTTGCTGTTCCTTTCTTATAAATTAAATGTTATTATTTTGTTTTCTCATTGTTCTCTTATTTTATTTTATATTGTGTTCTCCCTCTGCATAAATATATATCCGCACATTTTTTTGTTTGTTTATTTTAATTTTGTACTATGATGATGCTTAGGCTAAGCGGAACCAATTGGTCATAAAAAAAAAATAAAAAATTCTGGTCTCATACAAAGTAATTTTTTCATTTCATCAATTAATTTTTCTAAATTACTCTTGTTATTGATATGTACTTTATTTCATCATAAAATTTTATGTAAAGTGCAGACTAAAATAACACGGGCATCTGCTTAGTTCTAACACATGAATAATATTTGAAATTAATAAATATGTATGAAATTAAGAATTTATACGTTGTCTTATTCACAAAATTCTGCTAAACTAACTATTGACGGGTGCCGGCTTAAGTTTTACATAAACTGTAATTTAAAAAAATCCTCTCCATAGTACTTCACAAATAATCAAGACTGTAGATAAATTTCCACGAAGTAACTCACTCTCACAAATTAAACATGGCGTTAAAAAATGAAGTGTGTTTGCAGATGTCGCCGGGTTTTTTGGGATCAAATGCCAACAACGAAAGAATTAAAAAGTTAATAAATTTGCACATTATTACAAACGGAAAATGTCGTATCACATTGTATCTTTTATGTAAAACCATGACCGTAAGCCTCAAATTATTATATTTACATAATTGGGTACATGTTACGTCCAATTTAGAAGGAGTAGCCCGACTATGCGCCATCTTGAACAATCTGTCAAATTTAAATTTGTCTCGCGGTTCCTGACGTTAAAAAAGTAATCTCTTTATTCTGGTTTTAAAAGCCCAACACATTTATAAAAGTAATTACCTAAAAATTCAGATATTTGCCAGACATTTTTATTTATTTATGAAGAATAATTCAAATTGAGAATTATTATTATGTATAAATAGGTTGACATCTCATGCAAATTTTATTACCTTTTTTTTTCATTTCTTCAACTTTGACTTACAAACTATTTACACGTCTACAAAAGTAGGTTTGTTCTTAGATATTGTCTGATCCCATTGGTATTTTATACATTATTTAACAGTTTTCTTTCTATTTCGTGTACAAAAAAATCGTTAGGCAAAAAAACAGTATCGCATTCGCATGGGAAAATTCAAAATTAAATTAGGCTTTTAAAAAAAAAAACAGAATTAAGGATCAAATAAATAAAATTCGATTTAAAATGAAACAAATACTATCCTTATATTAAAGGAATCATTTTTTTCCATTTTGGCAACAAAAAAGCGGAAAGCTGAGTTTCATGACAATGTTTTTTTTATTATTTAAGCTTTTTGCCATTTTTATAAATACACTCTACTATAATTCAAAAGACAACTAGTTTATTTCTGCTAGGCAAAATGGAAAACTTTTAAGACGGCGACTTCGAGTCATTTAGTTTGCTATTTAATTTAATTATTATATATAACAAATGGAAAAGTAGGAAATTGTTTTCAAAAACGTTTATTCCTAATTGTGTAATAATTTTGGATACAACATTATTAAATTACCCTCCCCGAGCTCTAGATTAAGCTATAACTATCGGCTTAACAACTCGCTACGGTAAAAATACTAATAGGCCCTGCCCGCGGGCTTTTGGTCGTTTATGTATAGGTGACCATTTTTAAGGCTTTGCCCTTTTGCATGAATTTATTTACATTTTGCAATGTCATAATAAAACCTACTACCTCTGGCGCTGTATCTTTCTATTTACTTATTTTGTACTCTTTTTTATTGTGTTATGCACTTAACATCTGTTATACTTATTTGTAGAACTAACTTCAAAATTGTATCTACATGTAAAAGCCTTCAAAGCGTCAATAAATAAATGAATAAAACTGCCAATTTTATTGTTGGAATAATTTGTATTGCGCCGTTTTCATCAAAAATAACCTCATGGTAAAAATATAAAAATGATACACAACATAAAAAAAAAAATCCAAACGAAACAGGGCAAGTGAGTTAACTACTTAAATCTGATCATGTTGAGGGTCAGAACAAAAAAAGGCGCACATATGAGAGAAGTATGAATGTGAATGAAGCAAGGAGCGTATGCCCAGACGTTCTGTGGCGGTGTATGCTCTCTGCCTCCCCATCCGGGGAAAGAGCACGATGGTTAGATGGTTGTTATAGCATGCATTGGCAGATCGGTAGTTGTTAATCATACAAAAGCGCAAAGCGTTTTAAATGTTCACCAACACCCAAAATAGGCGTGGCCCAACTAAAAACCGGCCGCGGGGCCTAGCAACATAAGACTCGCGGCATGGTTTTTTTTATCAGCTAGTTTTAAAATAATTCACTTAAGTAAGTTCTTGAAGAGTTTATTGTCTTTCGTTAGAATAAGTAAAATGTTAACGTTTTAAAAATGCTTGACGTCGCTAAAGGCCTACTTAAATATCTTGTTTTAGTGGCGAATAGTTCAAATGCCTCCAGAAAGTTTAAATTCGTGATAAATTACTCTTCTGGGTTAAGTTGGTTTATTAAAATTCCTCTCTATAACAAGGTTATCATTAAACTTGGTGAGTTACGAATTATTAAGTTTAACAAACTGGGCATCAAAGAATTTCGTTTTCGTATTATTAAAATGTAAAAATTATGCTCTCACCGAATCAAATGTAGCTCTAAAAAATTTTTCGTAATTTAACAAAGCCAGTTTTTACAGTGAAATGCGAATAAAAACCTTTTATTTGAAGCAGTTGCCCACAGTGATAATTATGGTGCGTTGATTCAAATAAATCTTCAAACTTTAGTACTTTTATTCATGGTAGGTACCTACTCTCTTGGCACCAATCAATTTTATTTGGGTTATATCTATTTCAGTAATGTATCTTACTGGTATTTGATTAAAAATTCAATAACAATGTCAATATATTTTTAGGTTGGCATTATTATTTTTGAGCTGTTCGGTATAAAGTTTGCCTACGTGAGTCGGGTTTTCGTTCTTCGGAATAATTAATACAACGAATGAAATAAGTAAGCTTTTTATTATCATTGTATACTCGTTCATCGGAAAAAATAATATTTCATTCATTACAAGTTTCATTAATATTATGCTACATTTTACACAAAACGAAAAAAAAATAAAAGAATACAGGTATTGTATTAGTGTCGAAAAAAGTATTCTTTCGAGGTAATTTATTCACAAGACATAATAATATACAACTTACATAGGGTTAGTAAAACCGCACGATTACCCACTGGTATATTGAATTATTAAAAACGTTTTGCTTACATATATTAAACACTAACCATAAATAATTTGTGAATCGTACGATGTGTGATGTCGATTAAAATAATCAATTTAAAAAAACCCTACCTGCCTATAATGTATTATAACAGACATTATTCGGTATCAGAGATAGGTGATAATTATTTGATTAGGTTGACAGTCCTAATGACTTACTTCGTTTAAGTTTTTTGACGGCCTCCATGGTCGAGTGGTAAGACGCTCGACTACGAATCCAAAGGTCGCGGGTTCGAACCCGGTGTGCGCCAATAATTTTTATTTAATTAATATGTGTCATAACACATTTAATTCATATAAAAATAATAAAAGTATATTTGCGGCACGTTCCAGAGTGGTAAGTATCGCCCTGATGAAAGACCACCATTCAGAATCGAAACGTTGTTTGAAATGGCTTCGGCCGTGTTTGGTGACCAGATCTGAATAGCCAGGTACTTCCCAACCTTCGTCTTCCCAATCTCTTTCCCCTCCTCACTACCTTCAGCCTCACAACATACCCTATTTGGGGATGCCATAGTCTCACTGGCTCTAGACGGTTGGGAGCAGTTGAGACTCTTGTGTGGTATTCATTTAAAAAAAGGTAAAACTAATGCAAACAACCTATTTAAAAAAAATAACCTATCACCTCATTTTGACCCAAACCATACAATGGTATTTTTGTTATTTAAAATAATATGAGGAAACCAATGAATACAATAATTAATTCAAAAGTTGATACTTTTATGAATATTTATTATAATGAAGTTGAAAGTACTACGATAAGGGGGAAAAACTTTACAAAGCTGGGCACCATAATTAAAAAAAAATATTTCCTGAAATGTTTTATTAATCGTACAGAAAAACGTAAATCGTGTATTTGTATTACATTTCTAGTTCAAGACATAATTATTTATTTGAGCATTTAAATAGACAAATTTCATTACAAAATACGTGTAATAACTTTTTAAAATTGAACTTGCTTTCACAATGTTTACGTTTGTCTGCTTTACTGAGACTTGTTAGAAACGTTTCAACTTTATATTGTGCCTATAAGCAATTGGTCGTTATACTTGTACGTAATCAAATAGAGTATTCAATTTCAAATCGAAATTGGATCAAAAAAACCAAAAACCATGACTGAATTACGAAAATTGAATTGGTACGAAATTGAGTGATAAATCATGGTTTTGTGAATTATCGTTTTTTTATATTTTTTAGATGAAATATTATTGTTTTCTTATGAATATTGTTTTGATACTTTGACCGGAAAATATCTATTTCATATAATCTGCCGTTATTTGGACAAAAAAATATTTTGAAGATTTTTTAAAAATTGTTTGTTAATATTTAAAACAAAATACCAACAGTGACCATTAAGGTGAGCATATTTCTTTATGAGAGCACTGATTTAAGCTCAGAATGACAAAATATAACTTAAAAATGAAGCTATGAACAATTCATAATACAAACGTATGTTTTTTTCTCAGCTCGCTAAAATAAATACATTAAAATCCTGCTTGATACGGGCTTAGTCGTACTTTCCAGATTTTAAATAATTTCGCACAGGTTGTAGAGGAACAGGGCAAACAATTCGCCCGGCAAAGTGGTGCTTAGGAGCATAATGGACCTCACAAATCTTGCAGCAACAAACGGACGCCAAGCGGGATGCTGGGATTGCGAATGCAACAGAATAATTTGTGATACGAAAGGTTGAAGAGAGCTTTAAGTTTATCTTTTTCAGAATTCAAAGAGTATGTAGTGTTTAATTTGCTGTGTTTTGAGTGTGGAACGCAGAGCACAATGGAAAATATCGAGGAGCTTATGTTTTGTTTACAAATTAATTTTAATGTATTTTGGTACGAGATTTTGAAAATAATGTTAATTTCAGTTTTAAGCCTTGTTTTGCAAACGATAATAAACATTATAAAGCCCTTTGCAAATTTATGTATAACTTTAAGCAGTATTTTATTACCTCAGAGGGTTTTATTAAAAAAATTGACTCCTTGGTTTAAAATCCCCGAAAAACATTTTAAATACTATACCTACACAATATTTTAAACTTGTAAGGTAAAAAATATAAATTATTTAGTTGTAATACTTTTTTTCACAAAAACCGCATAAGAGTCCAAACTTTCCAAAACCAGTGAAAATATGGCATCCCCAATTGGAGTATATTTTTTATTGCGTGTAAAAATAATTCAAGGACCTTAACAATTTTTATGGCGAGTTTCCCATACTAAATACGATCTCTTATAATAAAAAAAAATTAAGGTCGAAATTTTATTTTAGATAACACCCCATTTAAAGCCCCACTTAAAATTTGTACAAAACCTCGCCCAGATGAGGAAGCGTACCAAAGAGTACCAACAATGATTTAAAAATAGCTTTGTCTCTTGCAGAATTTACACAATCAATTATTTTTTCAATCAGCTGCGATTAGTCTCTTCGTTAAATTAACTCCCCATAATCCAGTCTCAAGGGTTTTGACCCTCTTCTTCAGCCGCATAGAACTTTATCAGGAATTTCAAGGTCGGTTAAGGCGCAACCAAAACCTTGCTCACTAAACCAAACCTAACCTTACTCGCTTTAGATTTACTGCGCACTCTAAGATGGTTGCGCAATTAACATTCATAATATCGTTCTTGTTCTACCATTTGTGGTTTAAGGTACCCATGTCTCTTAAAATATTACAAACCTCCCATTCACGTTAACATCTAGTTAGAAAGCTAAAGTAAGTGCCCACAAACTTTCATCGTTTATATTTTTGTGTTAAATTTGTAGAATTCCATTTTAATTTTTTTTATATTTAATTTGATCAAATTTAATATTATTATTGAGTAATGCTATTTTAAAGTTTTATTTACAGTGACATCTGTTTCAGCGTTCAAGGATATCATTAAACTGCGGGTAGTCTACATGGAAACGACTTGATTGTATGATTTTAGTTCGGTGCTTAATTATTGATTTTGCTAAAAGACCGACATATTTTTTAATTCGTACTCAACTTTAAAATCTTTTTTCTCCTTTTTAATAATAACAAAATACTATTGCTTTACTAAAGGCAGGTTTTTCTTAAAATATTTATTTACTATTTTTTATTTTTTCGCAGAATGTAATCACTTTGTGGTTTGACATATTTAATAACCGACCGGTTTCACTTAGCCTAAGCATCATCAAACAACCTAATATTGAACCACTTCGTCCAATATTAGTCCCGTAAACTCATAAGAATTCTCATTATTCTTTTATCCCGTCCTCAGTTAACGTTTTGCCTCTTTCATTTCATATTATCCGTCCCTTTCTCTCTGTTCTTTATTATAATTTAAAAGTTAGTGTTTTTTTTTCTTACTGTTCTTTTTGTTATTTTATTTTATATCGTATTCTACCTCTATTTGTATGAGTATATATATATAATAACACACGAAGTATTTTTTGTTTGGTTTAATTTTGTACCCTGGATGCTTAGGCTAAGCGAAACCGGTCGGTCATAAAAAAATAAAATAAAATCTTTTGTCTTATACAAAGTAATTATTTAATTTTCATTATTTATTAACCATCTATCAACTTTAGTGTGCTAAGTTTGTGGTAAATATTTAAGTATATTTAGGTTGTTTTCGTTTCAATATAGTAATGTATTTAATGTTAATATTTTAAATCGAAATACGAAACAGTAAATCCCTCAAATGGTTGGCTCTACCACCATTAAAAAATTACAGCACTTTCTAGAATTCTTAGATCAAAGCAACTATTTTCCTATCGAAAATTCATTTCCACAGGGAAAAGTGAGGCTTTGAAATATACACAGTAAAACAAACCGCTATGAGATTATTTAAAATATTTTCACTTATTTTAATAAGAAAAAGATTTTAAAAAGTTTTCATATCTCGGACGTAGGCACATTTTTAACTAAAAGTTGTTTAATTCAACGAAAAAATAATGCTCGATTTATTTTTAAAGTAAAATAAATTAATGTTTAGAATCTCTAATGAATTTTATAGAATAACAAAATACATTTGCTTTAAATGAGTTCTGAAAATAGTACAAGAGAAAATTATGTCGTTCTAGGTATTTAACCTATTTTTTATTTTCGCATTACAGACATTTTATAAATTATTGTTCCAAAAAAAACTATAACAATAGAACTCTTAAGAAGTTGTGGTAAGATAATTAATGACCCCGTGTCTCAAGAGATTATTTTCAAAGTTTTTCGATTTCCAAACGAAACCTTTATCAAAGCAAATTACCTGTCGCGGCGTTATTCTCGCTAAAACAGGTCAGCGCTAATGATTGGATCATAGGAGTTTTAATCAATAGATAAATGATTGTTGGGAAAGAATTTTGCTACGCAAAAATTAAAATGAAAAAATTATAATGTGGGCGAAGAATTTTTATATCTCATTTTAATAAATCGTTTTTTGACACTCTAGTGTTACAAAATTTTGAATTAACCTTCTATTATGATACAAGTTTATTGGCATTCGGATGAATATCAAGTCGTACAAAAACAGCCTTTATTAAAACATCAATCGGTGTTTTTATCAGTATATATATATATATATATATATATATATATATATATATATATAAATATGTATATATATATATTATATATATATATTATATATTTACATGTATATATCCAGATATATATTTACTCTTTAAAAGAAAGACAAACATTCCCGGGTTACGAAAACCTGAAAATGTAAAAAAAAAACACCCATGTCATCATAATAAGTGGAAAATTTTGCTTCAGTAATTATGGAGAACTAAGCTAGCAAATGAATCGAACCCACGACGCCTGGGTGGAAATCCGACGCGTGTGTCCACTCAAGTACTTAATTTTAGTTAAATAATATGATCATTTTTTTTTTAAAGTTGTAAGCTCCTTAACTACACAATAAAGAACCCTACTATAATGTATTTTATCAGACATTATTCTATATTTGAAGTGACTGAATTAAAGCAACTTATATATTTTCTTTGCAAGTCAAGTTACATCTCGTGATTTTCACGGGTTAATAGAGAATAATAATAAATATTTCTATTCAATCTACCAGCAAGTATTAACACTAACGAGTTTTTGCTGAATATAACCAAACATAAATTAGGAACAAGAAAGACATGTTACTTATACGAGGTCAGCTGTTAAAGTGATGAAAAACAACTACTACTAACAGCTTAGTAAAAACTATAACTTATACTATTTGAACACCTTACTGGATATTCAGGAAGGAAGTCTGAAAATGTGATTAATTATTCATTTGAATGAGAAGTAAGGGTATGCACAAGGGCGGTTGGTTAGTAAAGGTCCTGGAGTAGATATTTCACAACTGAGATAGGAATTTGGCACAGGCGCAAGGAAATAAAGATTTTCACTCGATTTATTTCTGATTATTATTGCTGTAAACGGGAGAAGGCTTCTATGGAGACCGGAACTATTTGTTACGTGCTATTGCTTTTCTTTTTTAGGGGTGTGATTGAATGATTTAAACCAATGGGTTAAGTTCAAAACACAAGTTTTAAAGCTAAAGGAAAGCTTGTTCACTCTAACATCTTGTATTTTATTTCGGCAAGTATTTGTACTCAAGTAATTGCGAGTAAATATTTTGAAGGGAAATTTTAAGATATTTTAATATTGAGCAAACACTTGGATTGCAATTATTAAATTAGCTTTATCAGGGTTGCATAATATTAACCTCCATTGATCTTTGAAAAACCAAATTTTGTCGCTCACGGCTCTTTAACTAACCGTTAATTAACCGTTCTTTAATTAACCGTTTTAGTGTTGGATATTTTTTCAATACTAAACCAAATATGTTGAGGAGAATCGCACTCGAAAAAAAAATGAAAGAAGGTATTTAGGTTAAAGAAAATAACTTATAAATCATCCAAATATTGACGGATTTTGTTAAGTCTATTTTGATAATTTAACAAAAATGTTTATAAATGTGTCATTAAGACGTTAAGGAAAATTTTGTCACTATTTGGAAAAGTCTATATACGAGTTTATTATATTATCTGAGCAACGGTTAATACATCTTGGTGAAAAATGTTTTTTTTTCTTTTTCATTAAAATGTTTGTGAAATTGGCAAATATTCGTATGGTACCAGTGGAACTTCTAGTAGTTTTTTTCAACTGGATTAGTATTTTTAACTCACCTTCTTAAAATATTGTCAGGTAAACGAAAAAAAAATGCAGCGTCAGATAATAATAATAATAATATTTGGATGATTTGTATAACGCCGTTTTTGTGAAAAATCACCTCAAGGGCGCTGTACAGATCTTATTTTCTAATATCACATATTAATTCCTAGTTAAAATAAGAAAATATACAGGAACACACTAACTTGGCAGGTCTCATCAGATAGACACACTTATTAATTTAAAATTGTAATTCTGATTTAAAAAAAAAAAAAAAAAAAAACGATTTAGGGCATGAGAGCAAAATTAAAAAAATGGACTTTCTGAATTTTTCGTACAGTACAGAATTTGGTTAAAACTTGAATATCTAAAAGTGATTCGTCGAGAGACAGATTATGTTGAGATCTTTTAATACATTTAAGGATATGAGAGTCTGAAAAGGTAAGTTTTCAGTTTGGACCGAAATTCTGTTGGGCTCATTATACATCTTAGTTCTGGAGGGAGTTTATTCCAAGCCTTCAGCCCCGAAAGCGAAGAAAGTTATCGTTTGACGATCAAAAAATCTTTCATTATTCGGCCTTGCAAATGATGATAACCGTGTCTAATTTAGTGTCTCGGCTGGTTGCCATATGCCACTTTGTACTACCTAACTGTTTGAAACAGAAAATAAATATCTTCTCATGTTCTAACGAAAACACTGCTGCATCGTAAAGTATATATCAATATAACAATATACACATAATTTAAATCACTATTTAATTACTTCTCTGGTCAAGTGAGATTATTTTTATACTTAACGAACTTAGAAACGAGATCAAGTAAAGGCGAGGGTGATAAAATAAAATAACGCTTTGGTCCATTTCCGAGTTGAACTCTAACTAGCTACTCGAACAATTTAATTTGACACCTGACACTTATTGATTTGTCGCTGAAGACCGGCTCCCATTTACAACGATATAGAGCAACCTGCTTTTACAGAACGTTGAATAAGCGCTAAAATTGTACTTTACTGCAAAGTATATTATAAAAGTCTATGTCACGAGTTGAGTTTCAGTGATAGTACATTGGAGAATAATACGGTGAAATAAGCTGTGTTATTATTACAGGCGTTCTATCAACATTTTGTAGGCGTCTAGTAATTGAAGAGGGTGACATCTAAATCTGTTTTGAAGACGAGATGCCAGATGGATTCCACCCTCTATTTTCTCTTCAATATTTTAATAGTTTGTAAAATGAAACTGCGTAAATAATTAAATGAGTGTTTTGCTTTTAATGATTCATCCCCTTTTATAGAAAATGGAGATGACGCATGGCGTGTGTTTGGCATAGCGACTATAACGTCAGCTCTATAAAATAGAAAACCTTCGGCAGGCTTGCTTTGGAATCATCAAATTCATTATTTAATTATTATTATTTTTTCGAGTTTTATTTTTCCATGTTCTCAAACCAATGAAGCAGAACTAAGATAACCACTTTTTATATTCACTAAAGCAAAAACTTTCTCAATGTGCGATCAAAATTAGCACAGGTTTTTTCTGTCCAGAATTTTCAGACTAACGCCACTAGTTTTAGCTATTAACGTTTGTTTCTACATTGAGCTATGGATTGTTAGAAATATTTACTTATCTCTCAAATGGTGAAACACTACATAGATTGTTCCATATTTTCATATTGTTTAGTAAGAAAGAGGAATTTTGATAGCAACTGCTGGTAGTCTATACAATTTGATATAAATGACCACCACGCATAATTTTGTATAAATGAATCAGTAATGCACTCCAATAATGCTAGCGTCTCATAATGTGTGCTTGTAGATGTTGAATATAAGACCCCTGAAATGTGTAACCTTTTTTAAATTTGCATAGTCAGATGAAAAAGGTCGAACACTTTTCATGCGCTATTGGAAAAGTATCCGTAAGGAGAAGTGAAGCGGGTTACGAAGTAGCGAGAGAACACGCCTTCAGCAACGTCAGATATCGCTTTAATACAGAAGCCTTTTTAAATTATCTTCGATGATCGATCGCTACCTGAGCTGTTTTATAATGAAATATGCTAATGATGTATTTACGTGAACGTGAACGCTCCGTGCTTCTTTTCAGTGTACCATTTAAAACGACGAGATTTTATAATGCTTCATTAAATATTCTTTGCAATCAGTTTTCATATAAATTGTAATTTTGAGAAATGGATTTCAAAATAATGTGGAATAGGTACCTATCAGCAATTTATTTTACTTCAATACTCAATTTACTACTTTTCCTATAATCGACGAGGAATCCACGACTTTGATTACATTATTTATTGAATAGAATAAAACAAATTTAAGATCTCCGATGGTGAACTTGGTTGGTAAAGAGAAACAGAAGTTGCTCACATATCAATCACACACCTGACGACTTAAAGAGAACTGTTAACTTTAAATGGGTAAAAATAACCAAGAATCTGAAATTAATTAATCCGAAAATGTCAGGATGCTGATTTAGAAGACAAAGACCGTAGCTCTCGGCGAAATCAATTCATCACTTCCCGGCAAACAAAGTGTTGGAGTAACTGTTTTTTTTTAAATATTTTCTATTAAGGCTGAAAAGCTGTCTTTGTAATGCTGATCAAAACTGTAAATCACATCACGCTACCAAGATATTGATTCAGTTTTGAGAAGCTATGCAGACCGCAGTGAAGGTTTTGTTAATGGGGAAAGATTCTTGAAAGCATAAAACTGATTTTACTTTTGAATTTTTCCTCCCCGGCGTGGAATATGTCAATGTAAGAAACGTTTTATTCAGTATCAATATACCCTCTCCAACGGTAGAACCATCAGTAGGTTGGTCTTGCATACAGGCAAGAAGATGAAACATTCTATGCTGACTGAGAAACTGAAAAATGGTTAGGTTCTTCAAACAAACCCATTTCAGTCTTCAGGCAGTTTTCCTACAACCGCTGTAAAGTCTTACCAAGATCAATCAACATCACAGCAAACAGAAACAATATTAAAAATAAACAACAGAAGTATGTATATTTTTGTTTTTCGTCGATATTCAAAACCGAAAGCACCCAAACCAAAGACAAATGCGTAGAGCATTACGCAATGAGCCCTGTTGAAATACGTAAACATATTTTGATCGCTAAAAATATATTTCCAATTCAGTCCTCTTCGGTTCGTTGATTCTGGTGAAAGAGCCATGTTTATACCAGGAGCATGATTTGCGAATTTTAATTTTTAGCCTTTATCAAAATACGAACTTCCAATATACCAATATGTTGGAAAGCTTTTAGCATAATACACAACTTTAGGCACTCATTCACCATAATGGAGTAGAAGGTAACTTTCGTTTAATTAATCGATGCACGTTTTGATATTAGTTAGGAATTTAAAGCTTGCATTAGGTGGGTATCTGTTTATGTAAAATAAGAACAATAGACTTATCTCTGCATAAATTTCAAACAAAAAAATCTATTTTGATGGTAAAAAATATATTTAGCTCAGCTTAAAATATGAAAAAAAATAGTTTATTAAGTGAATAGGTTGAAAAAAATAAAGTCAAAGTAGTTACTTATCATTAAAAAAAAAACTAACGGTGTTTTTTTTTATCATGAACGACTGAAAAAGCGGAAAGAGCTTTAACTTTGAGATTCAGTAAACAAAACGTAACTTAAAACATCAAAATTCACGTTAAATATATAAGATTCCTCTTAAAATAAATATTATAAATAAAGTCAGAAATAAATTATCCTATTTTGCTTTACACAAACCGAATGAATTTGTAATACTCAACATATTTAACGGGTGTAATCAACTGATACGATTAATCAATGAAGGTTCGTACTCAATCAACCATTGTTAATTTACAGTACCCGGTTTTTTACATCTAGTGGTAATGAAAGGGGCAAAATAGACATAAAACATACATATAAATTAAGAACACGCTTTGGATAACCAACATTTATTTATAATGTGTTTTTTACATGAGAACAATCCAGTAAAAACTCTGTCATTATATTTTACATAAATTGCTATAAAAATTATCCCAAACAAAGGATACTTAAAATATAAAATTACAACAGCTCACTCAAAGATAAATAACACAAATAAAAGCAAAACATACAAAGAGAGACACAAAAGATACACACTACATTTAGTCCAATCATTGTACAGAAAAATATGTACTCATATATTGAGTATTTTATAATAATATTCATTATTTTGGAATTTGAGGTAGTTAGTAAAATCTTACACATCCCATAAAATCTAATACGTACAGCAAAAAACGGAAAAAATAATAAACTGCATAACAGTATAGTTCATCCAAATAAAAATCTAAATATAAAACTCAAAAAAGCTAAGATATCTTAAAAAGTATGTTAAAACTCGTCGTAGCTAAATTATGGTTTAGATCAAATAAAAAATACGATAAATATATTCTAGTTGGCTTTATAAATGAGTTAGTAATAATTTCTTCAAACACCACACCCATATCGAGATATTATTTAATTAGCGTCGGAACTGTAATGAACAAAAACACAGAAATATTCATGTCCATGTATTGTTGTGTATAAAGTAAAAGCTGTATTCGACACGAGTTGGTTAGCGCCTTGGATTGTATTTAGCTGTCGTGCTCAAATGAAAAAGTTTTTCAATATTATTTTGTGAACGTCAAAAGTTTCCTCTGATTATGAATTTTTACAATATCGCTACGCAAGTAACTAGTATATTTTCCCGACTAGCGTTTTACCAATAACGAATTCATATTTTCCTAAGGTGTCAACGCGTCGTGCGCCGAAAGAAACAACACCATTGTTCGAGGTTATTTAACATAATATAAAACAAACATAGAATAAGTTAAAACATTTTGCCATTTGAACTCCAAAACTTGAACAGGTTTTAGTGAAAACTGAGTTGGTAATTTCGTAGTTAAATTTAATTTGGTGACATTACGACAGAGAACGGGTAAACATGTTTCCTTTTTACTACACAATGTTTGTCTTGATTATTTCTTTATTTTTACGTTCCTTTTTTATAATAGCATCAAACCTATAAAAGCACTCAAGTATTTTGTTACTAAGTAGTCATTAACTATTCAATATTCTTATTTTTCTGGTGTTATCCAAGGTTAGATATCATTCAGGCACTCTTCATTCTGAAAACATCCACATAAAACTAACATCACTAGATTCAACGTATTCCTTGTCTTCTCCTTTATTTTCAGTTTGATAATCTTGTAATGTGACCAAGATTTTGAGACTTCTTCTTTTTCTATCACAATATTGCAAGTTTAGGCTATTTGATGACTAACTTCAATTTTAATAACTCTATTTGTCAGGGTTTATTGAAAATGCTCATGTATTTTAATTACAAAGGCTTCTACAGCCTTACACGCCTTGCTGTCAGGGCGTACGAATTGTACGAATATTCGTTACTACCTCTTTTGACCCCCTATATGGATAAATTTTTCAAACTGTACTTTACTTAGTTTTGTACTTTCTTAGAATAAAAAATGAAAAAATATAACAACCAAACAATTTGATTCTTATTTCTGTTTTTTTTTAATCACTGTCACCGACATATTTATCCCTCAAATAAAGGCGCCTGGCCATCTCCATACAAATCCTTACAGTAAAATATTACTGCGTAGTAAAACATGGTTACAACATCACTTTAAGTGCATATTGAAATGTGTCAGATTTATTATTCACTGCACATTTCATTTACGTCGTCCCGAGTTCAAAAACCATCGCCACTACTACTCCCGGGGGGAGGGTGTTGGGAGAAGTTGGTCGCAATCGCAACATTTTGAATATTTCATTTTTACATTGGTGAGGTGCAGAAGATGCTGCACATTAATTTCCTCGGAGAGCTGACCCAGAACTGGTAAATAAATAAATAAATAAATAAATAAAAATAAATAAATAATCATAATTTTAAGTTAATAATTGTGTCTATCTGATGGGACCTGTATGTTTTCATATTTTTCTTATTTAAACTAGGAATTTTATCTTCTCCCTTATGATGTTTATTTTGCAAGTCGTGCTCCATTGAGTGTGGATGAAAGCTTCTTACGCCTGATATTGCACTACTTCACTACTTGCTTTTGGGAATTTGGATTGTGTGACATCGCCGACGTCAATCTTTTTATGTGTCTATTTACTGATGTACTCTTTCCGAGAAAATATCGATCAAGTGTATTTTATCAAAAATTGAAAACGAATTGATCGATTTAGTAACGTACTCACCTTTATACCGCGGTATGGCGGTAAATAAATATAATACATTTCTACAAAATTGGTAAATAAAACATAAATGAAGACATTTTTTTCCTAAATTTTAAGTTAAATTAAATTGTAAATCGTAAAATGTCTAGACCATTTGACTTGCGTAACTTCTTTACATGGAATACAACGGTATTTGCTGTTAGTATTGAACTCGATTCATACAACTGTTTACTGAGCGTCTAACTCACCGAGGAAAACTCATTTTATATTTCAGTATTTTCAACAGATCCAGTTATTTATTCAAATAAAATATGACTTACAGATAAAAGCTTCGAAGAAATCACAGAAAAAAACACATAAATATTATCCTATCTGACAGTGTAAAAAATCTTATAATTCCAGCAGAGAGCGCTCGGTCTGAGAAATATGTGAAATAAGATTCACTGGAACATGGAGAAACACTTATTTTATTTGAATAGAAAAGTTGAAAATCACTTCGATGAAAGCGCTCAAATACTCTTCGTCTGACAAGTGAAGGGGAAACTTTTATTATCTTACTAAAAAGGTTCAAGGAGCAGTGAAGTTCCTCCCGCCCCCGCTTCGTGTCACTGCTGCGACGTGTAGCGGCGGGATTATCGACATCCCTAGCTCCAAGCTTATCGCTACAATATTCTCGCCCTTGTCACATCAAAGGGAAAGTGTATCATGTTCGCTTACCACTAAAGATCTACTAGATAACTTCACTTTTTGCATGGGTATTTCTGGAGAAATCCCGGCACATTTGCTTATTCATAACAAGACGCGTCTGCGGGGAAGGTTTATTTTTTACTTAATATCAGTGTCAAATAATCATTTGTGAATTTGTGGATTTAAATTTTTTTTTTTTTTTTTTTTTTTTTTTTTAAATGAATACCGCACAAGAGTCTCAACTGCTCCCAACCGTCTAGAGCCAGTGAGACTATGGCATCCCCAAATAGGGTATGTTGTGAGGCTGAAGGTAGTGGGGAGGGGAAGGAGATTGGGAAGAGGAAGGTTGGGAAGTACTTAGCTATTCAGATCTGGTCACCAAACACGGCTAAAGCCATTTCAAGCAACGTTTCAATTCTGAATGGTGGTCTTTCACCAGGGCGATACTTAAAGTATCTACCACTCTGGAACGTGCCGCAAATATACTTTTTATTATGTTTTATATGAATTAAATGTGTTATGACACATATTAATTAAATAAAAGCAATTGACGCACGCCGGGTTCGAACCCGCGACCTTTGGATTCGTAGTCGAGCGTCTTACCACTCGACCATGGAGGCCGTCGTGGATGTAGCTGAGAGCGTATTAGAGATCTTCGAGCTTAATATTTGCAGGAGAAATAAGGAAAAAACCATTTATCAATGTATTATCTGTACATTTTCTGAAATAATCATATGAAACAACGGAAAAGGTTTTATTTCACTGAAATTTATGGAATGATATCTCTAGACACAAATCCTGGCAAGACAACTTGTTTGATGCGAGTGGAGAATAATGGATATTTGTATTAATATACACCGACTCGCCATATAATTTCGCAAAAAAATGAGCAAAACTCCGAGACAAAACATCGCTCCATAGTTAAATATTTTAATATCTAGCAGTTATAAACCAGTTGAAGTCAGCTGTTTTGCGAGGACTCGCAAGAACCTTCTGACCCTTAAGCAAATCATAAAAAATTTCGCCTCTACACAGATAATGTATTATTACAATCTGAACCTGTTATTATTACTAAACTTGTTATTTAAACTAGATATCTTCAAGTAACGATAACCTTACACAAACTGATGCAATGATTTGATCAAAATACTGAACAAAAAGTTGCGTTTTGAAACCATCGTGTAAGCCGGTAAAATCATTTACAATAAAGGCTTTTTTGCGCAGAAGCGATCATTTTCCTTTCGAAGTAACACCAATGTTACCACCTAAAAACGATATACGCTTTTGTAATACATTTTTTCTTCAAAAAACTGACTGTATTTTTCAAATGTTCAGATATCTATCACTGTAGACTTTCTAAATCAGCATGCTTAAAAGATTTCAGTTACATATCTATTTAGGAGAAAACATACGTTATATTTTGTCAATAATCGTTTCCGTTAAATTGGAGATGTCGTATTCTAACGCGGGCGATATTTTTTAATTAAATAAAGGATTTGTAAAATCATTTCTTTTAGTTTTAGTTTTAATTATTTTAGTTACTTGGATATCAAAATTAACAAAGTATGTAATTATAATTCATATACTTTTTTGACTGATAATCATATTATAACTTATATATTTACTACTTGATATAAGTAATGTTTTTACATAGTTTTTATGGGCTATTTTAAGTTTATTAATTTACATAATTTTGATAGTTTCCGGTAGTGCATTATAACATTTCATCCCTTTATAAAGTAAGCTATTTTGTGTTTTGGTTTTATTCTTTTTTGTCTGATTTCTTTGCTTGTCCTTGAATTAATTCTGTGAATATCCATGTTGTAGAAAAAAAAAATGACTGAAAAATATTTTGGTAACAAGTGGTTCTTCATTTCATGTATAAACGTCAATGTATTTAATACAGTTTAACTGTTATCTAATTTAGTTCCTCTGACATTTAAGTTACTTTTAAGTATATATTTTGCCAAAGTGTAATTCTCATTGCTCTATTTTGGAGAATTTGAAACTTGTTTTGTTCTCTGTCGTTACACAAAAAAAGAATCGTTGAACAGTATTACAAATGTGGAGCAATACTGGAGTTGTAAATTGTCATTGTGGTCTTTCTGAAATAAAAACATACGAATTTTTAAAACATATTTAAAAATATCTTGCCTAGTTCTTGCATAGTCAAGTCGAAAATCGTAAAGTATGTTGCAACTCAAGCGTTCAGAGGCGGGAAGCATAGGGATTTTAAAACAATTGTATGTTTTCAAAAATATTATATTTTATTGTTTATAAATATAACATAAAACCGTAAGTTGCTTAATAAAAGTGATGATTCCTACCGTGTCATGTTAAAGATATTTTCTTTCGGTTTTTTTTTTATTTCGATACCTAAGCTGTATAAATTAGAAGCTATTTATTTTTTTTGTTAAATCCAGAATTTAAAAAAGGACCTAGGTCAATACTAAAGAAAGCAAAATTAATACGCTTCTGTTTCATCAGAGGAATTGACCTAATATTTTAAGAAGGTTTATTATATCTCAAATCCCAGTCGTATCGTTCTCATGATATAACCAAAGACATTGGTTTATGTTTATGATAATGTTATATTAATACCTACTTCTTTACGACGTTGTAGTGCTTAAAAAACTAATATTAAATAGGTATGCGAACATGTTTTTCGTGAATATGTCCGAACGGCACGCGATAGATTGTTCTATATTTTTCAACAACTTGAGTAAGAACTCAAAAACGTTTAATACGTGAGAATTATTTTATATAAAAACCACTGTTATCTACCCAACGTTCTTCATATACTTTCAACGATTTACATTGTCTGAACTCAGTGTTCAGTGTTCTTAATATATTTTTCCGTTTAATTAAATGGCAGCCGCCTGGCGTTCATTTGTCAAACAACACCTTTTCCGGATATAAGTTAGTCTTCAAGTAAATTAACTGTGCAAGGGTTCATAAAAGTACTGACCTCTTAAAAAGGTCTGTAAAGTCTATTTGATTTAAAGATTATACGTACTTAAAATCCATTCACATACATAATTAATTACATAATTTTATCACTTGTACTTTAAAAGATGTGGTGTACTTTAACACAGCCACTCCTATGACATTGTGAACCTTGAAATATATTTGAAAAAGTCTAGTTTTCATTACATAACGAATTTTGAATTTATTTTTAGAAGTACTTTAATTATAATGTGTATTTTGATGATCATTATTTTCTACCTAAAAACGTTTTTTTGGAAAGCATATTTATTTTTACTAGTGAGAGCTGTTAACTTTTAGGGAAAGTCCACAGAGCTTTTAATTAACCACCCATTTTATGGAAAGAAAACAAATACATTACTTTCTTGAAATATTGCGCGCAGATACTCAACCTAACCATGGGATTTACTAGATCTACAGAAAACAGACACAATAATTTTCTACCCTTTAAATAGCCTTCCAGACCCAAATATCTAGTTAACAAAAGGTTTCTCTTCTCTTTTACTATCTTTGGCTAAACATATTCCTACGTGAATGAACCTAACAGAGCGAAATTAGAACCCAAATAACGAAAGACAATTTGGAGGTCTGTCTGAAATTTAAATTTACTACCTACGTATCAGACATACAGAAGTTTTTCCAAGAAATACAATTCCATTATTTACATAAGTTCTATGTTAATAGACATATTTATTTTGTATGATATATAATAATATGCTCGTGTATTTATTAATTCTGCTTTCTAGCCCGCACACCCGGCCATGTGTAATTAAAAAAAAATGTTAAATTGCAAATGAGTAAATCAAAATTATAAAAAAGATTTAGACTGGTGTGTTTGCTACTGTCACATTTGACATCGTCACAATTCGATGACTTTCGCTAATCTGTTTTTTTTAAAACATTTTAATGCTCCCCGCTAAATGCGGATGGTAAGTCCGATTTAACTTTTGAAGAGACTGTAGCACACTGAAAAGCATCATGTATTGTTTCATAGTGCTTTCACACAAGCGAAGTATTGAATTCAGTTAGTCTAAACTTTAGGTGCACAGTTTACACCCGCGTTGTGCAAGCGGGTTCCTCACAGAGCATCGAACCATCCCATGCTAACATCATGATGATAAGATAACAAGCATAATTATACCATGCATAGTGGTTTTGTTATGCTTGTCAGCTGATATCAATTTGTTCAAATGCTGAAATTGGGCCTAAAATCGACGTTCAACGAAGAAAATAAAAATTTATAAAAAACAAAATGGAAAACTAATCATCGAATTGTGATGATGTTAAATGTGACCAAAGTTTGAAACAAACAAACTTTAGTTTCTTTTTAAAAATCGTTCAGCTTTTAAATATTCAATTTAACTACTTTACTAACTAATCAACTCACTAACTAACAAATAAAGATTCGTTAGGTAAATGTAAAATGAAAAATTGTTATATTTTGAATTTTAATTAATAGGTTCTAATAAAATTTCAATCCCAACTGTAGAATCTATTTTTGATCAAAAACAAAAGTAAATCAAAACGGCTATCAACATTTTCACACAAACCAAAAGCTTGCTTTTGCCACAACAGTACGAGAGATTTCTATATTTTTTAGCAATAGCAATCCATTCGCATACATCTGCAATGAAAAAGTTTTATGTTTGTGTTTCCAGATAAATTATCTTTATACAAGAGTCCGTGGGTTCAAGCTTTGACATAAACCGCAAACATAATCCAGAATATCGTTTTAATACGTAAGTCGGGGTAGATTATAAGCGTAAAGCGGTACGCAAATGTGGCGCCACCAGTCACGGGGAAGGCGCCTGGGATCGCACACAACAGAAGATTGGTAATAACAATGAGCTTTTGTCTGTTGCGAAAAAGCTTTACAGGTGCAGAATTTGCACAACTTTAGATGCTGCAGTTGGATTTAATGAGGTTTGTTCAGGCGCAGACTCAAATGAATAGATGAAATTATGTAGACAAACTCTTACACCCTCACAGTCATAGTCCGTCTGAGAAGGTAATTTATGGGATATGCTTTAGTTTGAAATAATTAATTACTTGTCATTGAAAACTTACTAATCGCCTAAAGGTTTTGTAATTTTACAAAATAATTTAATTTATATTTGTGTTTCATATAATGTGACGTTATTCAAAATACAATATAAAAGCACAAAGCGTTTTCAGAAAAAACGTATATCTTAAGATTTATTTTTATATTATAATTGAAAATAAATCTTTGTAAAAAATAATATACGCTAATACATTACACAATGATAAGAGTTTTTGTTTATTCACCTTTAAATTTATTACGTTCCAAAGGCTCTAGAAAAGTCTATTTTTCATTATAAATAACACAAAATATCGGAAACTCATAACTTTTTGTTCTTGTAATATTAACTGGGATGCTAAATTCCTTAGTTTATTCTCTTAACATCGAAATGCCGGCTTTATGGAAGGATCCCCGGCGAGCCGCCGCATCGATCCTACACATATGTCTACCTCGAACACACACTTCCTACACTACCTACTACGTGCCTTTCATAATTCACACCTATACCGTAACTAAAAACCTCCCCCGCCACATCCATCCCGAACATTTTTTATGCGTGACTTAGAAATTTCTCACACGAAAATTTTGGAATTTATCCCTCGTCATATTTTACACTCGTATCATTCTTTTCACTTAATCTTTTGGAAGAAGGATATTGAAATTCCTTCTCCGAGTGCTTTCTTTAATTCAGCCAGTGATGCGGGATAAGCTCTGTTCGGAATTATTAATAATTCTAGGGTAAATTAGTAACTTACTAGTACTCGGAGTATCGAGCACTTTACATCCTAACGCTGATAGCCTCCCTATCCAAACCACTTTGGAATAATTCCACTAAAGCGAAATACTTATGCTCCTAAATATTTAGGTGATCAGGGATCAATTGTTTTATTTACGTTGGTTTTTAATCGTTTTAAGATAAAAACTGCGTAACTTGTGTAATAACGAGTAAGTCATTAAAATCGAGGGAACTAATTGAAACAGTACTTTTAGCATACAGACTCAGATTTTTTTATTACAAAAAGCTGATTATGCAAAGCGCCAATCGAAAAAAAATAATATCCTCATTATAATTTTGTTTTGCCGGGGCCTTGCCAGATTATAGGGTTAGCTTTTTTAGGAATATTAATTCATTTTCTTAAATTGTGAACATTATTTTATAGTTTCATGAATATTAATATTCAATATGATTAATGACCATTTCTCCAACGTACTTTTTAATGCAAATGCCGCACAAGATTCCCAACTGCTTCCAGCCGTCTGAAGCCATTGATACTATGGCATCTTATTATTTATTTATTATGGATTTTTTCTTTGAAATAATCTCTAGTTATATGTTACCCGTAACAAACCACAAGATGTAACTTGACTTACTAAGAAGAAAGAAGGTTGTTTTTTTAAAGTTTTTTTTAAATAGAAAATATCGCGCAAAAGTTCCAAGTGCCTGTATAGAGCCAGTGAGACTATGGCATCTCCAATTGGGGTATGTTGTGATGCTGAAGTTACTGAGGAAGGGAATGACGTGAGAAATATAAAGGTTAGGAAGTAGCTGGCTATTCTCATCAGGTCACCAACCACGGCTAAAGGCATTTCAAGCAACGTTTCAATTCTATCGTGGTATTTCACCAAGGCGATACCGAGAATGCCTTCCACTCTGGAACGTGCTTGAAATATGCTTTATATTATTTTAAGTTAATTAGTTTTGAAATATATAATATATTTGCGCACGCCGGGATTTTAAAACGCGATCTGGATTTGTAGTCGAGGATTTTAACCACCCAACCACGGAACCTGTAATTGAAAAACCCTTAAAAATATAGGGACAGCATTTAAAAGATTATTTTTATAATTAATGGTTCAAGCTTTGATGCAAAAGTATTTTTTTGTTTGTAAAATTATTCAAGCTTAACATATAATTTAGCAACACTTAAATCTGAAAACACAAGTACAAATATCGATGTAAACATTCATTGAATAATAAGTTTGCGCTACTAAGAAAATGAATCAGTAACCTTCAAGTCTAACGCGTTGACCATTTTGCTACGGAGACCCGTTTGTGTTTCAAGTATCCGAGCAAATTTCTAGTGAAATACTGAAACAGTTAGAGTTAAATCGCGCTTCCATTATGGTTTTAATACACTTTATTTATCATGTCTAAAGTCTTCCACAAGTAATCACAAAGAGACATATCTAGAACCTTTATTAGTGCAAAAGCAATTCAGTTAAATCTCGTTTATTTTTTCCTTTTTCGGCTTTTTCCATCGCAATCCATTTGTGGGCCCAGCCTCCTTATGTTCTAGCGCCGCACCATTAACGGAAACTGCCACTTGGAAGGTTGTATTAGACTGCGAACACGTTCGATATTGCCGTAAAGAATTATGTTACATTGAGCATATTGTGGAGCGCGAGATTAATTACATGTTACAGTCTTATTGTCGGAGTTAAGGTGATGTAATCATAATATTAAACTAACTACAAACTTCAAACTAACAGTACCGTAATAATAATGGAATGAATGAATGGTTAGGAAATTAAACAAGGGTGTACTTAAAATTACGTCGGAGGGTAATTACACCGTTATATTTATTGAAAATAAGTGTTTTTCACTAGAATTGTTATTTGGTAATCAAAGTAAATTTATTATTACGAAATATATATCTTACAAGTAAATTAAAGCTCACCAAAATATAGCCAAGATTCATAAAAATAGAATGCTTTATTCGCACTGAATATTAGCCAACAAATATTTGTGATTTCTTTTATTCTATCTCAATGCGGCAGTGATAAAAGACGTACATGTGTCTATTTTTGCTATGAATCAATGCTGTACATAATATTCTAGTGTGAATAAAAAACAAAGCAATCTTTAGTTCTTTTTTACGCAGTCTCCTTCACAAACATGTTATGGAATTTCGTAAGTCGGCAATGAATAGAAACAATACCTGGAAGTACCAGTTAGGTATTCTTGTTAAAAAAGGTTTTTATTTAATTTCGGTGAAAGATCCAGTATAGTTTTGATTAAAAGATAAATACATTACGGAGGCTCTACATTTTAAGGAACTTGTTTTTATTTTGGTTTAGCTTTTGGTTTTGGACTATGGTGGTGTATCGATTACTTCTAAATCTGATATATTTGTAGACTTTTTTCATACCGAAATGCCACAACCAATTATTTTTCTTGTGTCTGCATTTTGAGCCAGGTTCCTTTGTAAACAGGCCCCGTAAAAACTGATATCTAAAAACTTTACCTCCTATTTCTCTTCTTCATTTGCACTGGGACACGTCTTTTTAAATACCAGAAGAAGAGAAGCTTTCAACAAAATTTTAAAACAAATGCAGTTTATAGTGACCAAAGCATTTCCAATAAGTCATGGGTTTTTTAAAGTTGTTATGAGTACTCATCACTAAAGAATAAACATTTTAGTTCAGGTTGTTTTACTTGTCTTAAAGAGCCTTGATACTACTAATCAAATTTAGTTGGTCTTTAGAGGTGGCCTTGGATAGCTGTGCCTTCAGAACGGTCCGTTGAATTTGTTATTTAAAAAAAAATATTGCAGTAAAATCCAGTATTTACGCAACGATATACTAAATAAGAATGCTAGTATCAACTAAGTTAATAATAACGTTCCATTTAAAGCATTTTAAATTCCCTATCAGCATTGGTTTGTTGTTTGTAATGTTGATGCTTACATAATGTATTTGTTTTAAAATTCCAATTTTGATTTGTGTATTGCAAGGATTGTGTTTAGTTAAGGTACTTCAGTTTGTTTTGATCCAGGTTTTAATGTTGTCATTTTGAATTGTTAACGTGATCCTTTTCTATCTATTGATCTAAAAAAAAGTTGTGGATGGACGTACGTTTGTAGTTATGACTGTACCATTGTTAATATTCAACCGATTGCTTTGTCAAACACTGTTGCGCCCGTAAAGCTAATGCAGTTATCGTACAGAACGCACTGTGGCACCCGGCTGACTCGGGCCTTCATTCTTCGAATTCGTAAAACAAATCTAATGATGAATGCCACTGAAAAAAAATTCCAGAGCTTTTTCCTCTGCTAAAAGACGAAGTGTGTATTAAATTTCAATGGATTATTAGACTTACAGTTACACTTTGTGGGCGCTCTAACCCAGGAAAAAAAAAACCTTTCCACTATCATCGCTGCTTTTGATTCACAGTTAAGTTTCTGTTTCGTCTTTGAATTTTCAATCATATTCAAACCATTTCACAATAGATGTAACATCTTTTCGTGGTCAATAAAATACAAGTATTTTATATGACGTATTTGGACATGGCTTCTGTGGTGACTCATATCTATGTTTGATATGTCTCTAGAAATCGCACCTTGGTAACTGAAATCCTAAATTTTATTCATCGTTAGCAACGCTTCATCGTGTTATCGAAGTTCAGAATTATAATAACAGTGTAAACTTATCTTATGCTGATCCCAGCGTTTCCTTAAAATCTCAGTTCGTTGTCTATATGACATAAAAGAATCGCTAGTTGTTTCATCGAAAACTTCAACCTCATCATTTTAGTTCTCAGACCATTGTCCCCTAGGATAAATTGTGCCATACAAGTAAATATTTAATGCTGAATAGCGTTTATTTGGCATAAATTCGAATTAAATTTGTGGATCCCAGTTAGTTGGTGCGGAATTGAACTTGAACCACCGAGGCAACTAATTGCTCCTTTATGTTTGAACTTCCATTCTGATTTCCAGCAAGGAAATTAGGTAGGTAGCTACTACGAAGGGAACTGAAACTCCTATTCGATATCAATGGGTTTATCACCCTTCAAAGTGATTAATTTCTTAGTTCGGATAAGTATAAATACTGACTGTTTTATATATGACATTTTCGTACATAGCTACCACTTTGTGGTTTTAAATATTTAATGAAAATTAAAAAAATAACTTTGATGATATACTTTATGATATAATATATGTTCATATGATGAAAAAAAAAATTACCATGGCAACAGATTGAATAATTAAGAAGCACTAGAAATTAAAAAAAAACCCTTAAAATTTTTAGTGATATTCTTAATATTAGTTAAATTTGTCCAGTAGTTCAATATTAGGTATTTTTCCTGTAATTTCTTATTATTCTTTGATCACCTTCTCAGTTGACGTTTTGCCTCATTCATTTCATATTATCTGTCTCTTTCTCTCTGTTTCTTCGTTATAATTTTAAATGTTATTATTTTTAGTATATGTAATCACACACTTTTTTATTGTTTAGTTTAATTTTGAACCCTGATGATGCTTAGGCTAAGCGAAAGCGGTCGGTCTTTTACTAAAATACTCAGTTATTACTTCATTTTCATTATGTATTATGTTTTAAGTCAATATTGTTCTTAACTTTATTTTTACTGTTTTTAACACTTCTGTGTAAATCTTAAAACCTTTACCAGTACTAAGAATACAAATTTATTAGGTATGAAATAGATAACATTATGTTCTAATAGAATTTGGCATGGTTTATTTGGTTCTTAGTAGTTTTAAAGATGTATTTTACGTATATTTTTTTTGTATTTATATTGTTTTGTTTTACGTAATACTAAACGGTCATATGCTTGTACAAATTCAATTTCGGGCTACTTACTTAGGCGGATGCCTGATTGTGCAGTATCATAAATAGCATCGCGCAGGTAGGCAATGAAATAAGTCAGAATGGATTTTTAATTTTTTTTAAGATATATTTTTAAGGGGCAGACGATTGACAGATCTCCCGGATGGGAAAATTTGAACCCCGTTGCGTTGGAGTTAAATACTTCCCATTTATTCAGACTGTCAGTTTTTACAGTATTCCATATAAAAATAACAAGTATTTCTTCGTTTATTTTGTAAGGAATTGTGTTTTCCGCCGATTGCGTTATTTTATAGCGAATTCCCACAGCACACTCTTTCGCGAACAATTGAAATGTTCATTTTAGATTAATTCCTTCGTTGAATAAATCAGTTAAAGGAGGGACGAATTTGCATTTATTTTTTTTGGACGTAGAAAGACAGCTCGTAGTAAATACATGGACATTTTATTTCCTCGCTATGTACAAGAAGCCGCGGAAAGCTCTTGCCTAAGCACAAAGAATCACCGAGCATTACTTTGCGGTGGAAACCTACAGAGTTCAATATTAAGCATTTCTTTGACAACCTTAAATAAATAAACCCAGCTTAATTACTTAAGTACTTTAGGTTATTAAGGGATTTTTTATGAATACAAGTTATGTTTGTCTACTCTCTTCCATTTTATAAAGCTCACATATTATGTCTCAGTTTTCAACTGAAGATAACCATGCGCCAGTTTATGGGCGAGATGAGATATGCAGCCAGGTGTCGTAGGTTCACTTTGGGAACCGAGTCTTAGCTAAGCCTTTCAATATGATAGTAGAAAAGTAGTTCAAAGCCCCAGTTTGCATCCACGCGTTAGTGTTCAACCCTCTGCCAGCTACGCCTTGGCACAAGTAACGAATACATACAGCTTTTAATGATGGGAGAAGGAAATATAACTAACTAACTAACTAACCATCAGAGAAGATAGACCGCCATACAACTATGTCTCGGCACACACTCCTTGCTTCATTCATATTTATGCATACTCTTCTGTTATTTTAACTCGTTGACATGGCCCGACTCAAGTATTTGACTCACTTGATCGTGCCATATCTTCCTCGTCTTCGGCATCCTCTACTTCTTCTTCCATTCATTTTTTCGTCATATATTATTTCATACTCCTTTCTTAGTTCATCCGTTCTACATGGTCAAACTATCTAAGCATCCTTTTCTAAATCCTATTCACTACGCTTGAAATCAGCCTTGAATTATTTTTGGATATTCAATTTTTCAACACGGTCACACATGGTTTAAAAAAGATCATACATAGTTTAAGGAAAGATTTAAGAAAATTTTATCTGTTTTTTAAAGAAATAGCTCATTAATTCTAGTGATGAAACGGTCAACGATATTTTTTCCATAAACCAAGAAAAATTACACATCGTCTTGGATTAATAATGAAATTCTTACTAGAATCTACAATATTTTCGTAAATCAATATGTAAAATCGGTAATAATATAATCTCAGAATAGTCGTCTTGTACAAAGTCTGACCGTATTCTCAGATCACCGAAAATCTATATCCGCTTTCGCAGTAGATAATAAAAGTGTTTTTCCAGCGGCCGGGTTCGTGGTCGGCCTTGCAGCGGGAAGGGCGGGTCGCCCCGGTGGGGTAGGCGCCTCGCCCGCCCTACCCTCCGCCCCCAGGTTACCCCGACCGCAGCCACCCCGCCCAGCCCAGCCCAGCCATGGAGCGGCACGTGGTTTTGGCGCTGGTCGTCACCATTCTCACAGTCACTGGTAAGTCATAATCATTAGTAAGATTTTATTTTATTTGAAAGACCAACCATACATGATTATAACTAATTGAACACTCATCATACACAAGAATACAATAACAAGAAATCAGCCTTTCATACAGACCAGCACAAAACACAATCACAAAATCAAATATACTTATCGTCATCTACTGACACAACTAAGTTTGGAATTAACTCCTTACAATACATTCCATATACACAATACAACGCATTACCCAAATAATTATAACTCCCAGTTGCAAACAAAAATATACAGGCAAAAGTACTTGAAGGATATTTTCTCGAAAATTTTATTAATCAGTGATATATGACGGCCTGCATGGTCAGAGTGGTAAGACGTTCGACTACCAATCCAAAGGTCGCGGGTTCAAACCCGGCGTGCGCAAATTAATTTTATTTAAATAATATGTGTCTGTCTCGAACACATCCTATAATTGATATAAAAATAAACAAAAAAACGTCAAAGTTTATTTATATTTGCGGCACGTTCCAGAGTCGTAGATACTCTTAGTATCGCCCTGGTGAAAGACCACCATTCAAAATTGAAACGCTGTTGAAATGGCTTTAGCCGTGTTTGGTGACCAGATTTGAATAGCCAGGTACTTCCCAACCTTTCCCTTCCTCATCTCCTTTCCTTCTCCCACTACTTTTAGCCTCACAACATACCCCTTTCATAGATGTCATAGTCTCACTGGCTTTAGACGGTTGGAATCAGTTGAGACTCTTGTGCGGTATTAACGTAAAAAACAAACAATATATGTATATTTATATATATCCTATCTGTAAAACCTCTGGATGTGTGAACATCTTTCTTGCTGTATTTATGATTGTTCATCTTATTAATTCCTACTTCTATGACTCTTTTGTCTATGTTTCTTCGTTATGTATTTTTTGCGTGCTCCCTTTTTTTTAATTCCCCTTTTAAAATTCGGACGTCTTCGTGAGAATGTTATTCCTTTTATTTTATAATATTATCCTTCTCGGATTGAGTTTTTTTCTAACTTCACAATAACATAACAAAAAATGTATTTTTTTGTAGTATATTATCATTTGAATAAATAAAAATAAGTTAATGTTTAACCAAAAATAGGTTTCTTCTTAGGTAAATGGAAATTTAAATTGATAACGAGGGATGAGGGATTAATCTAGTTGAAGTGTAATAAATATTCTAAGTAAAAAAACGTATGGTAGTAAAATAATGGTAATACCGAGTTATTTGTTCAAAGTTACGAAAATTCTAAAAATCGTCTTTACTGCCGATGAGACTTTAAGGAGTCGCAGAGTTTAATATATAATACGAGAGTATATAATATAGACGGCCTGCATGGTCGAGCGATAAGACGCTGTGATATGACGCTGCGATATGACGCTAACCGGTCGAATGTTATATGTGTATAAATAAAGTGGCTTAAAACTAAAACATTTTTTATTTAAATTATAATGTCAAGCTACAAAGTGATTGCTTCCTTCGATAAAATAAAAAAAATCAAATTGTCAGTAATACAGAATGTTTTATAAATTGTGATGCGCGATAGATGAAGGAGTTTTGCTTAGAGTTAGTGTTACATCGAGGGAGGCTATGCAGTTTGTTTGACCCGGTTTGTCTGTTAGGAACTCGTAGTTGGATGCGTTGTAGGAGTTCCGGGCAATCTGCGTTGTAACTAGCAATTTTCTGCAGAGGGAGTATATCCGATTCTCCGCTTTTCTAACGACACCATGTTTAAGAAAGCGGTCAAATCTTCGTAATTTATTTTATTTTGCAAAAACAGTTTTCAAGTTTGTGCAAATCGCAAAAACGATAAAAAAACAACACTAGGAATTATAATTTATACAAAGATAAAGGTAATAATAGTGAAAAAATGAAAGTTAAATAATAGGTTTCAAGTAAGTAAATAATATAGTTAAAACTGAATGGCTAGCTGGTGCTTAAACTTGTTGTAGGTCATGTGAAAGAATATACATATTTCCTGTGAAACTGTAATTAACCTAGTAGTTCGTCCCAGAAGCATCACCATTGGTAAGAAAGTTCTGCACCTGCTGGGAAGAAACAGCAGCTTGTGTTGGCGGCCTCGTGTAAAATTATTAGGGACAGAATCCAATTTCAGCCCAAATGACAGGTATTACTAATATACCGTTCAAGAGTTTATGAGCTAAAAGCAATAATAAATGCTGTTGAATACAGCCAAGGGCAAAAACCGAACTCTCTCATGAAGAAGTATCGTAATTTTATATATTTTTTCGACCATTAGTACATAGGCGGTGTCCTCTGCTCCCCATACCTGAGATCCACTCTCGATACGCACTAAGCTAAAGTAAAGCAGCCTTATCACTGTAAGGTTTGTCAACTCCTTTGAATTGTGTATGGCAAAACCCATCATTTTTGTGACTGATTTGCAGATCTTTTCATTGTGATTATGAAATGTTAAACAAGCGTCAAACACAATTACCAAGTTTTAACAAGTTGTCGTATGCTTCAGATACGTATCTCCATATATGAAGACAAAACAACGATAATCTAATTATATATATACTGACATCGTCATTTTTACACCCATAGGTAAGATACAAACATGGTCAAAGCATTCCCGCAGTCACTAATGAGATACAAACATACTGACATCATTGACGATATCAATTTGCATGAACCAAAATGGGATAAGTATATTTTCGAAAAGACTGAGGAACAAACGCCTTAAAATATGTTTTTCTTTTAAAAATGAATTTAATTGAAATATTATATTGATTAATTAAATGTAAACGTTTTTTTTGTGGTAGGTACCCTAATTTGTATATATTTAATTATTTTTTTCCACATTAACTCTGGACTATATTAATAACATCTATACAATCAATTTGTCAATTTTGTATGCTGTAACGCGGGGAAATCCTAACGGCGAGAGAAAAATCCTTACAGTTTTGGTAAAATACAAACACATCGTAATCATCACAGCACACGAGTAGATGATACAAAAATTGACATATTTATTTTTTTAAATACACGTTAAATTTCCATGAAAAGCATTAAGCACAAATCAATTGAATGCGAAATTCAAGCGGAAGTCTTTAAAAAAAAAAATTGACAGAGCTTAATATTTGGATTTTTGTCATTAATGTTTGTTATTTCTTCCGGTAATTTATATAATTGTGATGTTTTCCTCAGCACATGATTTAAACCCAAAAACCTTAAGTTAGTGTTAATGTGTATCGTTTTACCCACAGAAAATCAAATATGTTTAACGTCCGATTAGTATAGAGCAATGGTACACAACACACGTCCATTTCGTACAGCTTGAACGAAGTGGTGGTGGTAGTGCATATTTTTAAAATATGCACCAACACCAAGTATATTCTCGTAGTATATTCTCACCAAGCGATAAATCTAAGAAGTTTTACAAAAACTTATATTTTCATAGTTAAAGTTTACCAAGGAAATCAAATAATGAAAAAGGCCACCCCCACGAAAATTATGAATTTTGCTGTATATTATACGACCTTTAAACATTTGAAAAAAAAGGAAATACGGTCCTTTTGATGAAAAGGTGATGCATCTTTCGTAAAAAGCTTTAGAATCACATAATGCTCCTTTGAAACACGTTTACCGTTCCACAATAATCCTTCTGCCCCAGAATCTCTAGGTAGATCAAAGCATTGTGCATGATTTACTAATGTATTTCATTGACTAAAGATACATGAGCCCGGAGATTCACCCTTCTTTAAATTCACTAACTCGATGGATCTTACATGCGTGTCCTGGTTGATATTGAACAACGGAACCTGATAAAACGTTTCAGCTATATTGAAAGCTGCTTTGTGATAACAAACAATAGTTATCGATTTCATGAGAACCGTTTTAACAATGAAGCCAGTTCTTCAAAACACTATCCGTCGAAGTAATCACAGTTTTTTTCACTTGTCTGTCTCCTGAAAATTGCAATCCATCAGCAATGCCACGTGTTACATTTAAAAAATCTTATTTTCATTCTCACGCACAAGTTAATTCATTTCCTAAGTTAAACAGTTTTATTTTGGGACTTTCCTCATGGGTTGCATTCTTTTGCTAGATAGTATTCACCAACCTTATCAACCCTTTGTCTAGCGTTCTGGAACATGTTGTAGTGTAGGTACTTAATCACTAGTGACATTTGGTCAGGGTCTTAAAAGAAATGGTCCAGTAAATGAATCTCTTAACAAGAGTTAAAAAATATCCACATCTAATCTAATCTTAATAATATCCACTCATCTTGTACCTCTTTACAGCGATGCTTTGAAATGTATGTCACCACTGTGTTATAATTTTGCTTCGTATCGGTAATTTTATAATAAATATTTTTTTGATATTCGATTCAGAACGATAGTGAACTGAGCGGCCATTTGATGAAAAGAACAGCCCAGGGGCAATGTCCATTTTAAAAGGAAAATGAAATTATCGAATCCTCCGAAATTCCTAAATGGGATTTCATTGAAAAAAATATCCCCTTGAACCATTCATTTATTTAATTATTAAGATCGTAAAGAAGAGTTTTTAATAATTCTGTTTTCCTGCGGTAGAAGATAGCCCGATCACCGAAGATGGGGGAGTTTTTTCGCGCGCTTGTTAAATTATTTCTGAGCCTTAATTTTTAATATTTTCATGAAAGCTTTTTTAGAATTTGTTCAATTCATTTTTCAAATCTTTGTGTACTCCATTATGTGCCAAGGAACCTTTTTAGTTTAAAACCTGTTTATGAAAGTGTATTTATAAAATCTTATTAAAACAATTTGCTTAGATTAATAAATTTTGGGCATTTTTTTTTAAAAATAACACCAAATTAGCTTTTTGCGAAATTTACTGATTGCTAGATGGTCAACGTGGTAGAAAACACACTCTGGGATTTATTTTTTGCATATTGCCATGATATCTATATAGATATCTACCTGTATTTACAAACAGACGTTACTTTAGGCTCATATAAATACATATGTTTATTTTAATAGTGAATACCGCGCTATGTATTTTATGAGACCGTGGGTAGTAGGGAGGAGAAGGATATGGAAAAAAAGGAAGGTTGGGATGTACCTGGCTATTCAGATCTGGTTGCCTGATTCTGAATGGTGGTTTTTTTAGCTTTCACCAAGGCGATATTAAGAGTATCTACAATTATGGTATTGTTTTCAGCGATTTTTTCAACCACGGGGTTTCGTCTAAACAAGAAAAAAAAGTAAAAAAAATAAAAAAATGTCATAATTGTCAAATTCTGCAAAATTGTTTTTTTTTTACTGAGAATAAGCCCCACTTTGTGCTTTTACATCAACGATCGTTATGTGTATTCCCTGGCCGAGAGTGTCTCCTACACGCCGACTGGGCCGAATACCCGAATGTGACAAGAGACTTGTTAACGAACCACAAAAACATTGGGTTCTATTCTGCGACACGAAGCCTCCATACTGAGTGGTCCTTGAGAAAACCTTGAACCATCGAATTGCCATACGAAGTAATAAGCACAGAAGGGGTAAGTGAAGGCTTCAGATAATTGTAGACGTAATAAGAAAAATAGGATGAAAGCATGATTAAGAATTATAAAAATAGACATATCTTCAAAATAATACAGTTTGTTTAAATTAAACTTAGATATGATACGATAAAACAATCGAGAAGTCTTCAGTCTGATGATTTCAATGACTTCAACAAAGCAGCCCGACATAAAAGTAGGTCAGGAAAATCATTCGTTTTTCGCAAAATGCAATCAATTCGCTATTTGACACAGTAAAACAAATTAAAGTAAACGTTTCACGGAACACAAAAAAATCATGGCAAAATAAAGCAATGAAGTAAAAATAATAATAATGATGTAATCCGAGTTCGTGTCTCGGTTATGACCACTGTCTTTTTATTTTCTGCCTTTTTTGATTCATATTTGTATAGTTGATTATTACTCTTATTTGAATATAAAAACATCAAATAAACATTAATCCTTCAAAGATAATTCTAAAATCAATAAAAATAATAACTTTGTTTTAACACAAATTTTTATGAATATTTTAGTTAATAATTTTATGCAAGCCTGACGAAGTTTGTATAAAGTAAATCTGAGCAGTGTATAAAAAATGATTAAATAACTCTTCTATCTTTTTCTTTATTTATTTTTGTTTTAAAACCGGTTAATTTTAATATGCAATGCAAACTAATTGTACCTAGACAAATAAGCTACAGCAAGGCAGTAAAGTTTATTTAGTAGAAAAGTTAATTAAATTAGAAAATCTAGGTGAAATTGTACAATACTCCACATAATATTTTAACTAAGTTTGTTTTAATCTCATTAGAAAAACATTTCTTCAGCAAAATTTTATTTAAGAATATATTATATCCTAGTAAAATCACATTGAAAATCTAGGAAAATACTTAATTAAAACTACTTTACTTTAATTCTAAAACATCTACCTAAAATCACACGAGAAATAATTTAACGATCTGTTAACAATAAGAAAACTGTATGAATATACAAGTATATCTACTAAAACGAAAAATAAAAATAATATATTATTCATCACAAGTACACAACCTTTACATAACATACATTTGAACATAATACGAAGAATTGATAAAGATTTTATCGATAATGTCGGTAATTTGGGATTTTTCCTGATCCCGACTGCAGATCGCCAACGAACAACCGATAGTTTACATCCACTAAATAAAGCATGTTTCAGTTGACGTGAGTTGTCTTTCGTTCGTTGTCAATCTACAGTCAGACTCCAAACAAACAAATGGAACAACGGGAACAATTCCAAATTACCGACATTGTCGATAAAATCTATATCGATGATTCGTGTTAGGGCCCCTGGCAAACAATCCATTAGCTATGAGAGATAATTGAAATTATGTTTATCTTCCAGAAATCATAATGAAATAAAGAAGGGTTAGTGTATTCATAGGGTATTTTAAGAGTCCCAACTGCTCCCAACCGTCTAGAGCCAGCCAGACTATGACATCCCCAATCGGGGAATGCTATAAGGTAGAAGGTAGTGAGAGGAAGAAGATAAGGAAGAAGAGGAAGGTTGGAAAATACCTTGCTATTCAGATCTGGTCACTAAACACGACCAAAGTCATTTCAAGCAACGTTTCAATTCTGAATGGTGGTCTTTCACCAGGGCGATTTCACTAGGACGTGTCGCAAATATACCTACTATATATTATTTTATATGAATCAAATGTGCTATGACACATATTAATATAATAAATATTTATTGCGCATGCCGGAATTGATCCCAAAACCTTTGGATTCGTGGTCGAGCGTCTTACCACTCGACCATGCAGGCCGTCAAATAATGAACAAACTTAATATCTACATTAAATAATTCTTTCATCTGGAATTTAAGGAAGTAAAACAAATTTATGAAATGGATTAAATAATTTCTATTGAGTATGTAAGGTGGTAATTAGGTACGTAAGACAAATATTTATCTGTTTGCATCTTCCAGTTTCCTCATATAAGGAAAATACCCTATCTGCTCTCAGTATGGCAGTAAATGTTTGTAGCGGTGAAACTACCCTTAGATGCCTTAGGGGTCGTTTCGTTTTCCGTAGGGAACGAGCACTATCACTGTTATTTCGCCGGATATCGATATCCCTTACGGTGCAATTTGCGAGTGTTTTGATGACTTGCTACAATCAAAATGTTCTTGAGCTTTAAAGCACGCTCAACATTCAAAATTGGATAAAAAAGTAGATAAAAATAACAGATTTAAAACGTAACACAAAAAAACATTCGCTCGAGGAATGATGCTTATATTTTCAATCATTTTTAAATAATTTTTTAAATTTTCAAACCTAAATAGGACATAGTTATGCAGAAAGCATCCGACCCCAAAAAGATCTAACCGAGAAAAGGGCGTTTGAAAATATGCCGATAAGAAAAAACATTGATATGCGTAATTGGCATTTGCACAGTAAATTTCAGTTTTTTTCTATATGAATAATATTATAAATAGGTAATTTATAATCTACCAATGTGATAATTAAACTAAAATGTATTTTTTTATGTTATCCTATATTCTATAGTGTTTTCAAACTTTAGTTTAAGTCAAATATCTGCAAGGTGCGTTAGTAAACAAATTAATTACCAAAAATCTATTGCATTTGGTTAAATGTTTTTAGCAGATATAAACTTAGTATTTATATATTGGAAAACATTTAAATTCGATTTTGATAAATTATGGGTTGGACGTTTTTTGCAAAACTACATCCAATAAAACTACTTGATGTGTCAACACATTTTTTAAATCTTTGTTTATATGAATTCAAATTAAATCTCTGAATGAAGACACTAACCGTAGATTGTTTAGAGTATTTTCACGAATTATTATATATTTGTTTGAATAAAGTTGTATTTGCTCCTCCCACAGTATAGCCTTGTTTGTTTAAAACATAAAATATTGTTTGTATAGATGAGAGCAGAAAAGGTTACTTATTACGTGGCTTATCTCCCGAACATTCTCCGTATTAGAAACCACCCCGTCTAGATTACATGCGTTGGAGTGCTTTAAATATTTAAATCTGCATTAGCCTTCCATTGCGCAAAAAACATCGTTTGTAGGAACGCTAACAGAATTCCCCAAAATGACCCGTGGCATCTAAAAAAGGGTTCTCGCCCCCTCGCCTTCCCTGCAAGATATCCTTTAAAGGGCCACCTTTGACACGAGCCTCGGGGCATCAAATTCGGGATCTCTGTAGGGACCCCGACCATTAGGTTTTGCAATAAGGTTTCGCCTTTTTTCCTTTAACCCTTAAATTATCGTTCATAAAATATCTTATTAAAATATTATGGGGTACGTGAGGTCAACTTGGTTAATCATTATATGATCTTTCCGTATAAAACAATAAATAAACCTAGATGTAAAGATTGTAGACATAATTTATTTTAAGAGCATAATATATAGCTTTATGTTGATATACTTAAAGAGGGTAGATGGTATGCCACATCATTTCATGCCTGGAAAGCCGTGTTTAACGAACCCAAGCACTTTGCATCCGAGCTTTAATTGCCATAGATGTTTTACTCTTCTTGCTAGAATTAATATTTGTTCCGGTTCAAGTAATATTTACCATAGACTCAAATTTTCACCGCCTCAAGCGCTGTCAAAATGTCTAGATTGTGTAACCTATGGATTCCTGAAAATACAAATTAAAGGTCAAAACTAAATATCAGTTCTCGGAAGGTTGAAGGAACCAAAACGCAGTCCATTCAGAATGTTTGGGGAGTAGCAGACTCTTAAGCTTGGAATAAACTTCCTCCTAAACCAAGACGCGTTAGGAGCTCAACAAAATTCAAAGGGAAGCTTAAAACTCATCTCCTTAGAAAATTACAGCCGCAAAATTGGGAGCGAAAAATAATTTGCAGTGAAACTTTCAAGTCCTCCGAAAATTATCCGTGCACAGTTTAAAAAATCAAATTTTTCGAGAAAAAAAATTAAATCGCTTTTGGAGTGTTTTTTTTTTACTAAATGGGGATTATACAACTAATACTTTGCATATTCGTCGATATTGAATTAGTTGCATCAGATATTAAACGTTTGATGACCTCCGTAGCCGAGCGGTTAGGATCCTTGACTACAAATTCAGAGGTTCCGGGTTCAAATCAGGTGTACGCAAATATATATATTTTTAAAATAATTTGTGTCAATTCACATTAAGTCAACATAAAAAAAATATACAGTTTTTTGCGGCGCGTTCCGGAGTAGTAGATACTTACAGTATCGCCCTGGTAGAAGACCACCATTAAGAATCGAAACGTTGTTGAAATGGTTTTAGTCGTATTTGCAAGAATATCGTTTGCTTGAATAGCCATGTACCTACCAACCTTTCTCTTCCCCATCTCTTTCCCTTTAATACTTTCTATCAGCCTCGCAACTTTCCCTTATTGGGTGTGCCATGTTCTGCTGGTTCTGGTTCTGGTTCTGTATGCTGGTTCTATTTTAACTCACATTTAAAATAATGAAAAAATATTAATTATTGATTGAAAATAATAAGATAACTAACTAACCATCATGCTGTTTCACTGCGAGGGTAGGCAGAGGACGGGCCGTCATAATACTTTGTATTGGCACAAACTCCTTGCTTTATTCACATTCATAGATCGTCTCATACATACCCGTCTGTTATTCTCACTCGTCGCACGGCCCGATTCAAGAATTTGATCAACTTGATCGTGACATGTCTTCATAGGGCGTCCTCAACTTCTTCTTTCATTCACTTTTTCATCATATATTATTTTGTATAATTATTTCTTCATTCATTCGCTCTACATGCCCATTGACTGCAAATAATAAATCTATTATTTTAGGACTGTTTTTAATGTTTCTTGATATACATTTTAAAAACTATTGTTCTTTTATGTATTATGATCATGGAGAATAACACAAAGTACTTGCATTTATCTTCGAAATAAAGGATCATAAATTAATACAGAATAAATCTTTAAATAAAGAAAGTTGTATTTTCCTTAGAGATATTTAACGTTAAAGGAAGCGTGCAGCAGTCGACGCGGTTGAATTCGTAAATAGAAAAAATGTGATAATAAAATTACAGTTCGCGCGTAGAAATTAAACAAGGTGAAACTTAATTCTGTTCGTTCATTGGAGAATACAAAGTAATATTCGTAATTTGGATGAATAAGAGGATTATGTTACATCGCGACCGGCGCCATTAGACGAGAGAAAATAAAAAGCGGTTTCAAACAGATATTACATCCCTTAATATAATTATTCGTATTTCATTCAGTACGATGATCTTAACTATATTGTAAGAGGTAATTTATTTATTATACTTACAACTAAAAAATAACAGGAAAAACATCAACTTCTCTCATCTCACTAGGGTGACGGTGTCCGTGGTCGAGTGGTGGGACGTTCGGTCGCCAGTTTAAACCCGGCGTGCGCAAACATTTTTCATTTAATTAAAATGTATCATAACACATTTATTTAATATAAAATTTACTTTGTCGGCACGTTCCAAAATATCGCCCTGGTAAAAGACCACCATTCAGAATCGAAACGTTGCTTGAAATAGCTCTAGCTGTGTTTGGTGACCAGATCTGAATAGCCAGGTACTTTTCGAACTTTTTCTTCTTCTTCCCAACTCCTTTTCCTCCCCACTACCTTAAGCCTCACAACATATCCTGATTGTTGATGCCACAGTCCCACTGGTTCCAAAACGGTTGGGAGCAGTTGGGACTCTTACAGTATTACATTTATAGTCAAGTTGACAATAACAATATTGCTCTGTTTACCAAATGTTAAAAGAAAGCCCTTATGAATTAGCTCTAATTAGTCACAAATATAAGGTGTCCACGCTGACTAACACAATAGAGAGAGAGAGAGAGCACAAGTAATTGTAATTTATTTTAAAAAATTAAGAATTGAAATAATTGTAACGATAATTTCTAGCATATGGTTTCAACATTGATAATGATGTAAGGGACAATCATCTATGTCAACACATAATTTTTGACTATTTTTTTTAGATAAAGTTAATTTATCTCCAGTTTTTGTATTCTCACTATGTTGCAAAGGAGCTTTATAAGAAATACTTCCTTTGTCAAAAGGATGTTCTAGTATTTGCCGGCTGAAACATCAAAATAGAACCCGTTCTAATGTTGCGCCATTTTTTAGTTCTTTTGATAATAAAAAAAAACTATAAAACAAGTGAGAAGAATATATGAAAAAAATGTTTAACATAACTTTATTTATTTATTTTACTGTTTAAGATATCAGTAAACAAATATGATCTATTAAAGCTTAACGTAAAAGTAAACAACCTGAACGTAAGATTTTGGTTTTCCAGTCCAGATGTAAGGAGATTCAGAAAACAATAGATCTTTTTAGATCAAGAGAGAGAAAAATTCTTTATTTTATTGTACTCCTGGGAAACAATTGAAAAGCATCTAACTCTTCTTGAAAATATGAAATCCAAGAGCAACAGTCTGTACTCAGGTTTCCACGTAAAATCTGAAGACGAGAGTGATTCTTGCTTCGACTACGTTGAATTCTACATTGCCATAAAGCTATCCAAAACTAGCGATTCTAGATTAAGTAGAATAATATTAAAACTGACTAGTCGCATTAGCAGAACTATAAATTAAGCAATAATCAAATCCTAGGCATTGTTGTTTAGTTGAGAGAAAGAGGTATACCGCTTTAATAAAGATGAGATTTGATGCAGATTAGACGAGTATAATATGTTCATAAAAATAAATACAGCATAATATATTGTTGGTATCAAAACTGCCTTCAAATTACGAATGTAAAAAAATAATGTTGTATTTTTATCGATTATTTGAAGAGTTGTCAATAACAGTGTTGGATCCAAAGCTGCGATAAAAAAACCGAAGGTGGTTTCAGCTTCAGCTTGGAAATAGTGGACGGTAAAACGATAAACTATTCTACTTGATGGAGGTGTCTAATATGTGGAAAGATTATTAGAAATGAAGGGAAAATGGGAAACCATTCACTCACCAATGTAGTTAAAGTTTAAGTTCTTGATTATTCTTTCACAGTTAACGAAACAAATCACAATAAAACACTACACTCAATATTATAATACTTGAAAAACAACAAGAAACCGACGACCGAGCAAGACACCAACGAACAACACATTTTTATCATAAAAACTCCTATGTTTATGGTTGTCAATTGTTTCGAACACAGTGTTGTTAAATACAGAAACCGATTATTGCAAAATGGTTGGATAAGGTAGAAACTGGATGAAAAACGTGAAGGTAAGAACCTATCAAATTATCACTTTGTAATCCAACAACCAGGATTCAAAGATTTGTTGCGGTTCCATTGGGCAAGCCATATAATTAGAATGGAAGATAGCCGACCTCCGAAAATGCTTGTTTAATATAAGCTGCAGGACGAAGGAGTTATGGGCGATATAAGAATGCTTTTACCACGGCATCCCGGTTCCGTCCAGATTCCAACAGTGAAGCATAATAGAGGATGGTATTTGCCCGATCCTCCCGATAATATGGAATGATATGTATATATATTTATGTTATCCTTTATTCGCATAGAGACAAATATTTCTTTTTATTTATACATGACATAAGATGAATTGCACTACCCTCTTGATACTGGGAACAAACTATGAAAATACTAATTATTTTAATCTGAAAATGCGTTATAATTTGTAGTCCAAGCATTTCAGTTTGGAACAAGTTTGATTCTCTATTTCAGCGTTACCTGTTGTGGGTTAATTGCCAAGTTTGATAAAATCTAACAATTCTAGCTTTTCTGTTATAGTACCTGCCTACGGAACAACGATTGAAAATAAAAGTTTTCATAAACACCGTCAAACATTTAGAGCATAATATTGTATTTCACAATGTTTATTCAAATTTGAAACAGATACAAAACACATTTCAAACTTTAAATAACGTTAACTTTTAATAATGCGGAAAATCAGCAACCATACAAACAATGTAACGAGAAGTTTTAAATTAAATAATCACGAATTGTGTATTTCAGTTGCGCAATAGAAAAATCTCTACGAGTTAACGGATGAATGTGCATTGCGCTTTGCGAGGAATTATACTTAATACATGCATGTAGAGCGCAGGTATCAGGGAAGAAATGCTGCGGGATACAAATGAAAAAGGGGAAAGTTTGCACGTAAGATTATTGAAGCGGTTCCCGGAAATGTACCTTGCAGTTTTATTGCTATGCATATTATCATTGCCTCGTAAAATGCGGGCATTACCTTTTATTGAATGAGATGTTTTTTCACGGAGGAAGTATAAATAAGTAGTAAACAACGCTTTGAATCTAAAATAATTCAAGCATTTACGAAGTTTGTTTTCCAATGGCAAAAATATTTAGATTTTTCTCAGAATAGATAGATATTTTTTATATGGCGTATCTGGCGTCCTTTATAAGAAAAACGATTCACCCACAAATTCTCAATCATTTGTCAATCGCAAACATGTGTGGAATGTGAGACGTGCTACCGAGAACAAACTAGAAGAGCAACGAAGAACGCTGTTTCTGGATGCCTATGGTCTGAACACGAAGTTACTTGTGAGAAATAGCGACAGTGAATCTCTTTGTATGTTACTTTAAGGTCTAAAAAATCTATCGTTATGTAATTTCATATCTTACGAGATAATTGGCAAATTTAATAATTTTTTCATTCTTGTCTACTTGGTATATTCTTATTTTTTGATATTATTTGACTGAATAAAATAGAAATGAGATTTAAACACACTTTTGCAAGACAACGTGAACAGTTACAACAATAATTCGAATACATGTGGTATGTGACACTACCACGTCAACAGTAGAAGGTTAATGTGCTATGAGATAAATTCATATGAATACATTTGTTGTAACAGATGAAAATTATATAATATATCAAAAGTTTTCCAGGTTGCGTACTTATTTGGAAAACAAACCAACATATTAAACAATCTGTGTATTTTCTATGTTAACCAAATATTTAGTTATTCAGTTAACCAAAATCTCTTTTGAATAACGACCTAACGTTAAATTTTGTAAAGCGCCAAGCAGTTTTCACTCGAATTCGTGGAAATGGTTTCTGCAGGAAATGCTAAAAAAATGTGTTCCCATGATATTCAGTTCTGATGAATTTTTTTGTGATTGACCGAGGGATTTGAAGTGGCTATCGCCGCAATCCTTTGATGATTACAAAGTAAAGGCAAAACAAACAGATTTTAAATTTGGAATAATTGAAAACATTTAGATTTCATGAGAAAATATCTGAAGGTTAAGATACACAGAAGCATTCAAATACTAAGGCTGGAGATGTTTTAAAACATGTTTATTTCAAAGGATTTTTATGACCATGAAAAAAAATACGATTGACGGCCTCTGTGATCGGGTAGTAAGGTTTTCGATTGTGAATCGAGAGGTCGCGCGTTCATACCCGGCGTGTGCAATTAAATTTAATTAATTTAATTAAGTTAATATGTGTTATAACCCATTTAATTAATATAAAGTATATTTGCAACACATTCCAGAGTGAAAGATACTCTTAAGTATCGCTCTGAAAAAAGATCACCATTCAGAATTGAAACATTGCTTGAAATGACTTTAGCCGTGTTTGGTAACCGAGGTTTGAATACCCAGGCATTTCCCAACCTTCATCTTACCCATTTCTTTTCACTACTTTCAGATTCACAACATACCTCAATTGGGGATGCCATAGTCTCACTGGCTCCAGACGGTTGGGAGCAGTTGAGACTCTTGCGCAGTATTAATATATATCTAAAAATATTTTTTTAAATGATCAAAAAAACATATGAAGACGATAAAATAATTAGAAGTCACCAATCAAGAATGAAAGGAAAAAAGCGAATATTTTTGAAATATGGGAAGTAATTTACCATTTATTTAATTCGAAAAGAGTTTGGGTTTTCTTCTCCATCATCAGTGAATAGCCAAAGAAAGCTTGTTTATTTAACATGTCTCATTGTCTTGTCGACATTTAATGTGTCAACATTTAGTGAAAATTTGTCCAGAAAAGATACAGTTCTCCCAACCTACATTACCAATGATTTGTTGGTCCGGTAGATAGATAGACATCATGAAGACCTCATCATAACAATAATAAACCAGAACTATGATTATAACAGACAAACCAAATCACACTGTGATTTGTCGCTGTCACGTTGATGTTGAACGACAAGCTGTTCCGTTGCTTAATAGCGTCGACCAACTTTGTTCTGGCATTGTGGCTCAAAAAGTATTAATTCTATATTGGTTATCTTTTTAAGATGTCTAAACATGTTTGTTTGACGTTTCACGCAATCAACTTGATTCAAAACATTTTCATTTTATGTCAAACATTTTTCTCGAATTTCACATCACGATATCAGACCAGCTCAAATATTGAGCCTCCATGAAAGCCTAAGTGAAACCGGTTTTTCGAAAAATTAGACCTCTTATATATGGCTAGAAGATTTTTCAATAGTGACTAGTTACTAAACTTGGTAATTATATAGCTCTAAAATACTTGAAAAGCTTGCTTGATTCTGTGCAAAGTCAATTTATCTGATATGCGTTGTTAAAAACCAATTGTCATCTCTAATATACAGATCTGATGTAGGTATGAGTCTGTTCTACACGTATTTCAATGGAACCTGCTCGAAGGAGCTGGCAGTATTGATCCCCTGTGCGTTGACACACGTGCGTGTGTTCACATCAACTGTTGATGTTGGCTTCATGAAAATGGGTCGTTTCTACGACTTGTTTTGTTCAAGCCAGCTCTTACTTGGAATGAGATACCGACATCTCTCATTCCACATCATTTAATCCAGGCTTCTTCAAGACCCTCATTATCAAATCCCTTCCTTCAGCTCCTTTCTTGACACGCCTCACAACGTTTCCCAGCCGGGTAGCGATATTATAGCTCCTCTGTCTATACAACGTACTCGTACTGACAGAAGCGCTTTTATGAGAAGTCACATAACACTTTATTATTTGATTGCTTCCTGACACAAAAAAATATTGCTGTCAGTGTTTTAACGAAGAATTTTGAAAACGGCCAACAAGCTTATACACCAAGGATTGCGGAAACATAATTAATAAATGTGTGGTATTTTATACTTACCCAATCTAAAGACCTTTAGTTGTCTTGAATCCTAAGTACCCCGAATTCCAATGTAATATTATATTCGTCAAAATACAGAAGGTTTTTTTTTGGTTTTTGAATATATTCCATTCCCACTAATATTATTCAAGAAGTTCTTCACAACTGCGGAAAGCATTATCAAACGAGCCGTTTTATATTGTATTTAATATCCTATTTTACATAAAATGTTAGTTAATGTTAAGTAAACAGAAGTGAGACGTTGTAATGAATATTCATATTTAAATAAGTAATATGACTTCATGAATAATTTCACCTAATACCTACGCAGTACTTGATGAACTAATTCTTTCTGGACTTAATTGACTTGAAATTACGGTGTTCTATTATTTTAAATACATTTTAATGATCGCCTTTAACATATTAACGAATACAATGATCGAAATATTATTTTTTAACCAGAAAATGTTAACTATCAGAAAAATTACGATAACCGTACACTAGGTTTTTTCTAATGATCAGTATTTTTATTACAGTAGTCTAAACCTACGTTTTTTTAATGAACTATAAATAATTTATTTTGTGAATACGTAAGTCCGTGGGAGTGTTAATTTTCCTAATTTGAAACTGATTTTAATTAATATTATAAAATTTTTAAAAATATCTTTTTAAATTCTTACCTACCTAATCAAGTAACTAACATATAATAAATTTGAACATACATTATTCTATATTCAAAATGGGAGGATTAAAACAGAAAAAATATTTTTTCGGCAATTCTACGTATTTCCCCTGACTTTTCACGGGTACAACTAATATATTAATAATAAGTTTGTATATTTTACAAACTGCATTTTCCAATAATTAACTATAAAACGACAGTTTTGTACTTGGTGTGCGATAAATACTGGAAAATATATTTCAGTATCTATGAATAACTGATGTATGTTTAAAATAACTGATATATGTTAAAATCGTTAATTCTAATCTGAATTTACAGATTATTTTTAAAGAAATGAAAAAAGAGCTTTGTTTAAGACCACGAAAATTATTTCAATTGTTATGACCTACCGGCTTTTTTAACCTAAGCATCATCAGTGTACAAAATTAAATTAAACAAAACAAAAAAAAAGTGTGAAATTATATATGCATTCAGAGGGAGAACCCATTATTCATAAAAATATTGCATTTAAAAAGGTTTCTTTATGAGATTGACATCAATAACAAAAACTTGACCACATTGTTGTAGGGTTGGTGAAAAACGTCTGTTAATGTTTATTTAAAACCACGCACAATACTTTTAGACAAGTAAGAAAAATTAATGGCAGTATTTAGATATTCTGTACATGTATGTACTTGTACATTGAACATCATGTTTTAAACGCCATAATCAATCATATTTGTAACGGGTTCACCCCAAAAGTCAGTACGAAACGACACCAATGATTACCCCTACGGGTAGCGGGGTACCTGACAAGCAGTGCCCCCATAATACATTACATCCTTTCAGCTTTGAAAAGAAAAACAATATTAAAATATTGGAATGCTCATCCGAGGGCGTTTTGTATTTCCAACCACCCCAACATTTATCATTTGATAAATCAGTCTGTCCCATGATTTTTTATTCTTTTCAGCCATTTTTTTAACCGTTTCTATTATTTGTGGTGATATTGAAATATAAAAAGCGTTTGTTATATTTTTTTATAACATATAATTTTTGATTTAATATCACTGAAGAGATAAATCGATAGAAGGGGATTATGGGCGTGTCCGTATGTTTGGTGTGAGGTTAATTTTTCTTTACTTCTAGTTAAATTGATTGCATTTTCGAATGTCAAAATTCTTTGTTTTCAATTTTTTAAAAATAATTATCTGACTTAAAATTATGTTTCATCTTTCATTAAAAAAGTAGGTACCATTATGTTAGGCGTATTTGACACTTTTTTTAAAAGTTCTCATTTCACTTTCAAGTTTTATTCTCTCTAAAATCAAAGAGTCCAAAGGTCTAATATTAATAAGTGACATCCGTTTCATTCAAATCAGAACAGATCATACTTAAAATATATATTTTTACAATTATGATGCCCACCTATGGCATCCCCAATTGGGATATGTTGTTAAGCTGAAGGTAGTGAGAAGGGGAAGAAGATAAGCAAAAGGATGTTTGGGAAGTACTTGAGATTATAAAAAAAAATCACAGGAAAATTTTCTCCTTGGAGTCTTGATTAAAATACGAAATAAACAGAATTTTTTTGAAATTACGGTATTTTGGTATGTCATAATGTGACATTTTCTTTTAAACAAAACTAATTTCCTTGACACAAGTTTTCCCATATATCCACTTAGGTGAAGTATAGGTACCTGCTGCAGAATTTATTATGACACGCTAACAAAAAGCGCCAGGCGTTTTTCCTTCGCAGCTTAAAGTCTTGAACTTACTTGATAATTTTGGACAGGAAAACTAATTTTTGGTGGCCTGACTAACGTTAGCAAATAAACGTTCTGAGTCGTCATGGTATATTATGTTTGTATTTTTAACTATAGTCTAACCTTATCTTACCTAACCATTGATATACAAGTGGAACGCGGGAAACATTGGTGTAATTATTCCATTTCAAAATATAAAAAATGTGTTCTTTTGTATGATTTAAAAAGCACACAGCGCTAAAAAACAGCTTAAGTAAAAGAAAATCATTTTACCAAACTTAGTTTTCTGATTCACAAATACCACCTTACTTTGTTAGATTAACATGACTGATATTTATTTAATTTACTGACCATTTTTCTCAGCTTTAAAAAAAGTGCAGCTAAGGTTCGTTGCGTACAATTAAACTTCGAATAAAACTTGAAAGTGAAATGAGAACTTTTTAAAAAAGTGTCAAATACGCCTAACATAATGGTACCTACTTTTTTGATGAAAGATGAAACATAATTTGAAGTCAGATAAATATTTAAAAAAATGATAAATTTAATCATAGACGTGGGAGATAAATACTGTTATTGGAAAATATTTTCTTATTTTAATAAGTCCTTATTTTTAATGACTGATTGATTTCATAGGAAACCCAACCTAACTTTAAATAGAAAAACGTTTTCATAAATAATGGAACTCCATGATTTGACTCCATAGAGCAGTGATATACGCTTAAGCTAATAATATAAAGTATTTTATTTTCAGAGTTTTATGAACCATTATACTCACTTCGATCGTTTAAATAAAATATTTTTGTATAATTGTTGGTTAATTATTGAAATCATAAAAATAATTAGTACGGCCTTGTTTTGAAAAGAGTATTTATCGAAAAACATTAAACAGTGTATTAAACATAAAAAACCTTTGGTTTATTTATTTAATCAAAACGACTCTGCATAACAAAGTTCACTTGTTTATTTAAATCCGTATGAATGGTCATGATTACGATGGTTCCGTTGAAAGCTATTATTAAGCGTATAATCGGAACGAGGGACCGGACCACTCCACCCATCAATTATTTACCCAAGGTCCGACCAACGAAGTTAAATCAGATCCACCTACCCTTGAAATATTAAATACTCCTTGCATATGTTATATGCGAAAGTTCAATTTGTTTCCGCGGAAGGTAAACAAATCCGGCTCAACTGTTAAAAGGTAAATTGTTTTTTCAACTTTAATTAAACGGTTGAAGGAGAAATTTTTCACTCATTTCTCCGCCTTTTGTTGCTGGTTCGCGCATATTTTTACCGGGTTATCAATATTCAATGATTTTTTCGAGTTAAATTTGCCTGCGCGCATTTTTTCGCTTCGTTCCTGTCTTCTTTCTCTTCCCTCCTAAGGCTTCGGGGCCCGTCTGATTAGATTTCTGGATTTTCCCGACTTCTCAAATCGCTGATGGGACGTTTGGAATCCGGCGACCTCTCTGGAGTATTCCAATCTAATAAGAGTATTCCGTGAAAAATATATATATGTGCCTCTATCAGATACAAATATTTTTTCGCGCAAACTTTGATGGTTACACGTGGCCTGTAAAGTTGAGATCGGCGCACCGAACCATTCAATCTATATGGAAATTTCCAATCGTAAATCTTGGAAGTTATTCGTTAGCCCAATTTGAATTTCAATTAGTTATTTATCGGTAGGTACCTTTTATGCCCCATTCCCACTGAAAGTAGCAATGAAGTAATGAAAATAAGATTTATCACGTTTTTTATGGTTGTTTGACAATCTGCATAGTACCCACCATTTACGCTGAAGTTAGCCCAAATGCTGAAATTTCTTCAAAGACAATCTTTTGCGTTACAAAGCTTACTGTTCTCAAAAGCGAGTGATAAAAATTAGATGAAAAAAAAATTATACAAAAAAAATAATAATAAAAAAATGTGAATCTGAAAAACACGAGATAAACAATTATTTTTATGGCGACCAAGATAATATCATCGGTAAAAATGAAAAGGGCTTTAGCGACAAATGGGTGAAAAATGAGTCAAATAAGCAGTTGTGATCAGTTATTTTTTCTGCATCGAATGCTCAGACTCTTGTTTGATTCCGAAGACTTTTGTGACCCTTCAACCATCTAAAATATATTTAACATTAAGAAGAAGAAGTTTTTCGCCTTCCCGGCGACGATATCATCTTCTTGTCATTTAAAAATAAATGTGATTTGAAAGTAAACATGATTGCAAAAGAAATGTGATTTAAAAATAAATTATTTTACAACACTTCATGAAACCACGAGTACTACGCGCTCTCGCAAACTGATCTTCTAAATATCTTAAATAAATTTATAACTATGAAAAAAAAAAAGTTTTATTAATTCTCATTTCTTTCATTGATTGCTTCCGTCAAAAAGTTGTAGAAAGCTGTTTTCTTAAATATTTACTAATAATGGCGTAGAAGCTTAGAAATTTTATTTAAAACTGAGCTTTATGACATTGATACCTTATTTATATATTAAGCTCAATTAACATATTGTTTCACTTAGCGGTTACATGCTCCTAATCCTTAATTGATTTTATTCCGAATTTAATGAAAAAATACACAAGCTCACACTGGCTCAAAAGTAGATCAAGCATCTAGTAAGAATAAATGACAGCAATTATTAACATGGTAAAATCGAAGGATATGAATGACATATCAACAAAAAATATCAGTAAATCAATCGATTTATATGATATTAATTTATCTATCATAAGTAATTATTTTAGGGAGTAAATTTATCACCGACACTATCATTTCTAAATATAATGTAATTAAATTTTGTTTTGTTGATAAGTTCTTCCCAAGCCAAGCCCACGTAGTGAAATTACTCAATTGGAAAATGTTTTAGAGTGAAAAATATATTAGTACTATAACCAGCACGTGTTTTTAATCAGATATCTTAAGTCAACATTGTGTTTAAGACAGACCATCATTTTCAATTTGCAGATAATAATACCGTCGCCGGAAAGGCAAAAAGGCTGAAGCGCCATTATGAGAAGTTTACACGAGAGCACTTGAAAGTTTTTTTTTACAATAAAATTCATAAGTTTTCAGTACCTTGTTCGATTTTGCTCTCACTGAGTTACCTGATGCGACAAAAGTAGTAAACTTGTGTCGCTTGAGCCAAGCCTTCTCCCAAATGGTAAATATATTTTAGATGGCTGAAGAGCCAAGAAAGTCTTTAGAATTAAATGAGAGTCATGAGAGCATTCAATGCATAAAAAAAACCAAACAAACTTTATATTCAACTCACTTTCTTACAAATAGTTTATTTAGCCCTTTTGCCTTTCCCACGACGATATTGTCACTCGAGTTCATTTTAGTTAACCGATTACAAACTAAACGTGGTACATTATTTTACCAGCACAAATGATTGTCATTAAGAAAGAACGATTTTTTATTTTATTTACTTATCTTGCCAATTACAAAACACAGTTGTTAATACACTTCGATAGACGTTGACCAAATAATCAAGTCTTAACCGTAAACGTAATTACAAATGATTCCACTTGATTAAAAATAGTTTTCTAAGACCTACGAAAATAAACCATTTTCCTTTGAAAGGCGATAGAGATGTCTGAAGTATTTACTAATTACAATATCACATCTCGAGTAAATCAAGAAAGTAATTAACGTTTCTTTATCGTCCGATTTTCATCCGAGAGTTAATCATGACTATTTGCCGATGGCTAATTGCCGACTATTGTGGCCAGAGGGTGGCGGTCATAGTGGACGGCTGTGCAAACATCGGTGCGTGTGGTATTCAATCCGCGACATGAAAAAAGGTGACGTACGGCCCAGGGACCATCTGGGGGTAGAAAAATACACAAAAACTTCAACCCCCGCAGATAAGAGATCAAACAGTATAATATAATAGTCCAGACCGCCGCAGGGTGCTAGTGGTGGGCCGATCGGTAAGGGCGGACCAAAGGGTGGTGTGGAGTGGTGTGGGGTAGTGTGAGGTGGGGCCCTCCCCTTTTGCTTTCGAAGGAACGGAGGGTTTTGGGAAAAGTGGGCGGATCAACCAGAAGTGTGAGATAACAACTGAAAAAGGGTTGATTTTTTTCGCATTGCCTTCGACCAACTTGGTACACAAGGCTATTATTCTACGTGTTTTGTAAAAACGAGGACTTTTAACATGATTTAATTCTAAAAATTCGAGGCAATTCAATCTGCACATAAAAATTGCGATCGTATACGGTGCTTAAATTATGACGACAAAGTATTTTGTCCATAGCGACACAAAAACGGAGCTTTGCGTAAACATGTTTGTGATGTTCTTCTGATTAAAACTACCAATACCTATATAAATAGTGGCAAATTGAATCCTAGTCCAACATCGGCGTGACTATATATTTTCGAGAGTATATATATTTGTAAGGGTTAATTTTTATTAGTAAATAAATTTAAAATAACTTTCAATAGCAATGTAATTTGAGAAAATCTAGTTAAAACTTACTTACATTACAATTATCCGTAATAAAATTTATGAATACGGTGGTGGGCGACGAGGAATATTTTTATCTTATACCCAATTGAAATGTTGACGTAAAAAATATTTACCTTAATATTTATCTTAAGACCTTTTACAAAACAATTACCAAGTTATATAGTTTGTTGTCTTATCGCAGATAAGTTGTCGACCTTTCCTATTATCAGGCAGCCTTGGATATGAACCAGTTTTACCATTATGCCGAGAAGGGTTGTCGCTTTCGGGGAGACAGATGCTATCAGAAGTGAAAGAAGTTAAGAAGATAGTTTGTGGAAAATGTGGGAAATAATACATCCGTGGAAGAATGAGAGATTTTGCGAGTCATCGAACAAAGACAATGACTGGCTGAATGAAAGCTTTAAGGATAATCGTTAAGGTCTTCCAATGAACGTCTGGGTTAAATATCTATAAAGATTTTCCACTCATCTCCCTTTTCTTTGGAGGGTACTTTACTTCAGCAAGAGAACGTTATTTCTTTATAATTTCTTTTCCTAAGGGACAAAAGCAATTAAAATATATCAAGCTTTTTATAAAAACATCTAAAGAGCTGTATTCATAAATAGGCTTAATGGTATTAGACCTGTTTTATGAGAACACTGCATCACCACAAAAACTCGGTTTTAAAAGTAATTGCCTTTGATTAATCAAAGTGATTAAATCTAAAAAGTGGAATGACAATGTAGGTCAATCACTTTTTTTCCAACGTTCCTAATCTAATGTTAATTCTCAAAACATATTTATGTTTTTTTTTTATAGTTAACAATATATAATTATCTCTACTTTATAACCCCTGAAGCACATAACTTTTGTTTTATTTGCATCATAAATATTTTAATATTTATTATTTGTCTCTTTCTCTCTGTTCCTTCGTCATAATTTAAATGTTATTCTATTATTTTCTCACTGTTTTCTTATTTTTTTCATTTTGTGTTCTTTCTTTTGTATGTATATATAATCGAAAACATTGTATTTTTTGTTTATTGTGATCTTAAACAATGTTATTATTTGATTTTCACTGTAATTATTGTTTACGTCGGAGGAGCGGTGAAGATTTTATGCTCAGGATAAACCGTGGAAGTAGGTCACAGACTCAAACCAATAATGATACGTGCAGTTACGTCGCCCATGAGATTATCCTTAAAAATAATATTACCTTGATGAAAATATCCCGAAAGGCAACATTATCAGCTAACTTCGTTAATCGAATGTTATTACAATAGTTAAAAAAGTGACCATTTACTAAATATAAAATTTTACAAGCTTCATTAATAAATTTTGAATTTCGCCAACTCGATTATTGGCACCTCAAAGTAATCTAAGTTTAAAAGTCATTCCCCATAAATATGTTTTAAGAACCAACATTCCAAGAATAAAATACTTGGACTTCGAAGAAATATTGAACGCCTTCTCGGAAGGAATTATCAGCCTTTAATCATTCGTGTTAAGGATGAATTCGTACAGGATTTGATATTTTATATTTTTTGGTTCTTCGTGTCTATCTGATTTAACTTTATTTATAGGTTTTTGATAATAAGTTTATTTTATATATTGAGTGAGTTTACGTCGTGATTATTGGCTCTAATTCAAGTACTTGACTTACGTTAATATTGAAAAAATGCTTTTTTGAGTATTAGATCAAAACGGCGGTAGAAAAGTTATCTATTTATTATTATTATTATAAAATTGTGTATTGCACTGCTTATGTAAACTTGTTCTTTTCTTTACATTAATGTAATGTCCTTTTATATTTATATGAGGAATAATGAAAATGTTTGTTCATTCGGAATGAATCGCTTAGGATAAAGAAATTATTCCGGAAAATTGACCGGACGCCGACAAAATATTCCATCAATATCTTCGGGTAAAGTTTATAGACGACAGGTGGCCTGAGTTTCACACTTTTTGTTCAGTTCCAGAGTAAAGTGGGTGAGGAATAAGTTCAAAAACACTTCCAACTGAGTTGAAAAAGAATTCATGAAAAGTTGGTGTCTTATGTTAAGAATCTTTTTTTTATATCGGGTCGCAATATTCGAAGCTGGGTGCAATTGGTTTTTATACCTTAAAAAGCTCCAACACGCTAAAGTGTTAAGGCACTTAAGTTTATACGAAAATTAAGACGAAATTTGACGTGTTATCAGAATGTTCTTTGCCTCAATTTTTTTAATATAATTCTTTCGTATTATTTGTATTTGTATTAAACATCAGGTGGGAGGCGATTTCCAATAAAAATGGATGTGATAGATACCAAAAGATACCTTGTATGAAAAGCTTTTTTTAAGGAGAAGCGGGGTTAAGGGAAAACAGCAAAACACATAAAAAAGAAAATAAGAAAAATAGAGCGATATATTTTTATTGAACCACGAATTCTTTGTGTATCGACAATTTCAAACGAAATTTAATTTTTATTATTTAATTTTGGAGGAAAACAATGTACATTTTGACCGCCATGCTCCAGACCTGGGACATAACGAGCCACCTAATGGGGCATAATGGGCCAAATAATAATATAACAAAACGAAATACGCTTTGCCCAGATTGTTAATACAAGTACCTGCAAAAAAGGCACTCGCCATCGGAATCTTCATATTTGTTGAGGGTTTTCTGAAGTACTTTTCTACCTTTTGATTTTTGTTTCCCTGGTATATTTTTTAAAAATATTTCCTCACAATACTCTAACTCCTTGTACAGTGAAATTAAAAATATTACAGTCCATACGCGTTTTCTAGGAGACCTACTTTTGCTTTGTATGGTTTTCGGTTCTGGTAAAATTTGGCCAGAAGTTAGCCCTGACTGCTGAAGACCTCTGACCTCTAATTTTAAGTAACGATGTACCACTACTCCTTTGAAAAAAATCTGCCAACTTATCTTCTCCAGCCATGCGAGTATAACTGTCACATTTGTGTGGTAAATTATTACGTTCAGCCAGCTGAAATGCTAATTCCCTAAGATCTTAATCCAAAAAGCTTACTTTGTTCTGTGTTAAAATCTGGTTTGAAACTGCTATTTTTTTCTGCGGAAGAAGTAAACACGTAACCTTCATACAAAAGCACTTGACATTAGTAAATTGTCTCAACTGCTTCCAACCGCTTATAGCCATTGAGACTATGGCATCCCCGACTAGAGTATGATGTGAGGTTGATGATCGTGGGAAGGGGGGAGAGGAGGTGGAGATGGGAAAGAGGAAGGTTGAGAGTTACTTGGCTATTCAGATCTGGTCACCAAATACGGCTAAAGTAATTTCAATCAACGTTTTGATTCTGAATAGATTTCCCAGGGCAAAACTTAGAGTATAGCTTTAAGTTGCGGTAGGAGTTTAAGATCCCATTGAACATCTTTTAAATAGCTCTCGGCTTATGTTCTTCATTCCACTTCTATCGATGAGATTAAGCTTTAGTCCTTACTATTTTTTTCATTAAAGAAAATCAGACTGTTTCATTAGTAGTGAGAAAGTATTCATCTGACAATAACTATATCTAGTAAAATAATATGAAGCTACATTATAAAAAACCTAATTTTGGAAAATTAATAATAATTAATGAGTATATTATTAAAACAGAATGCTCATATATTTGTGTAAAATCCTTTAACAGAAAATTTAAATAAAAGATAATATTAAAAACAAAAACAAAAAACACAAATAATGGGGCTTCTACCCGCCTGTTATGCTCCAAGAGGGCCAATTTACCAAGAAAATTAGTTCATATTTTTAAATAAGCAGTGTAAAATATTAAAATAAACAAAAAACGTTAATTCTATAACAACTTACATTAGTTAAATTATAAAAGCATAAATTTATCCAGACTGGTAATTTTTTCTGAAACAATGCAAGAAGTAGTTCTTCATATTACTATGTGACTCTTCTATATATTGTGAAAATTGTTTTACTTTAAAAATGTTGTTTTATTGCCGTATATTTAAAAATTCCTTATCATAAGAAAATTTTTATTGTTTCAGATACAAAATCATCTCTCGCAGCAATGGGAAATCTTCCACCAGCACCGAGTCTGATGGACCAGCATAATAGAACGCATCTAACACTAGACGACGAACTTATTTATGTAACCAACGGAATGCCTGGCAGGGACCAGGCGACCACTCTCAACACTATGGACCAAAACCAGATGACGGTTCAGCCGTTATCTCAACACTCCCTTCAGCCGCAAGCCGATCCGACTGCGGTGTACATTATAATGACGAGCCTACAAGACGAATCAGATTTTGTGACTGCGCCAAGTTTGTTCAAAGCTAACGAAGAGTTTGAGAACGGTCCTAGATTGTTAGATAGAGATTACGCGAGTACGGAGGCCACGTGGTACGACGAGGAGCAATCTAAATCTCATAGTTTAACGAGAGGCGGGGTCCGAAGTTTGCACGGAGAAATAAGCCCAGATAGCGCGTCCTCAGACACAATGCGGCAGAGGTTCCAAATTGTGAAAGACGATCTGGAGATAGCGGCCGGTACGGAGGACCAAGTCAGATCGCAGAGCTTCGTGATTCAAGGCTCGGCGGCCGGGGAGGGCTACCCCGAGCCGCACGGAGGGATGCGCGATGACGCGTACAGAGAAGCGTCGGAGGAGAAGCAGGAAGGAAGGGGCACGGCCTCGACCGTGGCGCTGGTGTGGGGGGAGGTGGGCCGGGGGCTGGTGGCGGCCACGGAGGACTACAAGGGTGAGTGCGCCACACTATTAACCTAAACTTCGGCCTTTCTACCAGATCCTCTCGGGGTCATCGTGCTTTTAGATCTTTCCAATCGATTGCGTATAGTTTTCTCTTGTAGTTTATATAATTAGAGATCGTATTTTAGAAAGAGTAGAATGCTGCTCATCAAACGCCGTACAGATTGCGAGTACGCCATTCTTTTGAGTTTGGTAGCCACTCCTGATCTCGAGCCCTAAAAAAACTTTTTGCTCTGTGATGGAACGAACAATTCATTCGATAGATTCTCTTATCTTTGCGGAGTAAAGATCCTTGGCTACACATCTAGAGGTCACCGGTTTGAATGCCGGCGTACACAAATAAATTGTATTGTGCTTTTATGTGTTATTTTTCAATTTTTTTAAATGAAATAATACGTATAAAAGTATATTGGCGATGCGTTCCAGAATGGTAGATATCCTTAGTATCCCCCGTGGTAAAAGACCAACATTCGCCATAAAAAAAAATACTTAAAATGACTTTAGCCGTGTTTAGTGACTAGATGTGAATATCCAGATACTTCCTCACCATCCTTTTCATTATTTTCTATCTGCACCATTCTATCCAACCTCACAACATACCTTTATTGGGGATGTCATAGTCCTACTGGCGGGAGCAGTTGGAACTTTGGTGAGGTATTAACTGTAAAAAAAGAAGACATTTCTAGTTTATGAGCGGGTCGTTTTTACGTCAAGTCGAATGCCTTTTTATGAATCCATCCTTTTACGACACGGGTTTTTTTAAAACAGTGGTTAAACTCTTTCCTTTCCTTTAACGGAACCTCGGAACAACACAACTCCAAATAAAGATTTGACCCTGAGGTATATCTCAAGGGTTTCTGCGTAGAGGAAATAAAAAATAAAAATGAAAACACACACATTACCTCTTGTGATAAAAATAACAAAAAATTATAATACAGTATTTAAAAAAAGTATATAAAATCGTTACTCTCTTCAAAACGATTGATGAATGTCAAACACATTTTATTTTCATTTTTTTTCTTCGTTAAGCACGAGATTAAGGCCGTGTCTCATATAAAATCCACGCTCACGTTTAACCCCGTACAATTGTATACGACATCTGTAGCCGTAGTGTCACAACAGACATGTTTCAAGCTTTGTGTTGTGGTTTAAATTCTACGGAATTCCAGCTATAACCGTTACGTGCATGATTTCCGACCATACTCAACTAGACTCGTTAGTGACAGAATAAGATTGAAACTTAATTGCTTCGTGATACAAAATTGGTTAAATATTTGAACAGTATAACTAACCCTGTGGCCAATTGTAGTTTAACAGGACAGAACATAAAAAACAAAAAAAAACAAAAAATTTTTGAATTCAAAACAAAAAAATAAATCATTTGAAAACATGCCAACAAAACGCCATTTGTATTTTAATCTTCTGCTAACACCAAAACTGTTACAACTATTGAGCCATTACGGAAACTTTACATATACTCATTCAATTGTTTTTAAAATGTTTTTTTTAATATACAGAATAGCATAATATGCTATTTTAATATTTTTCAATTTGCTCATTTTGAATAATCTAGATAACCAAATTTAATTAAAAGCTTCTTTTATAAAAAAAAAAAACCACGTATGACCGCGTTGAAAATGTGGATATCCGGAAAAATGCAAGGCTGATGTAAGCGTAATGAATAGGATAAAGAAAGGGACGCTTAGATGGTTTGAACATGTATAGCGAATGAACGAAGAAAGGAGTGTGAAAATAATATATGATGCGAAAGTAAATGGAATAAGAAGTCGGGGACGCCCGACGAAGCCATGGAACGATCAAGTGAATCAAATACTTGAATCGGGCCATATGAAGAGTAAGAATAACAGAAGAGTATGTATGAATATGAATGAAGAAAGGAGTGTGTGCTAAGAAGGAGTTGTATGCGGCGTGATGGTTGGTTAGTTTGTTAGGTCGTAACATTACAAAATTTCGTCATCCATTCTATTTTGCATTTAAAAATAATTAAACGCACAGACGACCCACGAGATGCTTACGAACATCATAAAAAGGACTATCATTTTCGCTGTATTTCAATTTGACTTTAACTCGGGTAAAATAGACGAACTGTGAAACAATAATTTTCACTCCGAGTACTTCTCGTTGAGTACTTTTTATTTGAGTAAAATCATAAAACATTCTATTAATATTCAAACGTATTTATTAAATATTGAAATTGTTTGATCTATCTACCCATTTGTTATCTTAAAAAATGTTGTTAGCATAAGAAAATCGAAACATTTGTAGAGAATGTATTTGTCAAAGCTAAATTCCACAGCCCTGCTGTCTGGTTGGACCAAAAACTGTATCACGATGGAGACATAATATTTTCATGCATTAAAATCGCATCAAAACAGGGACATTATGTATAGAATATTCTTTCCTAGTCAGGAGTTGATGCTATTACGATAAGTTTATGGGCTTCGTGTTCAGTAGATGCTACACAATTTCCAAGATGTCACAAAACGTTTTTTATATGCAATTGTTACGTGAAAAATCTGTCTTAATGTCTCTCGACTGTTTTGTGTTGAAAAGCAGTCTCGATCTGATACGAAACAAAATGACATATTTTATGGCACAGTATGCTTGTTAGTAAATTACGATCTTCAAACAAAATGCAAGCATTACTGACTTGACTAGAGACAATCTGACCGTAGGCTTGAATATAATTTCCCTGGTAAGAATCTGAGAGAATGAACTCGTATATTTCAAATATTAGTTAGTTAGGTGTAATGTCGAATAATTTACAGAGACTTGAGCGAAAATGAACGCCACAGGGAACGTTCCAATAAGACTTGGCTGATAATGTTATCATTATTAACGAAGTTAGCTGAATTAACTGGATATATATGTGAAAGCTTTAACACTTGATGTGAAATTTTCTAGAAGATTCTAGTCATGCGGAAATTGTTTCACGTTTCATTTTAGTAAATTTCGTAGTTTTCAGACAATTTATAAAGACCAACCCAGAAACTAGAGCTTATAATAAAAAATAACTTATCACTCTTTTGGACACGTTATAAAAAAACCTGTTTTTATTTAATTAGTATTTTATAAGTAGTTTTACGCAATTTTCAAAAATATTTGCCGGTTTTTTTTAAATGTAACTAATAACGTGCCATCATTTATTATTTTATTTTTAGAGCTGAACGGATCGTGTACATTTTTATGACGCTAACGTTAACAGTTCAAGAGTTTTTGAGGGATACATAGACAGGTTTTTTTAAATTTATGGTTATGACTTAGTGGTTTAAAAAACTATAAATGCGTTTATAACACACAAAATTAATACAAGCCTTTATTTATTTAACAAGATCTCATAAAACAGTTGTTCACCAAATACAGGGTTTTTATAAGGTTTTAAAATTGGTATTCCCGTTTGCATAAAATATTTTCAGTTTTTCTTTAAATATAAACCAATGATAATGTACCAATATCTGATTTTACATTTAAATTATAATGTAAGAAGACAAAAAAGACTTTTGATAAAAAAGTTCTGCAATATAATTATTTTTACGCGTGACAGCTGTATCGCTTTCCGAAAGCTGTTGAAAATGTTTAAGCAGTTTGACAATGTTTTTGGAAAGCAAAACAATTGTCGCGTTTAAAATTAATTACTTTGGTATAAAGTAGAACTTTCTTAATATGGAAACCCCTTTTTATTTACTTGTATTTATGATGCATTATAAAAAACAGAAAAAAATAGCAAAACAAATTGTAGTGGAATTTTAGAAAATAAACTTGAAAGCAATTAATAATTGTTTTTTTAGGTGAGTTGGTTGAAGATTAATTGGTGAAGAGATCTAGAGCGGCGGGTTCCCACACAGCCATCGCGGATTCAATAATTTGCTAGTTAAGCCTTCCATCATTGGACAAGCTTTTTGACTCACGCCCTTAATATAAAGCACCAAAGATTTATAGTTGTATGTGATTTTCAAATATTGGGAATGTTTGTTTTTCTTTCAATAAAATATAATAGTTGTTTCCTTTATTGTCTCAGGAGAGTTGGGGCGCCGCCCCCTGATCTTGGGCGGAACTCGGGGGCGCGCCCGCTCGGGGCCATATTTCGAGGAGGACAGCCCCCCGGCCAACATCACCGCGCCCTCGGGCTCCACCATCTTCATGGACTGCCGTGTTGCCATGCTTCAGGACAAAGTGGTGAGTACTCCAATATAATATCATCATAGGATAGTGCAATATCATCATCAAGATTACAGCTTTTTCGCTTAATATAAAAATAGATATCATCTTTTTTATTGCTTGAAAGTGCTTTTAATATCATTATTATGCGTCTATTCCAAATTTTATTTTTTAACTCTTTCATGTTTTTCCAAAATAATTAACAAAAAGGTACCCAGTATTATATTTTTTACGTACATAATTATAGCATAAATTAAAAAGTTAAGTCAATGGAAACCCACAAAGGCACTGTCTGTGCGTGGGTAGTACGGAGTAAACATAATAAAAAACAGTCAACTTACACGTTGAAAATTAAAAATAAAAGCGTTCACGCATGAAATACACAAGATTTAAAAAAAAAAGTTAAAAGCTGTATAATGCATTGTAAAACTCTAAATTTGGAAAGCAATAGTAAAGTAAAAGAATTGATATTTATTCTTAAACAAAAATCAATTGCATACGTTAACCTAACCAGAGTACCAACAAAGAGTAAAACCAATACACAAAATAGTTTATTACTTTATAAAGGGATAAAATGTTATAATGCGCTGCCGGAAACCATCAAAACTATGCCAATTAATAAATTTAGAATAGCCTGTAAGAACCATTCAAGATACGATAGTAATATTAAATGGTATGTAAGTTATAAAATATCATTTAGCCAAAAAGAATATGAATTATAATTAGATACTTTATTAACTTTAATGTACCAGTAACTAATGTAAAATAAATAAAACTAAAAACTGAAAGTTTAAATTATCCGAATTCACGAGTAGGTATGTCAAATTTATAGAGAAAAGATAAAACAATGTGAAAGTACATAGACAATGGAAATACTGAAGCATAATTATATCAGCTATCCATAATAAAGGAATTAATTATAAAAAGAAGATTTCAACATTTGTGAACCAAAGTTTTAATTCTTTTACGCAAAGTGATATTTTATTAGTCAGTTTAATTTGTTTTGGGAGAACATTAAATTAATGTGGGAGGATCTATAAAATTGCCGTATTAACATTATTTTGGTGTTGGTTTCGGAGGGGGCTTAAATTATATTGTTTCTCTTACTTCATGGTAAGAGAAACAAAATCAAATACTTGATTAATTTGGTAATTATTTTAATGTTTAAAGATGTATTTCAGAGTTTGTAGATTAATAAATGTAATTTAGAATATAGATTTTTTTTTTTGATTTTGTTAAATACTGCAGAAGCAAATGTTATTTTTCTATTAAATATAACCTTTATTTAGTTGTTTCATATCATCTGTAAAGGTTAAATAAATGCATTAAGTGCCCCTCCCCATCATGTAATAACATCAATGATAAAATATTGTACTGAGGAAAAATAAATCATCTTTAGTTTGTCAGTATTGTATATCCCTAAATCAAAAAAATAAAACGTTCAACAGATATACCAATTGATTTTGAAATGGTTTTATTAATTTGAGATAAACAATGGAGGTTTGTATCAATATTTACTAAAATGTATATATGATCAACTTAAACGAGTTCGTTGCACAGTAAATATATGTTACTTGATTTTTGTCTATTTTTATTATTTATTCTTATTATTTTGAAGTTATCATGAGACTTACTTTTATTAATTTTGTTAAAAGTATAAGAAGAAGGTTAACTGTACTTTAAATAGGTAAACTATAAATTTGAGCCCTATTAAAACAGATGAATACCTTTCGTTACTCTAGAAAAAGTATTAATCCAAATTTTGCAAACGAGATACAGAGAGAAAAATCATCTAGCCATCATTTGATATAAAACAGAATCAAGCAAATCTTAAGGGCTTTATATGAATATAGAAATGATATTAGTTGAATAGCGGTAAGCTCATTTGCTCTTGGTCCAGAGGTGGGGCTCGAAACTCGAAATATTAAAAAAAGTGACATTATAAAAAATTCTTACCCATTTAAAATGGCCTGGCAGTCTTTTTTTCTTAAAACTGCTCTTATTATTCTACTATTTGTTTTTTGTTGCCTATTTCCGTTATGCAGAGCGATGCAAATTATCATTATTTAGTTTTGGTTTATCTGCTCTACGATAACTTATTTGGTAAAGTAACCAAATAGTATACATATATTTATAGTCTACATTATATATTTCCGTAGAGTATACACTTTGTAGTTCGACACATTTAAAGAAATGAAAAAAAGCTTTATATAAAACCACGGATATTATTTTATTTTTTATGACCAATCGGTTTCGCTTGGCCTAAGTATCATCAGGGTACAAAATTAAACGTTTAATTTTGAACCCTAACGATGCTTAGGCTAAGCGAAACCAGTTGGTCATTAAAATTAAAATAATATCCGTGGTCTTGTACAAAGTATATTAACATGTTTATAATATGTAAATATACTTTAAAGCGATAGCGATCAACGTAATCATTCCTTGATCTTAAAGGTCTAATAAGTAAAAACGTAATCATCACCTCTGAATACTTTAAGTTGAATGCTAAAATGGTAATAATGATTCTTTCATTAGTCTTACCAAAATTTTATCGTTCAATGAAAACATTTTTATAATACGCTGCGTCACTCAAATATAACATCACAAAAACCTCAATTACTTTACTGACCTCACCGGCAGAGTCATTAGCTATTTGGATCTGAGCCCAGAATTTGCGAGCTTCGGGCATTAGACTACGCGGTACCTTTTAAACTAAACGAATCTTCACTTTCTGTTTTATTTTATTGCACCTTAGTCAACGATCTTAGTGTTTTTCTTGTTGTTTTATATTGCAGAAATAACATCAAACATTTGTTCGAACGAGACACTTAATGCATATTGCACACCCGTATCATCAAATCGTTTTACAATGCAATAGTCTGCATCAAAGCGGGAATAAAATACCCCGACGCCAGCTAAAAGCGATTTAGTGCAAACTGCGCAATGCACATTGTTCGCTTGCAATAGATTAAGGTGTCTCTAGCGTATAAAACTTTAAAGTTGTTAATAAAAGTAAATACGTTTGTATGTAACATATACATTTGTAAATATACAATGTAAATATAAATCATTAAAACTATTGGAATAACACATTCGGTCTGACGGCCGCCAAGATATATGGTTTGTAAGAACAATCGTCTGGTAAGTGGATGATTCAAGCATTCAAATCCCAGTGGCGAGAATAACCCCTGTTTAATTTGCAGTTTTTCAACAATTATTTATTTTTGTACTGTTTCACAAAACTATTTTGAAATTAAATAAGTTCATCCATTTTACCAAAAAAATAAAGTCAAAAGGTAGCTAGATTTAAACGAAATAAAGGAGTTTGTAACACTTTATTTTTTGTCGAATTCTTAGTTCAGTAGATTTTTTCCAGAAACCGATGCATGTGTTAAAAACCTAATCAAATAAATCAGTGATTAAATCAATATGTTATTTATGATACAATTATATTATTTGTGGTTGTTGAGCAATAATATATAATTATCAGAATAAGCAAACACTTTGTGGATTGGCATGTTTTTAATTATAAAACACACATTTTTTAAAAATACTTTTATATTTTTATGTCCCGATGAAGATTTGATTCAAAAAGAAGTTCATCAGGACTTAAAAATTATAATGGGTTTATTATATTTTTGTGTCCCGATTTAATTAATCATGAATCCACAAACTACTTATAAAAATTGAAAAATTACAAAAATTTGGTTAAAAACAAAGTATATGTGTTCTATTTATAAATAATAATAATATTTGAATAATTTGTATGGACCCGTTTTTGTGAAAAATCACCTCAATGGCGCTGTACAAATCTAAATTTCTACTTAATATTAATTCTTAGTTTATTTAAATATACAGCAACATACTAACCTGGGAGGTCACTTCTGGCAGGACACAATCAGCGTATAATAATAATTTTAAATTTAGCTGATTCTCACATATATTTTTATGTTTTTATTATTATTATTTTCTCATTTTAAGGGCATGAGAGTAAATTTAAAATATAGTAAGTCGGAGGTCTTTTTTAATTTTTCGTAGTGGGGAACAGATAATGGTGAAAATCTTCTAATGAATTTAAGGAGTGAGAGTTAGAAAAGTTTTCTTGGTTTGAATAGAAATTCTATTGGGCTTGTTACATCTTGATTATGGATATGATTTTCTGAAAAAATGGGTTTTGAGCTTGGCTCTGAACTCTGTCGAGTCTTTTATTACTCTCAAATCATGTGGTAGTCCATTCCAGGCTTTAAGACCTGACACTCCGAAGGCACGCTCTCCGAACTTAGTGTCTGGTGTGCCCTTTGGTTCCTTCAACCTTCCGATAGCCGATGATATTACTGATCTAAGGGTTGACTATCGCGAATAAGAATCTTCAGGAATACATAATTCCGATAAATAAGCCGGAACCATTCAATTGATTGATTTGAATACCATCCAGCAAAGCTTAAACTGGATTCTTTCGGGACATTTAAGCCAGTGAAGATTTTGGAGGTTCTCTGAGATAAGGGGATATTTTGATACGCCGGTGATAATTCTTGCCGCGGCGTTGAAGACTAGTTGTAGTTTGTTAATTTGATATTTAGGAATACTAGCGTATATTCCGTTGCAGTAATTTAAACGCAAAACGACGTACGAGTTTACAAGTAATTTGGTTGCCTATAGAGAGATGAGATTTAAGGGAGAAATCAGCGTCCAGATTAACACCCATAAGTTTGATAGATGTCTTTGGAATAATGCCGCTTCCTGAGACGGCTATTGGGGAGTTATCGATGTTATGCTGATGTCTGCTGATGTCAGAAAAAATCTGTCTTTGAAGGGTTCAATTATTTGGTTGTCTTCCCGCGCTTTTACTAGTAAAATGACATAGAATGAATACATATATCACCGCCGGAAAGGCAAAGGGCTAGAAGTGCCATTTTGGGGTGTTTACACCAGAGCACTTTTAAAACGTTTACAATAAATCAATTTTTACAATAAAGTGCATAAGTCTTCAGTACCTGGTTGTATTTTGAAAAAAAAAACTGAGGTAACTCAATGCTCTTACTAAGATACCTGAAGCGACAAAAAAGCTAAAAAAGTCATAAACTTGTATCGCTTGAGTCAAGCCTTTTCCAAAATGGTAAATATATTTTAGATGGCTGAAGGGCCACAAAAGCTTTAAGGCATTCAATGCAGAAAAAAGAGCTGATCAAAACTGCACATTTAACTCATTTTTGACCGGGTGTGTCCAATTGTTGGATAAGCTCTTTTGCCTTTCCAGCTACGATATTATGAATATCAAATGTACAAAAATGCCAATATTACAAATAATATTTGAACCAACTACGCCAAAAACATTTCCAACACCATATTCATAGGATTGACAAACCCAACTCCGTACATATTTGAGTGCAAATTGATGGCCCGTAATAAAGGGTAATAAATGGCTTGGCGCTCCCCCCCAGGAGTAATGGAGTAATGAAGTAAGGAAACCTTAGCTGTTGTAGTAATAATATTAGTAAGTGTATCGGAAGGTCAAGAATACAAATCTTGGTAACACCACCACTTGGTAAATGTGTAAGGATATGTAAAATAATATTGTTTTCATCTACGTTATGTAGACCGTGTTAAATTTATTTTTGCGTGAAATGTTATTTTTCGTAGTTGTGAGTTGTGTTATCAATGGAAAGAAGCACAGATATTTATCAGTTGTCGTGAGAACTATTGATCATAAATCTGTAACTTTCCTTGATTTATTATTAAAAAATGTTAAATGTTTCATCTCACTAGAATATTTTCAAATTGAAGTTCTGTTGGTTCAAACAAAAACGCTTGGTTTTATTTAGAGCGTTTTTCAGCCAGACGCTTTTGTTTACACCAACTCAGTTCAAAATTTTGATATCAAGGCGATTTTCTAGGGAGTTTTTAATACATTGTTTACTGTTGAACATGATTTAAACCAATGTATCCTCGTTTAAGAAAATCAGCAACAGCAAATATATATATATATTCGTAGAAAGCAATCACTTTGTGGTTTAATATATTTAATACAAATGGAATAATAACTTTGCATAAGACGACAGATTTTATTTTGATTTTTAATACCAGCCGGTTTCGCTTAGCCTAATCATTATTAGGATGCAAAATTAAATTAAACAAAAAATACAAAGTGTGTGGTTATATAAACGTACAGAGGGAGAACGCAATATAAAATAAGAGAATAGTGAGAAAATAATAAATGAACATTTAAATTATAACAAAGAAACAGAAAGAAAGAGATATAAAATATAAATTGAAAGAGAGAAAACGTCAACTGAGAAGTTGATTAAAGAATAATGATAAATTTTATGGCTTAACATGAAATATACCTAATATTGGACAACTGGAAAATTTTATCTGACCATTAAGAATATTACTACTGACTTTTAATTTTATTGGTTTTCTTTATTTCTATTCCTTATAAGTTATTTAATCTATTGCCATGATCATTTTTATGGAAAATATAAGAACCGGTATTTATTGATAGTATGATCTTTTTATTGGTATTCAAAAGTTTTTGGGCGAGAGAAAAATTGATCTTGAATGCTTTTACACTGTATTAACATTAGTTGATCATTTCTTGACTTATTTATAATATTTAAAAAAATGACGGTTTTTATCTAGGCAAGATTGCTAACATACGGCTTCAAGACAACCATGACAACCAATACGGCACAATGTAATGTGCAAAAATGCTTTCAGTTCAAATGATGAAGTAATGTCAACTTTATAGTTCTCTATCCATATGGAAAGAGTAAAGCACTCGGTTCAGCGGTTGTATCAATAAAGAGGCTGACTCAGTTCAGTGATTTTAATAATATTTGTATAATTTGCCTTTAATAACCTTATTTAAATAAAATTTTAACCCGAATTACGTTGAATTATATTTCAACGGATATAGAACAAAAAAAAGGCGATGCTGACAAAACAAATTCTCTCATAATTAATATTCCAATAAGCACCCGGGTCAGGTTTCAAGTTTTACACATTGAATTAAAAGTTAGGTTACGTAGTTAATTTAAAAAAAAATGTACAATACATAACTATGAAAATATTTTTAGGAAGATTTCAATATTCACTACTAAATTCGTAATAGTATGAAAATGTATTCGCTGTAAAGGGCAAAAGGCTTAAGCGGTATTTTAGTAAAAATATGGTTAAGTATGCAGTTTTGATCAGTTTCTTTTCTGATTCGAATGCTCTGACTCTTTTTGATTCCGGAGATTTTTGTGGCCCTTCAGCCGTCTAAAATATATTTGACATTTTAGATGAGGCTTGACTCAGGAGGCACAAGTTTATGACTTTTTTTAGCTTTTTGTCACTTAGGGTAACTCAGTGAGAGCATTGAGTTACCTTAGTTAACTTTTTTGAAACTTTTTTTAGTTTAACGTTTTTCAAACCCAACCCCGAGGTACTGAATACTTTTAAGTTTTATTATAAAACAAAAAACCTTTAAAGTGCTCTGGTGTAAACTTTACAAAATAGCGCTTCAGTCCTTTTGCCTTTCCGGTGACGCTATACCACCTACTATGAAAGAATTTATCGTTTCGTTTTGAAGAAATAAAAAACAAATCGTCCTGTTTATCCTTAAAACAATCATTATGACGTATATCTATTTTTATACTGTTTTTTAATGTGATATAACACTTTCGTATATTTGACCGGTCGGTAGCCGAGTGGACAAACGCGTCGGATTCACATCCGGACGTCGTGGGTTTAATTGCTCCGCTAGCTAAGTCCTCCATCATTGCACAAGCAACATCTTCCGCTTATTATGATGGCAGTAGGAGTTTTTCAAATATCGTCAGGTTTTTTACGTAACCCAGGAACATTTGTCTTTCTTTAAAAAATTAAAAAACAAAAATAATTCATTTGTTTACCGTTGCTAACCTATGTATAGAAGTGCGCGTATGTGAGAGCAGCAAAAAATCATTATTTTAATAAGCATGTGACGAGAAATGAACTCAAAACTTTTTAACTCATGGTCCTTTTGGTAGAGCTCTTCAAAGGCTGTGCACAAGAAATGCCTTAAATTACTGAACGAGAGTTGATACTTCAACAAAATTGAAAGAGATTTGGGAATTTTTGGCATTTTTTTACCGAGCGGCTTACCGCTAACGGTTAAATTAATTTCTTTATTTACGAACTCCAAAAAGGTGGAGTAAGCGCAAAATATAATTGGTACTTACCTACCTGTACCTGGCGAGCACATGAGATTTTTGTGTGCCAGGAAACAAATCTGTTTCGAAATATTAAAAAAACATAGTTTTGTATGGTCAAATTTTTGCCAAAATATATATTTTAATTCAAATTTGAAGTTTATGCGAAAAAATATTATAATCATAAGCCATAACTAAAATTTAATACAGGTTCTTGAATATAACGAGTTAATTATGCATGTTTGAAATAATTATGAAGTACTATACCCATGTATAAATATTTTCCTAAGCTGCATACTAAAATGTAAGTCATTATGGCCGGTTGAGACTATCAATGTTATAATAACGTAGTGTCAAGCGGCTATCATATTATGATTACCCCATAAATCGCTAAGTGCTTTAATATAATATTAATACGATTAGTGGAGACTGATCAGCAAATCGACACTTACAAACAAATAAAACGTGGATGTCCACAAATTGTTTTTATTTTAAAAATAATATACCTACATTTATTATTACTAATTTTGTAACTGTTAATTCCTGGTGAAATTCCATTTCAATGATTTAATAAAACAAATTTATAACTTAATTCCACTTATTTAATTTTCGACTGAACCGGTTTCAGCCATCTTCAGACTAGTCTGAAGATGGCCGTTATGGAATAAAGTTATAAATTTGTTTTATTAAATCATACCTACATTTATTGACGAATTCTAAAGAAGATTTGTTTTTCGCAATGCCAAGCTCTAATGGTGGATGTATTATGATATGTCAGGGAAATAAAAGCTCGTAGATACCATCGTTAAATATCTTCACTGCGGTTTCTAGAGAAACTTGAAGTATCATTCCGATCCACGTACGAGAGCTTGAGAATCTATTCCAGAAGTTCCGAGATCACATAACAATACAATCATAATATAAACACGTGTCCCGACGTGGGTTATAATTAATATCAAAACATCATTATATTTAAAAGAGCAGTGTGTTTTCTCGTTATCAATCAAACAAAAAATCGAGGAAGATACTTTTGTCGTGAAGCAATCGTAAGAACATGATTTTTTTAATACATTTTATGCTTCTTTGCCTTGCTTATGGATTTAAATTTAATGAATGTTTATTTACTGTTCTTGTTTTAATTATGCTTTAAAAAAAAAAAACGTACCTACACCATGTTTCACACTCATCGCGAAATTTCCGAGGACGATTTTACAAGAACGTCGAAGGAAAAAAGATTGTATAGATCATTTTTTCCATTAAAAGGAACTTACTCGAGGCCTGTTTTATTTTAAAGTTTGTTTGGGTTTACGGCTAAAATATCCAACAAAACTGAATGATCTTTTCTCAAATCAAAAAGTATGACATATGTCATGTACCCTCTTATTCGAGTTATTCTATTTTATTTTTGTATTTTATTATAAAATATAAGCGAGATAGATTAAGATTTTATATGATTTCAGAGTTAAATTTAGTAATAATTTGTGACCAAATGAAAAATATTTAATGTTACAATCTTACTCCAGTTTATTTGGAAATATGTGATAAAATATTATATAGTGAGCTATATTAAACTACGTCTTCTAAAAAAGTATTTACTAAGTTTAAAATTACAAATGATAAATTATTAGGTGTACAACTTTGCTTCCGCCGTTTTTTTTTTCTAAATTCGAGGCTTTATTGTGAAAAACTAGTTTTACATTTATGATTTAAAGTGTTGTCCATCGCTGGCCACTACTTTCTTCCATATTTCGACCAGCGTACGAATTCCGCGTTGAAAAAACTGTTCTTCTTTTGAAGCGATCCACGAATCGATAAAAAAATTACTTCTTCATAAAACCGGAAGTGCTGGTCAGCCAGGTCGTGTGCCACTATCGAAGCAAGTGATAGTTAGAGAAAGCAACGTCTGGAGAATACGGCGGGTGGAGTAGGACTTCTCATTTCAACGTTTCCAAGTATGTATTGACCACTTTTGAAACATGGGGTCGAGCATTGTCATGCTGCAAAATAATATTTGAACTTAAATGATTTTTTTTTAATGTAATTGGTTTTGCTTAGATTTTTATGAATGACTCAAAAATTTTTCATCGGTCAGTGCGTAAAACACGGTTAATATACCCTAAACTGGTTTTTATGAAGAAAAAAAATTGTACGAGTTATCATATTATCGTCAGTGTTATGTAAAGAGGCGTTAAAGGTATGTTAAACATGCGTTGTACCTACAAAATATATAGTTTATCTTACATATATTGTCCAAATACATTTTTTCCCGCTGCGTGGCTAAATAACCCTGTCTTCAACTGTGAATATGTAACAAGTTGTTAAACGTGAAAAGACAACTCGAAAAGTAAGAGTAAGCATTTAAGAAGTTTCACCCTTTTGTAAAAACACCGATGATTTTCTATAAGAGTAGGCAATTAAAGCATTATAAGATAAAAATATCTGCCATGAAAAAAGTAAAACTTCGTAATTGACGAGATCTTGAAACTTTGTTTATTATTCCAGCTAATTACAGAAGTTTATCAAGAGTTAATAATTTACCAGGTAGGTACTCAACAACATTGTTAGAAAAGAATTTCGATGAATTGGTTCTTAAAAAAAGATGTATATATTTACCTTTATTTTTCTTTTTATTTATTTACCTACCACTATCGACGTAATTTCGATTTTTAGGAAAATATTTTAATCTTTAAATATCAGTGTTTTAAATGCAGTGCAATAGCCTGATAATGGTCACTTGCTTTGACCCTTGTCCAGATGTGTCCCTTCTCGACCGACTGTTTCCGAACGCGAACGAACCAGGCATCCAACAAATCACCCAAGTGACACCCTTACAGATGACAGCCAGATGACATTTCCCCAAGTTGATCTAAATCTATTAGGGAGGCTGCATTTCATCTTACATTAACATTACAATTTAACAAGATCTGTACAGCGCCCTTGAGGTGATTTTTCACAAAACGGCGCTATAAAATCATCCAAATATTATTATTATTATTATTATTTATCATTCATTAAATAATTGGTAAATACATGTTATCTTTTCGATCTTTTAAAAATAAATAAATGTATGAAAACAGAACGATAAATTTAAAATAAAATATTTAAACTATTTTTTTTAAGACCAGAAACAATTTATAATAATAATGATATTATAAATCTTAGTGTGCAGTATATATATATATTCTATCGTAAAAAGACGGTCACGGAGAAAAACGAAATCCCATAATTCGCACACACATAAAACTTGGCTGAATATTTTCATGATAGGTTGCGTTCTATTAGTCATACAAAATAATTTTGAAAGTTATTAGGCTTACGCAATACGTTTGAACTTGGGAAAAAGTTTATATCAACAGGAGTTGAGGGAAGAATTTTCCATTTCATCGAGCCAGAGTCAATAACATTTTTTTTACATTCTATAAGTTTTATTCGATACACGTATCGAACGTACATGGAAAGTTTAGTTTATTGTAAAAAAGTGATCACTTAAATTTGGTATTTCGAAGAACCCCTTTTGTTTACCCCTGTCCGACTGTCCGACTGTCCAGCGAGCCAATTAGAAGGCCGGACGGTAGAAGCCCTTTTAGGGTCAAATGCAAGCCATATTTTTTACATTTTACATAAACATATGTTACAGATAATAAAAATCGAAATAAAATGAAATGAAGTCGAGGTGAAAGATGGTTAAAAAGGTAAGATTTTTTTTTTAATATTTGCAACGAGATGAGAAAATCATAGCGAGCGGGGTATAAACTTATAGAGACGTAAAATTTTCTTCATACAAACACAGTATGCCCGGTTATGCCAGCTGTAAATGGCTTTCAAAAACGCCCTCTAAACGAGATCTCAGAAAACCTTTCAAACGCAAACATTTACTACCGCCTTTCGCTCTCCTTCGCTTCACCTCCATATAGATTTCTGCCGTTAATTCGGTCCCTGTCTGCACCCCGAACCGTCCGACAAACCTCTCTCTGGAACAAAGCGGTCGGTTTGCCATGGAACTTGCCAACCACATAGTCAAAACGCATTTCTGGTCGTTCTCTATATTCACAAGAACAACACAAGCCAGCCCTACAGTCTATATCAGTCCTATCAGTGTATCTACATCTCTTGTGTGTTGGACCAGCCTGGTACAATAAGGATTGTTCGACTAATTGATTGTCATCATCAAGATACGATGATATCAAAGTAAACTGTCTATCGCTTAGTTCTTGCCAGACACAGAGTTGCTACATACAAGTATTATGTAGGTTGGTGCCATTCCCTGAAGTGCTTTAAAACATATTTAGCAAACTTAAGCTCGATTTTTTTAGGAAATGAAAGCTCAGTGAGTGATTATTTGGGAGTGGGGTTATGTGACAATATTGAGATTCACTTTATATGATTGAGTTAGATTTTTTTAATGTATCTAAGAAATCCGATATGTTAAATAGTGCGTAAGTGAGACGATAAAGGAAATCATTGGTAGGAATGGGCCTGCGTGGTCGAGCGGTAAGACGCTCGACTACGAATCCAGAGGTCACGGGTTCAAACCGGGCGTGGGCAAATAAATTTTATTTTGTAAATATGTCTCATAACACATTTTATTCATAAAAAATAACATAAAGTTAATTTGCGGCACGTTTCAGAGTGGTAGATACTTAAGTATCGCCGTAGTAAAAGACCACCAATCAGAATTGATACGTTGCTTGAAATTTCTTTAATAATAATAATAAATGGATGACTTTTATAGGGCCGTTTTTGTGGGAAAATCACCTCAAGGGCGCTTAATTTATCCATGTTGAGTGACCTGATCTGAATAGCCAGGTACTTCTCAACCTTCCTCTTCCCCATATCCTCCCTTTCCCTAGCAATAGCAGTTGGGACTCTTGTGTGGTATTTACTATTAAAAAAGATCCATCTCGATTACATAATACATAATCTAATATGCGTTTCAATTACAAGGACTCATTTGCTAAAAATACATACCCTGGATGTTAAATCAATGACTGCAGTAGCTTAATGAACCCATATCTATTAACGACAACCTACTCAAAATAAACCGTTTCTTGGGATCATTACTAAATATTTACATTTAATAAAAAAAATCCGATCGATAAAAGGGAAAATAAACAAATGGAAGACTAAAATAAATATCATTGAAATTCGACAAGCGGGTGAAACATATACTCGTACAAGTAGATGGAAAAAGCGTAATTTTCTTTTTCCTTATGCCATGTTTCTTCCTTTTATGTTGCTTTTGTGATAATTTGTTGGTTTTGACACCAACTTATATTATCAGTTTATTAAAATATGTTTTTCTTTGGAATTGGTTTGATTTACGCGGAGAAGTAAGAAAAAGTGTATTTTTAGAATTCTGCATGCTTTATTAAGTTTTAAACTTTAAATAAATACGCAGCATATATTTCTAACTGTGTTTGGCAAACGAGGTACAACGCGAGCTATAATTTTGTTTTAAATGCCGTCAGTAATAGGATTCATATTACTGGAAAGGCTACGCTGGATAGGACGTTATTATTGTATTTATTATTACTTTAATTTTATTTATTATTATTTTAATTTTAATTGTTATTATTTTTATTTTATTTATTTCAAAAATTGTTATTTTTATTATTTTTATAATATATATTTTTAAAGCAAGACAAACATTCCCGTGTTACGAATAATCTGTCAATATTTGAAAACTAATAACTCCAACTGCCATCATAACAAGCGGAAGATGTTGCTTGTGCAATGATGGAAGACTGAGCTAGCAGAGGAATTGAACCTACGAGGCACGAGAAGGAATCCGACGCGTTTGTCCACTCAGCTACTAACTGGTCGATACTATTGTAGTACTTTGCCACAAAGACTCAAGGGTTGTTGGACCAATGATGAATTTTATAACATACGTTGCAACAAATATTTTTACCTGTATTTAATTTTGGTATTAATTAGTTAAAAATAACTCACAAAGTCCGATTTAACGACAGTGAAACGCCTTTTTTTAAGCAGCTTGTGGTAATTGAATGTTTTGGGATTTGATGATCGATGTCCGCAAAAACCTCTCCTTACGAAGTCTTCGTGTATGTATGTTATCCTTATCCCACTTAATACTCGACTTACCGCAGCCATCTCTACTTCTTGTTAGCTACTGAGTCCCCATTGAGGCGTGGATTAGTCCATGATCTTAGGTAAGCTAAGACCCTTCGATAAGCCTTTAAAGTTTGCGTTGGTGCCAACCGCATCAGCCAACTTTCTCACGGGACCAATCGCAAGCTACTGTCGCTATTTATCACAAAGCAGATGATTTTGAATGGGTTAATTGTTAATAGTATTCTGTTTTGCTTAGTCAATGATTTTACATCATTATATCTAGGTTACTTTGAGCCTCTCGAGTGAACATGATACCTCGCGGAATTGCTAAAATTCGTAAGAATTTTTCAAAACTTTGCTTTTACTTTTTATTAAATTGTAATAGGTGACGACTTACTTCCCGTCTAACCCATCGGGTACTCATGCGTGACATATCTTTAAATTATTACATTTGCCCAAGCTCATGTAATCTGTCGCTATTTAGTCGTTTTAGGCGGACTAGAGAAAACCCGCTTAGATGATTTTAATACAGAATGGGTTTTAAAATGGCTTGAAAGTTATATTTGTATTGATTTACGCTCTAAAAAGCTTATAACCTTCTTTGTGGACTCAGTTAAAATTTACATTACTGATTTTAGTGGTGTATCAAAAAATAGATTAACCTAAGACTTTAAACGAAATTACAAAAACATGAACGATACCCCTGGCCCATACATGGCCCTCTGGATACGCTGGATATGCGACATCTGCAATTCAGAGAGGAAACGAGCAAGACACTCGATCTGCAAGCTCGTCCACCCAGGCAGGAAGCGGTAATAATCACTGAATTGATTACTTAAATAAGATTGAGTTTATATTAATATATACTTTCATAGATTATGTAAACAAATGATTTGAATCCAAATTTCAACAACACTGAAATTAGCTGGTCAGACACGACCTTATCGCTCGATGCTCTCCTCCAGCAGAAGGGCACTGGCCTCTCCCGAGATTATCGGTATGTGATAAGGACCGCCTTTTAGGCATTACCAAAGTTAATTCTAAAGAAAATAAAAATTGGGTAATCACCGTAAGAATTATCGGGGTTAAAAGTTTACAATCACGAAAATATCGTTTCATAACAATTGTTAGATTTTCTTCTGCGTATAAATATGGACAGGTTATTTTTTATAATACGTTAGTACACACTTGTTTCTTAAAGATTGCGAATCGCCCACAAAACTCGTAGACTAGTCGCACCCATGAACATACAAAATATCATTATCACTGTCCAGAATGTCAAGCCTCAACTCAAGCCGTGGTCTTGAAATCTTTGGTACCAGTCTGAATGATTTTTGTCATTCTTTACGACTCAACCAAAACCTTGTGCAGGCTTTGACTTGAATGTTCTGTTAAATGTATATTTTATCATTGTTTTATTAAAATATTATAATTGTGCTGTTTTTTTTTCTGTTGCTCTTTTTTCCCCATTTTGAGTTATGTATTTTTTTGTAATTGGTTCTTTAATATAAAAATAAATAAAATAATATCGTTCCTTTTCAATTTATTTTTCCTCATGATGCGTGATTGACTCGCATACGTCTAGTTCAAAGAAAAATGCACCAACCGTTTTGTTATTTAGGACATTATATATATACAAATAATTTAGTTTGCTTACCAATAACTTTGACGAATATCAATTTATTTAAATCAGCCAACGAAAATAATACAACTTCCTTAGTCAAACTGTATAAGCTTCTGCCAGATACTTGCTTATTAATATGACCAACTCATAAATTATGTATTTATATCTGCCCCAAAGGTACGGTTGGGCACAAAACTAGTTGACCTTTACCTTAATGAAATAGACCATACAAAGTTATAGTTTTTCATCGTGTTCACGAAAGTTGCCATTAAAAACAAATTTCGATTTGTCTTTTCAATGATACCCCTTTATTCTGAATTATGCAACGATTTTAAATAACATTTTACAGTTAAAAATAAATTAAGAAAAGATTAGGAAAATGTAGAACGTGCATAAAAAAGTAATAGGTACACAAAATATCTAAAATAATATGAAAAATTTCTTTTGTTAGTCTCATAAAAGTTTTAAAATTGTGAGCTTCAACCTCACAAAATTTCCACAAACTTAACTTTAATAAATTAGATCAAAGCTACATCATTTACATCATGTGTTTCGGAGTATTGAAAAATCCACCAAACTGTATGCATATAAATTACTTATCTCGACAGTGTCTAAGAAAATAGGCTGTTAAACTCAACGATCAGTATATTCCAAAATTTGACGTGTACATCGCTAAGTAGAGTATTTGAGTATGATTTTTTCGTGTCACACCTAGGTGTACACACTAGTGTCAGAATTATTCTCGAACAAGCTCTTGCTTTTTAGGCACGGGTGCTAATCCGCTTGTTGACCGGAAACACATCCGGATTACGCTAGATCTGCATAATGTGTTTGGCGACAAACAAGCTCAGCCCAGACCTGTACCGGTGGCTTCGTCGCTGGTAGGCGCAACTCCCCCCACCCGTCCCAATACAAATGCTGATTGTAAAGCCTCAAACACAATCTAACAGACCTACCCATTGGAGGTTTTTTGAGGTCACTCCACTGACGACCCCGCACGAAACCGCAGTTTTTGCCTAAGTGTTCACTTTGTATTCCCCCGAGAACGGAAATTATGTTATTTGTATGTTTTCTGACACTTCCGCCTGATGATAAAGGTACCCAAATAAATCACGGAAAATTATGTATTTTGGGGAACTGAAATAAAATTTGACCACTATTTATTCACGCAACTTTTTTCAAACAATCAATAACTTCCAATTACGTTGACTTGAATAAACAACAATCAATCAACATCAACTATTGTCAGACGATTTTGACATAATCAGTTTATGAAACCAGCTTTTATTTTACGTTGAAATGAAATTTAATAAATGCTTTATTTTCGGTGATGGTTGTGTTCACATCTAACTGTGTCAACTCTGCCATTTATCAATCATTTGGTGGATGACACATTAAGACGGGAATTTTGAAATACATCAAATTGACATTATTTTGAAAAATATCGTTATTCGGTGAAACAAGGATTTAAGAATTTCGTTGTAAATTATCGTTCAAACTTGTATTCGGTTTTATCACCATCATCATCAGAAACTTTTCGCACACTGCTGTATGAAAGACATTTAAAAGCCAAGTGCTGAAAGTACCAGAATCGCTTTTATAGTATCTTGATAAAACTATTAAAGTTTAACAAAAGAATAGACTTTTAACCCGAAAATAACCATTTTCTGAATAGCCCGGTTCAAAGAATTACAAGATGACAACACCAAGGTTGATATTCATAACGCAATATTATTAATGCAAAAATAGACACTTGCAAGTGATTTTTCCCTTGTTAACTCTCGTACTTTATGAAATAACTGATGATGAAAACAAGGATAATTAAAATTGTATATTTGTCTCATTTTACACGTTTCACGCGAATGATTTTATCGTCCCTTTCTTGTTTTCTTCAGATGTCACGTGTTGAAACGCGACTATACTTGCCTGCTAAATATTTATTTTGCTGATTCAGAAAGGACAGAAAAAGTAATCTGCGATCTGGAAAAAGTAATTTCTAGACAAGTTTATTTACACAAAGCGACAGAATTTATACAAATATGTAACTTTTTGGATGTAAAAATACGTACAAAGAATTTTATACTTAAAAAAAAAAACGGAAATCTCGAGAAGTAACTTTTTGCCTCACATGAGTCACTTAATCAATTATCTTTCATTCGAGTGATTGATTTTGTTCTTTTCCATTGAAAGTGCTTTGCTTTGTCATCTTCTCATTAATATGTATGAAACACTATTTTTTACACTCTTGTGAAGGCACGGTTTTGCCGTTATAATAGGTACCTGTAAATAAAGTCATTTACACAGAGTTTTTTTTACAATTTTCCACAAAAATTTACACTCTCTAAAGCTAGTCAAACTAAGAAAACACACTTGGTAAATTTTTAGAGGCTCCAGGAAGGAGAAGAGATAAGGAAGAAGGTCTAAAAGTACCTACCTATTCAGATAGTCATTACATCGAGAGTTGGTGGTGGTCATAGTGGGATGCCAAAGTTGTTCAACCAGTCGATAATATAGAGTCACAAATGGGCCTCCAGGAAACTGATGCAGAGTACATTTTTATATACTGCGATCTGTTGCATTTGTCCACAATCACACAATTCAGTATCCGTAAGGCCCCATTTTTTCATCATACACGCAAAACGATCATAACTCTACCAGAATCGGTTTAGTCAAACCTAGGTCTATTTAATGATTAAAACTCAAGCTATTTCTAGTAACTCTAGTCTCAATTTTAAATGATGGTCCCTTACAAGGGCGATACTGTGAGTTTCTTTTAAATTACAGACAAACATCACGAGTAATGTTGTATATTACTTTTAACCCCTGGAATGCCGGATTCCCGCAAATTAACACATCCGTCGTACCTTTCTGACTGTAATTTCGTAAGAACTTACTTGTGTTCTACATAATTATTTTTTTGTCAATTATGCTATCTTTCCAGGTAATTTATATAGCGCTATTTTTGTGAAATATCATCGAAAGGCACTTTATGTGTTTATCTAATTAATGGTCAAAGGGGTTTTCTGAAAAAGCCATACATATTCTGAGAACAGGTTTATTTCTTCCTCATATCACTAAAAAAAGCATGATTAAGAACGGTGAAGATTTTTTGTTGAGGTACTGAATTTTCTCGTGGCTGAATAAATTTCAATCCTGATAAAAATAAAGTTTAATGAGGTTTTTTTGTGAATGCAAATAGTATTGTCACCATGAAAATCATTTTTTCAAGCCGTAGACTTGTACTGAACTTAGCACAGTGAAAAATATCTCTATAAATTGATTATTTTATTGATAAGCGATTACAGTTTAATTAAATATGCGAATAACAGATTTTAAAGGATTAAAACTCCCAAAAAGATGTGCGAGATGAATGCGGGTACTTGAGGACACTCGAACATACTAAAGCTTAATTAATGCTTTTTGTGAAATACGCCAATAAATTAAATTAACAATTAACTCTTGATTTAGAGGTAAGAAGTTTGCCGCTCTTTCTTGGAGATGTGTCGTTACGTAAAATTCCATTGCAAAGTAACTTATTTCAATGTTTATTTTCCAGGTGACCTGGGCCGCCCGCCGCGACGACCGCCTTCAACTGCTGACCGTAGGCAAGCAGGCCTACTCGGCGGACAAGCGCCTCGCGCTCTCGTTCCGCTACCCCAACAATTGGAGGCTTCGTATCCTGGGCGCCGTGGCACGCGACCAAGGCCTCTACGAGTGCCAGGTGGCGGCGCACCCACCCATCATCAGGCAGATTTACTTGACAGTAATAAGTACGTCTAAATTATTCACTTTAAATTTTAATACTTGTTCGAATATTATTAGTAGTTCTGATCGGCCTCTCCCGATTTCTAATACTGTTTTTTTTCTATTGAATACCTTAATAATGTGCAACGTTGACTTTGTTTTACTAGCCGTGGTTATCCATCTCTCCCGAGTGTTTTTACTCTTCTTAAAATTGAAAAGAAACACGCTCACCGATATCACTCTCAATATTATAACCACGACTTATGCAAACACAAGAGATCCCAACTAACTTAACATATTTGAAATACACCCTACTTAATGTGGACTAAAATATTTTGAATACATAGCCTATATACTCGTAATGCGCGTTGACGATAATGCGAAACAACGCTACCACCATTATCGTTGGAAAATGTCAACTGTTGAATACAACCGTTTAAGCTCCGATATGGTAACCAGATTCAACTGTCAGTTGTACTTATAAAAGGCCAGCAGCTGGTAACTATTGATGAATCCACCAGCTGAATGCAGAAATTCAATATTCCATACAGCATTAACAAAGTTCCTTAACTGTCAATTGAGGGTGTCATATGAAGAAAAGGTGATATTTATTGGAAGCATCAAATGAAGCCTTTTTGTACGCAGCGTGTTTTAAAAGCCTGCTAGTGCCCGGCAACCGCAAAATATAGCAACCCCGATCTGAACCATTTGTTTTATAACCTAACCTTAAAATTAATCAGAAAACCATATCAATATTTATAAGAAATCGACTGTAGTTTAAATAGATAAATTGGGCTGAACACAACCTTTTTCATTCCACTGTATAAATAAATACGCAAAATCCGGATTAACTGCCCCCTGAGTATAATGATAGATCCAATTATATTTTAAGACATGTTTAAAAATAATGTATTTACTTTAATAAACACAGTGTATGTGAAAGGCATTCTACGTTAAAAATAAATACAGTAACTTAAACAAAATAGTTAATAAAATAATAAACAACTTATGATGACTTTCACTAGTAACTACGATAGTGAACAAATTTTCACACAATGCTATATTTTGTTCCCAACTAAGTTTTCGTTACGACCGAGGAATATCATTTCAAAGGATTTGCGCAAAAGTTTAACGTTGTACAAATTATTCGAATCACAGAGACTTGAGTAAACGAATATCAAAATAAGAAATTTCGCTAATTTGGAACGACCCTTGGAAACCGTGGCATTTTATGAAACGGCAAGAAGCTTTTGTTTTGCCAAAGCCCCTGATGAATATTCCGGTATTTTTGCGGATTTCATCCATAACTACCGGGAAGAGAAATATATTCCGAGCATTGCATTTCGGAGCTTTTAATCTCGCATTTCAAATACAGAAGCTACAGTGGTAATAGAACTTAACGCCTTTGTTTACAGAAGGAACGGAATTTGTAACTCGGAATATCCGAATTAAATTTGGTATTAAAATTTCATTGATCTTTGTTATTTTCATTTTGAGGATAAAATTAAGTTTTGGTTATGACTGTTCTTCAACTTAAGGGAGGCCGAGGAGGCGTGGAGCTTTGAATCGTATTCATAACGGTTCTTAGGAAAATACGCAATGAACATAATTTAAACAGAATTTTTTATACTCTCTTGGTATTAGGCGTGAATAAAACATTCTCAAATACCAACAGAGTAATTATTTTTAACTTCGCCTATTTTTAAAAATTGCCTGGAAAGTATAAAGTTTTGTTTGGTAAAGGATTCTTGTTATTTTGATATCTATGAGCCAATTCTGTTCTTGGAATTTTCAGATATTAATAATCTTTTTTTCGCTCACACAAATGTAGTTTTCATCTTGACTTCTAAGAGCTAAAATTGGATGGGGTTGGGGAGTTGCCTTTGAAAATCCCTCTTGGCCCGTTCCTCCGATATCCCCCTTCCGACACTCAGATGGTAAAATAAAACCTGGCTCGGATTCTGATAGTATGATTTTAAAATTAATTCTCACCCTCTTACCGAAATTCTACTTCCTCCAATTTACGTTTGTCAGTAGTTAATAACCACCATAATTTCCATAAAAGATATTTTTTATCCGATTATTTGGGTCATTCCCTCGTTGTTCACATCCAATAATAAAACGAGGCAAATCATCTACCCGGACCATCAAAAAAAAAAAAAAAAAAAATTTCAATGTAAAATAGTATAAATTTTTCCAAGACGGTACAAGCTGAGAGGACGTATTGAATATCTAAGAATTTCAAACGGGGTCCTCTGCTAACTCCTACATATACATCTGACACATTCATAATTAAATGCTTAGATCCTCTTATTCAACGTCACTCGCATGATTCCGGTTGGAGGTATCTCGACCAGTCTAACTAATGAAAAAATACTAGAATTTTCAATAGTTTTGTCACATATTTGAAAATCCTTGAAAATAATGTTGTGCGAAAAGAAGAGAGGGATAAGCCAATAAACGCAAATGTTCAAGAAGGGTCAAAAAAAATTGAGGAATTTTGTTTTTTGTATGTAACTATGTCGTATGTCACGTGTTCCTTTTAAAAAAATAAAAGCACACTATTTTATTTTCTCACACATCTAATTATTCTTGTTAAATATTTTTCTAAGGAACAACTCTGTATACTTAACTCAAAACTCGATTTTATTGACTAATTTCTCCCTTCATTTCGCACACAGAATTAGGATATCAAAATATATGGACTTCTCTGGCCATTTTTTCTTGAAACCCCATTCAATTTGCCATCATATTACCTCTAGGTAAATACTATATTTTTTGTTACATTTGGAGAAAAAACTCAAACTTTGATGTATTTTTTTGTTTTTTTTGTCAATCCGGTAACATCAAATTAGATTAATTATCAGTTACAATATAAATTTAAATCTAAAACTTAATAAAACGAACAACCCAGTTAATCAATTAAACATATTCACATTAAAATAAAATACACGTACTTTAACTCCTTTTTATCCATGGGTTAAGGAATTTAACCCTTCCCCGTTGTATACGAATATTGACATAAAGCATAGCGACAAAGACGGAAATACCCCAAAAATATCACAAAACCTACTTAAAACCGTATTTAACCTGTGAACTTGTAATGCAGATTACTTACGAAAAACATGTTTTTAATTTGTAAAAAAATGTACTATATTATGATCTTTGAGTATCTTTACGTATGCTAAAATTATATCAGATGCTCTTGGTAGGTTCTGCTCAAAACTACATAAAAAATACAGGTTCTAGAAAACCGAAACATTCATTTTAATTCTTTGATTAACTTGTATCTCGAGTAATGAACTTGTAGACGCTTCTCAATCACTATTCTCTACTTTCATCTCACCAAAGGATTTTTTTTCCATTCGCGTAAAACAAAACGAGCCTACCATGCCCCATTCAAAGTTATCTCCAAAACAAAACGTGGTTTAACAAATACCAATTACGAAATGAATCTTACAAAAAAATCTTTTTCAAATACCCGTCAAAACTTTACTCCTCGGAGTATACTTATTGTGTTTAAGAAGTTGGAGCTTTAGATCACATCAATATGGAAAACGAAAAAATAAAACTGATTTTAAAGCTGCCTCTTCACTCTTTGAGCATAAAATTTGACCGTAGTGTGTAACTTCAAATTCAGTATCGTACATTTAGTTGATTATCCTTCATGTTTTAATTACTAGTACTCAGAACCCAATTTGTTAGGCATACGAAAAATATTTGCTTTTTTCAATATATAGATATTTGATAGCTCTATAGACCATAGTGTAAATAATGAAACACAAACTAGAAGCTTCAATTTCACATTGTTTTTCACCGTTCCAGTGCTTGGGTGCTTCAGACACATATATTTAATATTTCACTTTCCTTTAACTCTTACGCTTTGAATTGATGTCTAAGAATACCCTTGAAAGGCGAAAACCAAATACAATGATATAAAACAAGATAAGCAAACATGTAATGAAGGCCGAAATATATTTATTTTATTAACTTGATGATCTTCAGTACGAAAAAACTCATTAAATAGGTACCAACGCAACAACGACTTCGTTCCTTCGTATATCTGCCAACTATTTATCCAACATCCAGTTGACTTATTTCTTAATTTAATTTGACTATCGTATTTAGATACATAACACTTTTCTTTTCAATTGGATAACAATATTCTTCTTCTTTTGGTTATTTCTTAATTTAATTTGACTATCGTATTTAGATACATAACACTTTTCTTTTCAATTGCACAACAATATTCTTCTTCTTTTGGTTCGTAATTTTATCGTAGGTTGACTATAATCTGGCTTATATTTGCCCATCAGATTGCAGCCTGAAACAATTCACGTAACATAAATTTTATTGAGTCATAAATTACGACTTTTTCTTCTACCACGTTTTCCACTAATTTTCCCAGAATTATCAGGTGGCCTAACTTGTATTTTACGCTCTTATTATATACAGGTAGATTGTGTTATGTCTATTTTTGTATAAAGTACAATTTAGCAACTTTTGGCTAGTTAATAAAAAATCTTTTTGTTGGAAACCCTACCTATCTAAGGGATTTTGAGAAAGCCCCTTCAGGCCGATAATTCAAAAAACTCATCTTTCACTCCAATGTTTAAGAGTGTTCAGATTTCATGCCACATAGAAAGAGAGAAAATATAATAAAAAAAAACATTCTTAATCTTACCTAAGGTTGTAGGTTACGATCACAGAAGCGTCTCTTCATCATTATCCTTTACCTTGTGATGTTCGAATTCCTCGCATTCCGGTGTTGTACTCAGTTAACGTTTAAGGTTTGTGTTTTGAAGGCTTAATTTTTTTTTTATTGTTACCACAATAACAACTGAAGAAATATGTATGTGAATATATTGGATATTAAAAACTGTAAAAAACACTCACAAGTGCTGAAAGCCAAAATAGTATTGGCCTCTCATAAAACTTCAGCTACCGCCGGCAGTTGGCAATCTACTGAGTTCACACTACACTCACCGCTAGGTCCGCTAGCGTTAGTCAGGCCAATGCTCGCTGCAGTTTGCAACAAACAAATAAATAATTTGTAGTCAAAAGGACGAAATGAAGTGTATGAAATAATTTGTGAGAATATTAATATTTCCAAGCCTTTCCATTAATTTTCAACAACTGCTTGAAGCTTGTTTGCAGTGGTCTAGCGCATTCAAAGCAGCTCTCTGGACAAAACCATACATTTATACCCCACTTGGTAATGCAAGCACACAAACGTACTGACAAATTTATTGCCAAATTGATATTATCTTTTTAATTATTTTATCCAATATTTCAGTAAATAAAAAGACACTTTAAATGTGTTTAAATTTTATAGAGATTTTTAAATGATTAGAGACGATGTCAACTAAGTTAACAGCACTAGAAAGGAAGGGTGGATTTGAAAAATACGCTCCTATTCTCGATACGAAACCATACTTTTTGAAATGGATCCCATTTGTCGTTAACTATTATTATTGAAATATGTATTCCAGTTCTCAGGGAGGGTGGTGCAATTCCATAAGTTCCATATAATATACAGAAAAAAAATACAACAAATAAAGTAACATGATTATATATAGGATTGAATAATAATAATAAAATTTAAATTTAACTTCGTTTCAAGACATCATGAATCTGAACCCGAAAACTCGCCCTTCTGCAAACCTTTCTGAGGCAGTACTAGGACATCCCAAAAAGCATCCGGTACGAGTTATTGTACTGTACCTTCCATTATTTTAAAATTTGCTTCTCTGAAATTTAGTTAATGCAAGTACATGCGATAAGTACAAATTAATACAATTGAATCTTTACAGACCGTTTTTATATCAATATAGCGAAAGAAATATCCATCCACACTTTTCACATGCATAGCAGACCAAACTAACAAGCGTAAAAACCTTTTTGGCTTTCGCCGAAAACTTGTTGGGCGAGACATAATACCCACCTACTTGAGAAATCGTGGCAATGCTTTGTATCCCGAATCAAGTGTCCAGAAATGTCGGAGGGCTTAAGTGAAGCCGCATGTACAAAAGCAGGTGGTTTGATAACTTTCACCCCCCAGTTAAAATAGTTTTCTCACAACCCTTGTCCCGTAAAGCTTCTCTGACTAACCTCAAGTGCACACCGCGCGGATAACCTGCCCGGCCCGGCCAAATAAATCTTGCGATTGTTTAATTCGGCCACATGATGGCTTTTGTAGGCCAGCTTATTTTCTTGATTTATTTGGCAGGCGGAAGGTTCCACTGATATAAACAGAAATAAAAGAGAAATACGGAATTTGTAAACATGACATTTCACGAAGTACCAGATAAATATTTGTACGTAGTTGACACTTGTCACATGATAATGGGTAGCTTCTACGATGCGTTCTGGTGTTCAACAACTCGGGTTTGAAATTATTTTTCGGCCTCTGTATTTACTCCCTCGTACAACCTTGGTATCTTCAAGACTTGTATTTACTACTAATTTTCATCTGAAAGATCCTCTACACAACATCTGTAAAGATAACATGGAGACCGAATGATTTATTTTTTGCAATAAGGCGTCCTGTGTGATATTTATATTAAAAAAACAAAAATTCCAACAAAAGCTAAATATTTAACCATCCCACCGTTTTCGCGCAAGAGCATGCAGAGAGGATGAACTGCCATACAATTCTGTCTTGGCACACACTCCTTGCTTCATTCACATTTTCGCATCATCTAATACAACATAATACTTTTCTGTCATTCTGACTCTTCATATGGCCGGACTCAAGTATTTGATTCACTTGATCGCGCCATGTATTCCTCGGACGTTCCTGACTTCTTCTTCCATTCACATTCACATCATATTTTCTTTTCACACTCTTTTCTTCGTTCATTCGCTCTACATGCCCAAACCATCTAAGCGTCCTTTTCTTGATCTTATTCATTACGCTTACATCAGGATTGCATTTGTTCGCCATTCACATGGTTTCACCACACATACGCCTAAGGGATCTCATCTCTACTTTATCATTTCTAAAAACAAAGCTCAATCACAAAATTTAACGACCTTCCGCACTAACGACTGAATTCACTTAAGAATATAGCGAAATCTTTGAATCAATCAAAGACGTAGGCCATACATCTAAAATGCAACTCTGCTGAATACGTTGTTATATATATCGTTATATTCACCTAATGCAGTCGGATAAAAGTTAATTATAAAACAAATAGCTCATATAAATTAGAACATAGAAATCGACAGAAAAATATTTTTACGTGTGGGTAGTAGAGCTGTATATTCGTTTTTCTTCAAATTATCGCTTAAATTTTGGAATTATAGATTTTTCATTGTAAATTGTCAAATTGTCTTGTAAATTGATTTGGTCACTTACGTGGAAATGCGTTGATAAACAATTCAAAGCTATCGGGTAAATGATAACTTTGAAATGAACGCATTAATCATTTTCGGAATTTTTCCATTCATCAAATTGTTATGTAAACAAGCCAAGTCAAACACTGTTGCCGTTCAAGTCCTGACGTCTGGCTATTTAGGGCACTCGGGTACGTATCTCGCCCATATTTTTGAATAATTATATCTCAAATTTGTTAATATTTAATAATTGAGCAACATTTTACAAATTAGTTGGTTTAATAAAGCTGTCTTCGAAAATATGAGTCCATGCCACTTTTCCACTAATTATTTTTTAACGGATTGGTGATCCAAAAGAACGATCATGAATACAAATAATCACCCAAAAAAGTGTTTTCGTATTTCGTATTGTTTATTGTACTCCGACAGACTTATTTATTCCTCGAACCAGGAGAAAGAACTAGTAAAGTAAAAAGGGTTTTATTCACTCGAAATCAATTAGGTGTGAAGTTTTTTTTAACGAAAACGAATAGTTACGTGATTTTGAAATCGTTTTTTATACATTCAGAATTCGAACGTTGCTTGAAATGGCTTTAGCCATGTTTAATGACCAGACCTGAATAGCCAAGTACTTTTCAATCTCCCACTTCACCATATCCTTCCCCGTCCCATTACATTCAACCTCATATGATACCCCAATTGGGAATGCCATAGTCTCACTGGCTCCAGATGGTTGGGAGCAGTTGGGACTCTTGTACGGTATTCACTATAATAAAAATAGTTTTGTTCTATTGAAGGTGTTTAAAATTTTCATTGGTAAGTACCTACATATGCGCCTCATAAAAAATAGGACCGATGAGTCACAACTGGTTCAGGCACATATTGACTGAGCTGCAGATGTGAAGGGTATTATTTCTGACCTGACGAAGACGCGATGGTGCCAAACTGTTGAGTCTTTTAAAATATATGTAATTCAGTGATGTAGAAGAAGTTAAGTTAGGTTAGTTATACCTATTAAATAAATAATATTCATATTTTCTCGAAAGAGCTCGTTAAAATTAAGTAAAACATCATCTCGAAGGCTTCTGTAAACTTTTACGCGGTTTTCCTGCTGTATCAAATGAGGTTAAAACAAAAATGAAACTTTAACCGTTTTATGCGGTTTACACAAAACTAAACAGCTTATTAACAAAGATAATTAAATCACCGCTTTGCTTTCAGCCATTTTATGCTGATTACTCCCAAATATACAAGTAAGGAAATGCTTTCAAGGATTTAAGCCTTATTCTTTGGTGTTTCCAATCAAAGCTCATTCAACGATACCCTTTAGAGTTTGTTCTGCCCGGTAAACCGCTCACCCAATTTGTTTTACAATAGTGACGCTGAAAAGGCAAAAAGGCTTAAGCGACACTTTGATCAAAAATGAGTTTAATATGTAGCATTGATTAGTTTTTTTTCTGCATCGAATGCTCTGACTCTCTTTTGATCCCAAAGACTTTTGCGGCCCTTCAGCCATTTAAAATATATTTACCATTTGGGAGAAGTTTGAGAACTTTTTAATCTTTTTGTCGCTTTAGGTAACTCATGGGAGCATTGATAGACAGATACTGAAGACTTATGAATTTTATTGTAAAACAAACAAAAAAATTTTAAGTGTTCTGATATAAACTTCCTAAAATGGCGCTTCAGCCCTTTTGCCTTTCTTTAATATAACCTTCAGTCTATATATATATATATATATGTATTCAATCAATAAAGATATAATGTAGTCAAACAAATACAATATCTGTAATACCTATGTTTACTTTTCACACGAGCAAAAAATGTATTCTAGTATTACTGTAAAATGTACATTTACACGTCCCACTTGAGCGAATGAACATAATTAATTAAATAAAAAAACTAATACAAAGGGTTTCCGGAATGAGTTTTTTTAACTCCTGGGAATAATATACATGAAAAAGATATTTTTTTTGTAAATAAAACATATATACTTTTTTTTTAACCACTTTTTTATTTAATATTTTGTCTACCGGTTTCGGTAAAATGAATACTAATATACATTCTCCAGATACTTCAAAACATACATTTTTTGATCGTGTACAGAATTTATCTCCACATATGTTTCTTCCAGAAGAGATGAAATTATTATCTAAAGATTAATTTAATATTGTCCTGATGATGGAAGGGTACTTCCGAAACCGGTAGAAAAAATATTAAATAAAAAAGTGGTTAAAAACAAAGTATATATGTTCTATTTATAAATATGGCAAGCCACAAAGTTAATGCTTTTTACGAATATATATATTTTTTTGTTCTATTTTAACTTTTTTTTTTTAAGTAGCGTTTCATAGACACACTAGTAACTACCCAGCTTTACCCGAGATTAAAAACATTTTTCGTTGTTCAACAATTGAAAAAAAAAGTTTAATAAACATTAAACGAGTTCTTCTTTTCATGGTTAAATGTATGTTGATAAGCACAATGAAGGTTATGATGCAAATGACGAAGCGAGCTGAAATAATTGCGTTTTCCTAGAAATAATTGAATGAGACAAAAAATACTGTGCAAACTCTGTATCGCTAGATCAACGCTTGAGATTTTAAAGTAAATCATAAGTATTAACTGCAACAATCATGGTGTATTCATACAACAAGTAATTTCAGTGCCATATGTGTATATAATTAGATACAATACTAAGCGCCCAGAGTAGCCCCACCCAATCTGAGCCATATGTTGCCTCTGCTAGATTCACTACTTTCGTCGATTGACGATCATTGGCGGTTTGCGACATACCTTGCAAAACACAAAAGCTCACATGCAACCGTCGCATAATTCGGCACACCCGGCCGCGTCCGCAAACCTCGTGTCGGTACCGAACTGAGCCGAGCCCTCCCCGCACTACTTACCTTCCCCCAACGAAACGGAACACTGTTTAAGTAGTGCGTGTGTGGGCTTGACAACTCAATTTAACCCGCCGTCGGTCGCCTGGGGTTTTTGAAGTTTCAAACTTTTCTAAAAGTAAATTATTTTCTTACTTATAAACCGTCCAAAATTCAAACGCTGCCTATCTTTTTAAAACATACTAACGTAGTGTTTACACGCAGTTACGCACGCAGTGTGCTTTCAGAGTTTGTAAACAAAATGTGTATTTATCGGTAGGACGTTGATTGACCCACGCGACCGACCGCTTTGTAAAAAGAATAACAACAGTTTGATGTTTGTTTTCTTAACGTAAGGATTTTTTGTGTATAAAATTAATACAAAATTTGTGACAAGACTCGAGATGTGAAAACTTTATTAGAATCGTGTTTTTTTTTCTTCCCCTGTGTCATATTATCAAAAGTTTGACCACGAATCCCATACAAGATGATTCTGAAAATTCTGAGATGGTGCCAATGAAGAAAAATTGCTTTTATTAGACAGAAAAATTGAACGATTTGCAAAGATTGTAGTAAAAACATTTGCCTACGACACAGTCAAATCATATGTGAGAATCGAGGGCAGTAAAATAACAGTGTATGTTTGATTTCCATTTTTTTATAAATGTTGTTTTATTTTAGAAAATTTTCTAAATTATTTCCGTAGAATGAACATTTTAATTTAACTTGCAAATAAAATATTTATATTATATTGTGTTTTTATAAGCCCATTGAAAGATTTTTTCTTGAAAAATAGTTCAAGATATTCTTAGATTTGGTTATCTTTTAGTAACAAGTTTTCAAAAAAGTTGTTTCTAATTATTTGTGTTTATTATATTCAAATAGAATGATAAATTAAATTAACAAAAAAAAAAACGCTTTAACAATATACATTTGAAAACACGGGTATTTTTAACTTGGAGTCGTTGGCTCACCCCACGTGACCGACCGCGCAATAAAAACTAACGCGACCGACGGAGGGTTAAGTTCCTCTATGGCTAGTGTAATACTTATCTCATGAATTTCTTCCGAAGTCGTGTTGAGTTATATATTGCGCTTTCTTTTATTATCTCTTACAAATCAAAATAGAACACAAATCTTTCTTGCAACCCGAATGAGCTGTATTGTGTTCAAAACATTTGCGGGTATGTAACTGTATCAGCAATATAAAAAAAATAATACACGTTGAGATTAAATCAAAAATTTTGCTTTGCTCTATGCTACACCCTTCTCAGATATTGTGTTCTAGAATAAGAATGTGCCCCTTCAAATCATATAAAACGAAAATAATAAAATCCAAAAGGAAATTATAAAGACCATCTCAAAAGCTTTCATAAAAAGGTCGACTTTAGAAATTTTAAGTGTTTTACAAAATTTATAAAATTTTAATTTGAAATATGTTTAGAACATTTCAAAAACTCAAAAAAAAACCACAGAAAAATACCGAAAAAACTACACTTTCACAAAACAATAGCTAATCGGAATGCAATTATGAACAATTGAACATATCTAAATAAAAAAAAATGCTTTTGGATAAAGGAAGGATAATTACCTCTTCACTTATGTATATAACTCACTCTTACCGGCAATAAATAAAATAGATAATTCAAATGAACAATAAAAGCATGACTGAAAAAAAGCAAACAAGAAGAGTTTAACAACATAAAAAACTTTATTTTGATGGTAGTAAAAGTTTTAAAAATATTTTAAGGTTATTCGTAACTCGAAAATGTTAGTTTTTCATTTAACAACATGAAAAACCTACGAGTTTTAATTTTTATTCATAATTGCTCAATATGTAAAAAAAAAACATTTATTGAAACCAAAAAAACAGTATATGTAAATAAATTAATGTATTTTTTTTCGATTAACCTATCGGTACATACCTATAGGTACATAAAATAAATATTATTTTAAATAGTGACATTTTTTATACCAAAGAAAAACATCTTACGTTTTGTTTGAAACAATCCACCCTGAACTCTACTTCTCGTGCATTTAAAAGTTCCTTTTGAGTTAGACACGGTAATTTATTTTATTTAATGCGAAAGCAACCGCGTGCGTGCAGATTACCCAGCTAACTTACGCTGGAAAAATATGATAATTGAACGATTTTTATGTGATTATTATCCTATAAATTCAGCCGTTATGCACTTTTACTCCAAAAGCACACACTATCGTTGAAAAAAATATTTTTCTACCATTCGAAATGTTTACAGATAGTTGATTAATATTTGAAAATATTTGTTTAGTTAATATTTGCACTGCAAAACTCTGATGGGCATATGATATATGTCAAAAATAAATTCTCACATACTAGAAATAATGTTTATTTAAATAATTCAACTAAGTTTTGTGAACACCAACAAATTCATTAAAACTATTCACAAAACAATTTAATAACACAGTTTTTATTTTTAATGAAACCATAATTTATAACCCCCAAAGTCACCTGCAAAGAAAGATATCCATGAATAACGAATGAGAGTAAGAGCCGATGGATTCCAACATGCTCCGACTCGGATATTGCAGGCGCAATGGGGGTAATAGCTGGGATTGAGGAATGCCTAATTCTGTCGTAGCTCGCGAGGCCCTCGTAGCCAGGCGTAGCCCATTGTAGCGCACTAAGGTCTGACTCACAACTTAAGCTACTCAAAAATATTCCTTAAAAAGTGGAGATACTTTCTTCTTCATAATATATGTTGTTATGGTGTTCAAATTTTCAGTGATGATTTTTCACCAAATTTATATCATCGAACTTGAAAATTATCCACCACATTTTTTCCAGTGGACTTCAGTCCCCATGGAAAAAGCTTAGTAAAACAATTCTGAAAAAATAGATTTTCTATATAAATTGATTTTATTTCTTAGAATTGCTCCTGATTTATTGTTTTGAAAAAGCAGTAATGTCTGAAAATAATTAAATATATCAAAATATAAGGTATAAGTAGAACGCAGACTTTGAAAATTTAACATGTAAATGGTGTATTAATATTCATTAAATAGTTCTATGAAGAAACTTTTCAGATAAGTTTTTTGCAACCCTAATAATTTTGAGAGGTTGTTTTAGTGAGTTGAGTTTTCTACCATATTGAACAAAGGGAAATTTTCATAAAAAATCCTCAAAATTAAACAAAATCAAAAAGTCTTATCAAGAATAGGTCTCTAAGACGAGTGTTTATTTAAAATATATTAGCTGGCGTGTTTGCGGCGCTGCCTATTTATGGTTACTCGGTCATTTGATTTTAAAAAATATCTTTTTCTTTATTTATAATTTTTAAAATTTATAGTTATTAATTTTTTGAATTTCTTTATATTTTCGTAGAAAAAAAATCACTTTCTTCTAAAACATATTTAATGCAAATGAAATAATAAGTCAATAAATAATTTTCTTAATAATTAGTTGAATTGGTCCAGAGGTCCAATATTAGGTATATTTCCCACAAACTCATAAAATTTTTCATTATTCTTTAATCGCTTTCTTCGTTTAGCCTCTTCAAATCATATTATCTATTTCTTTCTCTCTGTTCCTTTTTTTATAATTTAAAATGTTATTTTATTGTGTTTTCTCACTGTTCTCTTATTTTATTTTGTATTGTGTTCCCCTATGTATGTATATATAACTGCACACTTTGTATTTTTTGCTGAGGCTAAGCAAAACCAATCGGAATCTGAGGTCTTATACAAATTTGTTAATTAATTTTCATTAAATATATTTAATTGTCCTGTTTTATTTGCCTTCAACTCTGTCCTCTTCAACGTATTCAAAGATACTTTGCAATTGACGGTCGTCAAAGTAAGAAGTAAAACCTTGAGAAGCTTATTGTCGTGATCAAAAACAAACAAAGATCACTGATATATTGGCCTGATCAATATATCACAGGTGTCCGGAACGTCGAGTCCGCGGCTCCTCGTACGCCAGGTTTCCCAAGAAAATTATAACGGGGTCGCGATCCTCAGAAAGAGAAAAACGACTCAAGAAGAAGAATAATATTCGTCATGATTGTATTTTTGTTTACCTACCGTTGCGGTTTGGAGGTACGTGCGCCGTAGCCCGCTGGGACTCGACTCGTAGGCCTACGGTGAGACAGGGGAGTCTTGCGGTTGCTATTTCAGAACATTATTCAGGCGGGCAAATCGGGACAATCTCCTTTGGCGCGCTCTGTTGCCCAGAGATATAAAGTCTCTTCTAACGAAAAGCCCCATAGTAATCACGTATTTTAAATAACAAAGACCACTCTCCTGGCGGTAGAATTGTTATTTTTTAGGCTTTTATTAATTTTTTCTCCGCCGACCACCGAAAATATGCGGACGAAAAATATATTTTCAGGGATTTAGTACATTTACAGTCGACGGATGTCACTTTTGATAAATGAATCAAGGGAGAAGCAGTCAGTTAGATTTTAAAAAGCACAAAAATATTTTATTAAGCCTTATGCAAATGAAGAATATGATTAATGCGGATTTGGCCGTATTTATGAAAATCAAATCTGCATTTTTTTTTATCTCCGCTTTGAAATTTGGTTATTGGTTTGGGGTATTTTTTTTATAACTTCAACTTCTCCGTTTGGTATTTCATTATTTGAATGGTAGAAATATTTGCTTCTTCAAATTTTTAATAGGTTCGTTAATAAACAAAGTGTTACGTGATATTTTTGTTTTAAAAGTATTTATACATTTTTTTTCCTTTCCTCAGTTAATTGGATTTAACGAGAATTTTCTGCCACTGATTCAATTTACCGATGAGATATTTTTAATGAACTTATTTTTGGAATACTTTAGAATTTTGAAATAGAGGACCATTTTGAAAACTGAAACACATTGCCAAGAAAAATTGAAAACGATACCTAAAAAGAAACACATTTTACGCAATTAGGAAGCCTCTAGGTTAGGTTTATGAAAATAAAATTATTCTTCCCATAAATCCTTTCAAGGAAGGTGTTCATCAAATTGAAATCATGAATTTAAATGTGATTTAGGTGAGACGACAATAATTTATCGTCTTCAGAATTTCGAGAAAATATTTTACCTTTCCAATTAATCATAATAATTGAGAAAATTTGTTCGATTAATTATTAAAAATAGTCATTATTTAATAGGAATCTATTCGTGTTTTACCGTCTAAGACAATATTGATGAAATACTAATATTTCGTTCGGATTCTGTCAAGGGTCAGTAGGAAAATTTCATCTCTAATTTTATTTTTATTTTTTTAGAGTGAATACCGCACAAGAATCCCAACTGCTCCCAACCGTCTAGAGCTAGTGAGACTATGGCATCTACAATTGGGGTATGTTGTGAGCCTGAAGATAGTGGGGAGGGTAAGGAGATGGGAAACACCTGTCTATTCAGATCTGGTCACCAAACATGGCTCAAGCCATTTTAAGCAACGTTTCAACTCTGAATGGTGGTCTTTCACCAGGGCGATACTTCGAGTATTTACCCCTCTGGAACGTGCCGCAAATATTCTTTATTTTAATTTTATTCGAATTAAGAGTGTAATAATACATATTAAATCAATTTAAAAAAATCACACGCCGGGTTTGAACCCGCGACCTCTGGTTTTGTAGTCGATTGTATTACCACTCATCTACGTAGGCCGTCAATTGGGTAATGTTGTGAGGCTGAATAATTGAGTAAAAGGAAGGAAAAGGTAGGTAAAAGGCTTTGGGGTGAAAATTCCTTTGATTGAAAATGGGGTAAACATCTGAAAATTCAAATATTATCATTAAATGATACTAGAGAAATTGAAAAAACCTCTGCCCAAAACGACACTGAGAGAATGCTTCATACCGAAATGAGGTAACAAATTAATAAAAAGTTTTTTATTTCTTTTATTCATCTCAAAACCTATGTAAAACATGTACGTACATTCGGTTCATGCCGGTTTTTTCACAAAAAACCTCTGGACTTATTGCCATGACAATACAATGTTAGTTACATCCCGAGCAATACAATGTTGTTTTGGTCGAGTAACTTAAAAAAATAAGTATCTTTCGATTATGATTAATGATCGATGATATAACTTTCCAGGAGATATTTTCTCCGGACAAATGTGTGACACAGCATATTGTAAAAAGTGTTTATTGAACAAAAGAAAACTAATGTACGACTAATTAACTATCTAGTAATCTTTATTCAGCATTTCGTATTCAGTATTCATGTACTAATTTTTTTAATTGGCACCATAGACCTTTGAGGTCAATATTTGACTGTATTGATCACTATATAGTTACATATTATCACCAGCAATTTTTTGTTCTAAAAAAAAATGAAAACAAAATTATGGTTTATATTTTATTTTTATGTGTGCCGCCAAAACGATATATTTGTGTAAAAGGCGTATGTGACGTCACACCGGCTTATGTTCGAAGGCAGCTCCGGATTTCAATGACAGTTGTGTTAGCAAACAACAGCAGTATCTGTGTCAAAATCACAATTCGGACGGCTTAGGAATTAGTGATTTTGAAGAATTAAAAACGACGGAAAAAATTTCTGACGGAAAAAATAAAAGAAAATCTTTAAATGTTCGACACATTTTTAACAGTATCCATCATTTGTGAAAATACCCCAATGAGTCGCTGTAACCCAAAAGTACTTTAGAAAATTATAAAAAATGACACTGAACATTGTTCTCTCATTTATATTTTCTGTTCAGGCAAGTAGAAATATGAAATGAATTTTACTATTTTCTAAAGAAAACAAAATATAAAACACTGAAAATTGATAATATTTATCAGTTACAGTAAGTATTTCATATCGAAGTGTTTTCAGAATTTTCGGATTCCATTTCGTTATTCTTCGTAAGACGTGCACTTTAAGAAAAGCCGTTTATTTTAAAAACTTTCTGAAATACTATCAAACTAATTCTCCAGCTAAGTAAATAATAATGATAAGAGGGGTTGTCGATAACGCGGTAAGTAGGACGTTAGACTCGCAGTTAGATGGGTTGAGTTACAGTTCTTTCGATGGGTACAGACTTACTTAATTTTTAGTCTGCATCTATAGTACGCCACTACAAATTTACACAGTATGTTTCTTTTAAAAACAACCCAAAAAAGGTCTTTGAATACAAATATCCGTTTAATTATAAGTATTCTTCCAAAAATAATATGTTGGAAAGATTTTGATTGTAGTTTTGAAATAGTGCTTTATAATATTCATGTTTTTTTAATATTTTATATTACTTGACACGAAATGATTTCTGATGGTTGATGTAAGATTCGAAAAAACAACTCTGAGTAGTAAGACGCTTGACTACTTATCGAAAAGTCGCGGGTTCGAACCCGGTATGCGAAAACAATTTTTAATTTAAGTAATATGTATTATAACACATTTGATTCATACAAAATAATATAAATTATATTTGCGGCACGTTTCGGAGTGGTAGACACTCTAAATATCGCCCTGGTGAAATACCACCATAAAGAATCGAAACGTTGCTTGATTGAAATGGATTTAGCCATGTTTGTGATGAGATCTGAATAGCAAGGTACTTCCCATTTTTCCTTTTCCCCATATCCATCTCTTCTCCACTACCTTCAACCTAACAACATGCCACAATCGGGGATGCCATAGTCTCGCTGGCTCTAGACGGTTGGGAGCAGTTGGGACTCTCGTGCGGAATTCACTATAAAACAATATTTGAAAAGATAGTTTTTTTCATGATTTAATTTTCTAACTTCATTTTTTCAAAACAATTCCAACAACAGCACAGTAAACGGAAATAACAATGGGTGTTATAAAATCCCATGTTAAACTCGAGACAAGCAAAAATATGTAAATAAAAATATTTATCGAATGATGCCTCCAACCACATGGTTTTCAAATAAAATATTCAACAAATCGCTGTTATACACAACGCAACGTAAATAAAATATTCGCACCAAATTTTTTATGAATAACACCTATTATCACGGTGAAAATGATTTTTTTCCCGTTAGATAAAATAGCCGAAAAAGAGTGATTCTGTTTTATTAATATTTTATCCGATTTATGACGACGAAGAATTAAATTTTCTGGCCTGCAAGGGCTGTGCACATTTCATTAAATCCCGAGCTCACTGTTTTTGCTTTTTCACACATCCTACAGAAAGTAAATACTTTCAATAGGATGATTTCAAGTATGTGGGTACTTATTTCATTGATTTGGATTTTTATAACTGGACGTTTTCACGTAAGTGAGAACATTTGTTAAAACCCAGTATACATAAATTAATAATGTATGTACAATACTCTCGGTATCACCATAATGAGTGAAGGTAAAAAAAAAATATATATTGAAATATCCAGGGACTTCTAAGCCTCTTATCCTTTTCCACTTCCTTCAGCCTTACGAAATCCTGCAAAAAAGATTGTCGTTCTTCTGTCGGAGCTAATGCTCCAAATATTTAGGATTCTTGTTTGGTATAAAATTAAAAACATATTTTTTAAAGTTTTTCCGGTTATTGCTAAAGACATAAATACTCCTATATTAAACGGAGCGCAAAATTTGAATGCAATGCATTTTTTGGTTTTCATTTTTAAAAGGCATCCAAAATTAAATTATTTTTATTGTATATGCATTTAATTGACCTATTTCGGCTTTGTTTAAGCGAATTTTTTTGCGTTTAAATTATTAAAGGTAGCATTTTAAGGTCTTCCTAACTACTTCCGCTTATATTACTATTTCCTTACAATTCGATGAACCTTCACCGACTTCAACTAGAATAACATATAGTTGCTGGAAATGCAAAATGGCTTTAGCGACAATTTGGTCAAAAATGAGTTAAATATGCAGTTTTAATCAGTTTTTCTTCTGCATCAAATGCTTTGACTCTCGTCTGATTTTGAAGCCTTTTGTGACCCTTCAGCCATCTAAAATATATTTACTATATGGGAAAAGGCTTGACTGAAACGACACAAGTTTCGGACTTTTCAGCTTTTTGTCGCTTTATGTAACTCGGTGAGAGCATTGAGTTACCTGAGTCAACATTTTTTTAAATTCCAACCAGGTACTGAAGACTTATGAATTTAACTGTAAAACAAACAAAAAAAAACTTTCAAGTGCTCTAGTGTGAACTTCCCAAAAAAGTACTTTAAACTTTTTGCCTTTCCAGCGACGAGATAGAGACATTACATTTGAAATTATAGAATAAAATTCATTTAAATGATTTTTCACATAAAGAAAACTTAGAAAATACATTGAAATTAATATAAATCTGTATTGGATATTATGTAGTTAACTTGGATGTATTAAAATAACTTTCTGAAAAGAAGTCAACAATGAGAGATAGAATATTCTAAGCAAATATTATATTAGTACAATATTCCTTAGACAACTGTAGATTTATTTTTTATTTTAAAAGAAAAACGTTGTTGATTTAAAATAATCTGTCTGAAAAGCGAAATCAAAAAAAATGAGTGAATTATATTAAGACACAATATTTGATTGCTGACAGGAACAATATGGTTTTTGATTAGATATTGATTTATTCGATATTGCTGAAAAGACAGTACAGAGAAATTCAGATATTAAATGCTATCTATAATACACGTCAACTCTTTCCAGGATATTTTATATTTTGAACCGCAATATTTGAAAGTCTGCTTTTTAATGGTTAGCGAATGATAAAAATTTCCGCGCTGTTTACAACAAGACATAACGTGGGGACTGCTTGTTTATAGTGTGGAAGCGGTTCTATATATGTGAGTACATGTATCTGCTAGGGCGAAGGAGCAAGCTCCTCTACTTGTTTATGTTCTTGAGCAGAAGTTGAAGGTTTTTGTTTTATTCCCAAGCCAATTATAACTTTGTAAGAAGAGAGTGGGAACACAGCCTAGGCTTTATTTTCATTTTTACACAGAATGTCACCCGTAATACATTAACCTCGCTCTCCGGTGAGTTATATCGTGCGATTAAAATTAAGATTTATTATTTTAATAAACATCAGGAAAACAAACATTTTAATCCCAAGGCAGGAATAAATTCTTTCTTAAGGCATTTTATTTTTATAGACGAAGCACCCCTCGTCTAAACGAAAAATTCTAAAAGCTTCATTTATTGAAATTTTTGCTTTCTATCTTTATTCTGTCTAAAAGAAACAAAGCTTAAAAGTCGATAAACGTATTTGAAAGACAGAATTTTTGTATATCAACCAAATTTATTTGATGCACGTGAGAAATGAAATTGGTAGATAAGGTATACTGTGACAGGAGACTAAAAATATAGTACAAAAGAGATTTCCAACAGCATGTGTGATAAAATTTTCCATAACCATTTTACGACCATAGAGACGTAACAAGAATATGCATGCAAGGAAAATATAAGCATAAATATAAAAAGAATGTCAGGAACGCACCTGAGAGATTTGGCACGATCAAGTAAATGAAGTTTTTGTAGCTGGGTCATACTAGAGTCGGAACATTGGAAGGGTAGGATGTTTGAATGTGAGTGAAGCACTGAGTGTACACCAAACACAGACGTGTGTGACATTCAACCCTCTTTTTCTCCTATTTCTCAGAGAAAAACGCTTTACGATTAAGGTAGTTAAGTTAGTCGTCCATATTTGTGGCAATACTTGTCCATAAAAAATAAACTACCGTAAACTTTAAATCGTAACAGAAAAAAAAAACACGTCGGCTTCCTCATACCAAGTTATGTTTTTTTATAGCCAAGGTAGGTTACGTAAATTTAATAAAGATCTTTTGTACACTTATTTTGATAAATTTATACTAAAAAAGTTGTAAATGGCTGTTTCTTGGCACTGAAAATGAACACAAAGCCACTAAATGTATTGGTATTTCTGAGCATTTGCAAACAAGTAAAATAAGGGCTGCACGATTGTGAAACAGAAGGAAAGCCCATAAAATTATCAAAAACTATTTTCAATATCTCCAGTCTTCAGTCACTCCCCAGAAATGTCTCTTTCTGGAAGACTCGATTTCTTTGAAACCACCATTCGTTTGCCCTCACAGGTAAATCATCAGGCAGCTTATTTTTCCGAAACTCTTGATTAATCCTTAATAATTTATGAGTAACCTGTCTGTTATGTGTAGGATGTCTACCGTACTCGTTGTTATACTGTCCACCAACACACTCAAAATGGCATCTTGAATCTTATATGCATGGATGATACAAAATTAATTTGTAGAGCAAGTACCTGTATGCCTACTAATTTTCATATATACAAGCGATACAGCCAATGACTTTAAATTGTAAATTAACTTAACTCAATTGCATTACGGTTTAAAATTCGAAAATTTCTGTCTGGCTTGTATATCAAACAATTTATTAATTTATATATGTGACAAAGCTATTTTGATTTATGTCAAAAAAACCATTTTTTTACAGTTGCCAATTCAACAATTATCTCATAACAAATGTATGAGAATTTTTGTTTTTCATTGCTAGCATTATTTGTGTTATTATATCGTATATAATGCGTCATTATACTTTAGTTTGTACTCATATAACTCCTTCGGATATTCTAACCTAACCAAACTTGTTTCCCTTATGGGGGCCTTTTATCCATTTTTTTTAAAAGTAAAAAATCGAAGAACACACAAAAACGTGACTAACCTTTTCAGTTGTCAAAAACAAACCACTAATCCAAAATGGCTGATAATGCTGACATATGATAAACATACGTGTATCAAGATTTGAAAAAATCGATAATCGAATGTGCACAGCCCGCGAAAATTCAAAATTCACCTTTTCTTTTGAACAGGCTATGTATAATACCTTGTTTATATGTGAGGTGTACATAAATGTTTAGTGTCTTTTTTACACTTTGCATGTATCTACAATATTTTTATATCATTCATCTCTTAATGTATTTGGTAAACAACTGTCTCAATGAGATATTTGTTAAATACATAAATAAATTGATAGCAACAGCCTTTATTTATTTACTAGGATTATTATTTGCGAGTTTTTTTATATCCAGAATTGAGTTGCAGTATTAAGAATAAAGACATCAGATGGGATTACTGTGTTCCTTTTGCTAGTATCTATGATAATGAGTTCGGAAAACTGTGAAATTTTTTTTCCAGTTTTTCTCTTAATTCTTTGGTTCATTCTTACCTCCCTAAAAAAGATCCCCCCATTGCATCCCCTGCTTTTCTGAGGATAAAATACAAATAATTAATTTAAAAAATAATATTGTTTAGGTCCTGAGGTCAGCATCTGGGATGAGAGCGGGCGGGCAGTTGTTGAGCGCTACTACAAGTCCGGCAGCTTCTTGCAACTCACGTGCTCCGCCGCCCAGCTCCTGCAGCCGCCCGAGCTGTTGGGCTGGTGGAGGGGCGCCGCCCACCTCACCGAGGGTATCAGGTAGGATATTGTGCCAGAGTAACTAGCTAACTCGCCCTTAGGGGGTTATTTGCGAACGTTCCAGAGTGGTAGATACTCTAAGTGTCACCCTGGTGAAAAACCACTATTCAGAATTGAAACGTTCCTTGAAATGGCTTTAGCCGCCGTGTTTGGTGACCAGATCTGAAAAGCCAGATACTTCCCAACCTTTCTCTTCCTCATCTCCTTCAGTCTCACAACATACCCCAATTGGGGATACCATAGTCTCACCGGCTCTAGACGGTTGGGAGCAGTTGAAACTCTTGTGCGGTATTCACGTGAAACAAACAAAAAAAACACTTTTTTATAGATAGCATTTTTTTACCTTATATTTTTTATTGAGTATTCCGTTAGTGGGCAACTTTTTCAAACGTTGACTAATATACAAAAACAAATTTTCACACCCATCGTCAGGAATGATCTCGTAAAAAAATCACTCCAACCCTTGTTAGGGGTGGTCCTCGCCTAACAGCCGTGATATATTATTGGAAAGGCTTAATTGCAAAAAAGGTTTGACCTTCATGTCGGTTCAGTGTGTGTAATGCGGCACTCCGAAAACACTACTCTTCATTTAATATGTAGGTATTACTTATGTACATTCATAAATAATGTTCACCAACTTGAAGAAGGTAATCATGAATATAATACGATATGCAGAACTTTCTCGTACCGCACGTAATTGACGAAAACTTATTTGGTTTCTTATTATAAAATTATCAACAAAAATATCTTCTTGATACCACATCAAAATAAAAAAAAGATTTACGTGAAAAAAGATAATTGATTAAAAAAAACAACTTTGTATAAGACCACAGATTCTATTTCATATTTTATGACCGACAGGTTTCGCTTGGCCTAAGCATCATCAGGGTACAAATTAAACTCAGAAAAAAATATACAGTGTACGGTTGTATTTACATACAAAGGGAAAACCAAATATAAAATAAAATAAGAAAACAGCGAGGAAAAAAAAAAATAAATCTGTAGTCTTATACAAAGTTATTTTTTATCATTTCATTGAAAATGTCAAACCGCAAAGAAATTACTTTTTATGAAAATTTAAAAAAAGTGATTTTAATTAATTTTGTTTACGAATTATTGTTATTCCAAATAATTATAGCAAAAATTTCATTCTGTACTTAAAAGTATGATTACAACATACAAAAAAAAAAATCTTTCGAAACGCCCTACTGACAGAATCAAACAAAAATATACAGGTAGTTTAATAAGCGAAAATAAGGCAACTTCTAAGCAGATTGAATTGAGTGTTTTGCCGAAAAAAAGGCGTTCCTAACAATCTCGTTATATTTAAGCTGTCCCACTTTAAAAATAATAGTCCATGATCCAGTTAGCGGCAGAAAACTTGCTACGCCACGGATCTGTAGAGCTATCGAGCTATGAACTGCGGAATACTACTCACTTCTCGTAGAGCGAGCATTAGTCGTAGCGCCTGGCCACGCTGAGGTAAGCGAGATAATTAAGAACTTCATTATGCGGGCCAACTGCGAAATCTGCCTCTGAATGTGGCGAATTAAAAACCAGATTTCTTTCAGTTTTTAAACGTATTACGTTGGGGAACTTTAGTTAGTTGGTTCAATTCCGAATTGTAATTGTATTTTCTGTGACAAGATATTCCCCTTCCGACGGGGCGAATACGGTTTGTAAGCAAATTTCTAGAAGAATTTTTAATTTATGAAGACGAGATTCTCTGCCTCTGGCAGAAATGTCTGAATCTCGATCGCTGTAATTAAATTGTAAGAAACAGTTTTATTTTTTCCTTGTTTAGTTGGCTTATTCCAGTGAAACCCTTTAATAAAACAACAAAAATTAACACCCTTTTAATTTTTAATTAATTTATGATGCCTTTCCGTAACCTTTACAATCACTCACTCGTAATTCAGCTAGCTATTGCACAATTTAGTCTAATCACGATCATTTTAATTTTACATTTAACTTAATTTCGACAACCTACCTTAGTACTTTCATTTGATTGTCTATCTTTCAGAAACACAACAGAATAATTCGATCTAAATACGCCTTTATGTTCTTGATTGATATCTTAAAAGAATATTATTTTGAAGATAATTAGCTGCGAATAATATTTGAAATCACTGTCAATGGAATCAAGAGTAAAAATCTTTGGGCATAAATAATATTATTATGCGTTTAAAATCCTATTTCTATATTATTTCGTAAATTAAGAAGAAGTTTTTATATATTCGTAAAAAGCATTAACTTTGTGGCTTGCCATATTTATAAATAGAACACATATGCCACTTTTTATTTAATATTTTGTCTACCGGTTTCGGAAGTACCCTTCCATCATCAGGACAATATTAAATTAATCTGAAATACAAAATACTGAGATAAATATACATATTTAGGAGTTGGAAGGAGAAGGAGTAATTGAGTAATATTTTAAACAATCAAATTAATTTATCTTATAATCCTATCCTAAATATTTTTCCAATAAACCGCTCTGTTATTCCCATAATTTCCTCAATTACCTTCTCCTTCCAACAATGTATATTTATCTCAGTATTTTGTGAATTTAATATTGTCCTGATGATGGAAGGGTACTTCATATCCTTTTAAGCCTTTATTTTTGTAATGAGCACTATATAAATAAGCGTATTCTGGTGGTAACAGATTCAAAATATATAATAAACCTGTAATAAACTTTACTATACACTGAATGAAGATTAATACTTTCACATATCCTGCCTACTTCGGGGAGCCGATCGCATTATTTTCGGCATTATTAGATATTTAGCAAATATAAAACAGAAATTAAGACAAAGAAATCAATTGAAACTTGTATTTAGGTCAAAAATAGGGTCGTATTTTCGATTATTCTTGTCTGTGCTTATTGTTTATTAGCTTTCTCGTATCAATTGGAATATATTTTGATCTCCCAACAGCTGCAACGTAACCGGGTCCGACAGCGCGACGTGCACCCTGGTGGTGGAGCAGGTGACCCGCGCGCACGCCGGCACGTACACTTGCGGCGCCTTTCCCGGGCCCGCTGAGGCGGAAGGCGCCCCAGGCCCGGGCGCCGGGGGTGTGGCACCCCACCCCGCGCCCGACCAGCCCTACACGCTGCCGCGGCCCGAGATCTACGCCAACGCGACGGTGGCGGTGCACGTGCTTCATGGTAACCTCATTGGTAAGCATACTAATTAGACTGGCCGTAGTACAGAGGGAATTTTGAAATAGCGTTCAGGATGTGAAAATACTTAGCTGCCGCTGAGAGCTCCATTGCAACAACTCTTTCTAAAAAAGGGGAACTCACGTCGACTTTAAAAAAAATAATCCTTGTATAATTTTAATGCCAGTTTTAGTTTTATTTATACAGATGAAGACTGCATACGCATGAACGATGGAGCACGATTCAATAACGCCAAGGGTGTCACCAAATTTTTGGCTGATTCTAAAGATAATCGAATGTTCATTAAGAATAAGCGCATGCATGGTTTTCTTTTGTTTTTATTCTATTAAATTGTTATGAAATCAATAATTTTAACACACCTACATTTGCCAAATAATCCGCAATGACATCATGATCGGGATAGAATGACGTCAGGGCGAGTTAATACATTGATTTTTTAATATCTTTTGAAAATCAATTTTGTAAATGTACCTACTAACAACCACATATCGATGCCGGAAAAACAAAAAGGCTAAAGTGCCATTTTGGGAAGTTAACACCAGAATACTTAAAATTTTTTTTACAATAAAATTTATAAGTCTTCACTACCCGGTTTAATTTAAAAAAAATAGACTTAAGTTCCAAACTTGTGTTGTTTGAGTCGAACATCTTCCTAAAAGGGGTAAATATATTTAAGATGGCTGCAGAGCGACAAAAGTCAGAATCAAACGAGAGTCGCATTCAATGTAAAAAACAATGATCAAAGCTGCATATTTAACTCATTTTCGACTAAAGTGTCGCTTAAGCCCTATTGCCTTTCCAGCGTCGATTAGGTAAAACATCATACGTGGGTATTCAAAATTGGCGTTTGCTGGTATTTATGGTTTCATATTTTTATATGCATTGTCACTGAAATTCCTTATAACGAAAACAACAACGAAGGAATAAAATTGTTTCTACACCGCCGCTGAGAACTCCGTTATATAAACTATTATATTTGCGTCGCCTTTTTAAATAGATATGAATCACCACGGGGATCTTGTGGTATAATTAGCGGTATGCTTTTATTGCATAAGTTTTTTAAATATATTATTACGACATTGACAGAATGGTGAGTGGATGAACATCAATTATTAGAGGACTGAACGCAGTTCCCGTTAGTATAAAGATGTCAAAGGGAACGATGCCAGCAGCATTAATGTTCTGATACTAAATCATGTGGTTTAACAGTGAGGCATGTAACTAGCAGTGAAAGGACGAAAGCTGACTGAATTCTACATAAACGAGATCCTCGAAGCAAATTTGTTGTGAAACCATGTGCGACCGTATTGCGAAAGCGACGATCCGCAAAGAATTCAAAACTAATGTAGGTACATAATGTATTGAATAAGATTAATATGGAACGCCTACCGAGTTTTCACCCAAAGAGCTGAACTAAGAAATAAGTATCTGAGGCGTAAATTAATATTAGACGAAGCATCAATGTCAATATAACGTTGTATGTCGAAGATAATTTTGGTTTATCCTATCATTTCGTGCCATACACGTGGAGAAATATCGTTATGGTTAGTTAGACAGGTTTGTACTGTCTTGATTTGTAAGCTTAAATCAGTTCCTCAAGTAGGTCTTTCATTAGGTTTCGACGTGGATATTTGAGAAAAAACATGCATTTTTTTTGTGATTTTATTAGTTTTCCGTTGAAGTTTAAGGCTGATATTTTGGCTATAGATACTTGATTTCAGTAAGTCATAATATGATTCGTGTATCTGGTACATTAGCTAATGAAATATAAACGCAACCTTTTGAGTAGTTATCATTAACGAGTTACATGAATAACTATGTGAATTATTTAATTTAATACCAACATCTTATTTCAAAATAATAAGTAACCCTCGATGAAAATTATTACATGTTTAAAATTAATATGTGCATTCAATTGATTAATTGAGGATATCAAACCTTTGCTTGGTAAATACATTTTTAGGCGTCACAACTGTGTCGCCTTCTAAAAAACTAATTAGTTTTATTAACATTTTTAATTACAGTGCTTTTATTATTTCTAATTGTGAAACTGTTAATCCGTGATGGAATTCCATTTTCCAAGTCACAGAAGTTTAATATGAAAAAGACCCAATATGTGTCGATTCCGGACATACATCGTCGCTGGAAAGGGAATAGAATTTAAGCGACACTTTGGTCAAAAATCAGTTAAATATTCAGTTTTGATCAGTTATTTTTAAATGTTATGACTCTCGTTTCATTCTGAAGACTTTTGTGACCCTTCAGCCATCTAAAATATTTACCATTTGGGAGAAGGCTTGACTCAAATGACACAAGTTTGGAGCTTTTTTAAGCTTTTTGTCGCTTTAGGTAACTCGGTGAGAGTATCGAGTTACCAGAGTCCGCTTTTTTTTCAAAATCCAACCAGGTCCTAAAGACTTAATAACTTTTGAATTTCATTGTAAAACAAATAAAAAAACTTTAAAGTGGTCTGATGTAAGCTTCCCGAAATGGCTATCCAGCCTTTTGGCCTTTCCGGCGACTATATGTATTTACCAATGATTCACTTCAAATTAAACCAGCCTGAAAATGCCCGTTATAAGGTGAAACTGGTCTGGTTTTAATAAAAAATAGTGGAATAAAGTCTAACATTTGGTAATATTAAATCATTCCAGTGCGTTTGATGACATTTCTGAATAAAATGCCAATAACTGTAATTCAATTTACCTTTCAATGTTTCTGCTTTTATGTTTTTATAAAATTGAGTCTTGCATATTGAGAAAAAAATATATAATGTAGATACTATATACTATAGGCACTAACTCACACTTAGTACTTAAGAAATCAATCTGCATACTAACTAAAACTTGCAAAGATTGGTTTGGAGACGCTGTTTGTAATATCTCACGTTCGCGGCGCAGAGTTTATTATTCAGTTAAAGATTATATGACACAGCATATTTATATCAACAATGACTCTATTTTTCTTGTCAAAAAGGCGAGTAATTTTTTTTTTCTTGTATCGAAAATATGAGTTCCATTACTCGTCTTGATCGAACAATCTTACAACACTAGATGGCACCCTTTAGAAATTTATAGCTCGAGCACCCTCTATAGACATGATAATAAAAATATATTGGATTCTTACACATGGGAAAGCGATGGAATACCTCGCCGGTTTAACCCGGCACCCTTAAAACACGGCCGAATTGTTTTCACTTGCTTTTATTTTCAATAAAGCTATTTGATAAACAATAAAGTCTATAACCCGTACCCCATATATTTACGAAATGGACACTTTTAATATAAGTTAGGTACAAATAATAGTCAAGCCTTCAATAAAGGTAAGATTGTGGTCAGCAACCCGTACTAAATCTATCAATTTATTATTATTTTACGTTTATTCATAGTGAATATATTATTATTTATTATTTGTTCCTTAAAATTTTAACAATTTTCATTAATTTTTTGTTGAATTAAATTTGACAAATGAATGCGTTTTCTTGAAGCTGAACCCGTTAAACTTTTAATCAAAGCTAAACAAGCTTTCAACATAAATTGGCTGTCATTGTTGTGAAGTTATGTAATGAAGAGACTGAAGTAAGTTTAGCAAGTGCATTAGAACTATTAACTATCGTTTCATCGACTTAAGCGTTCTTGCTCTACAACTTTCCGACTATGATGAAAATAACTCCGCCTTATAATAGATTACAACTGCTGCAATACATACTTTTTCTAGATCACGTTTTAAAATTACCAACAAATATTATTGCACGAGATCCTTGAAAACCGCCTTCCAGCTTAAGATAAAATATGACATTTTAAAACGCCTTTCTTACATTTATAGTGGTCATAACTGTAACCTCCAAGCCAAATAACGTGGCGTTTCGCTTACTAGAACTGCAGTAATTATTTTATTTCTGTTCGTAATAACTTCGCTATGAACCACAATCCATTAAACAGATGAGCATCCCGGTGCATCCGAATATGTAAGTGGAGCCTGAGGGGCGACGGGGATCGGGGGCATTAACTATGCAGTTTGTAAAGTGCTCGCTGCTCGCGACATCAGTTTATGATTTTATCATTTATGAAGCAAACTATTCAAATACTTAGAGAAGCAAGCAACGTTTTTAAACCCGTCTACAGGAAAACAGGGCTAGGGATTGGAGTGAAATTGCAAGAAACGATTTTTGGTTTGAATACTCATTTGCTTTCAGAATTGGAGAATCTTTCAAAATACAATTCAACCATAATGAAAAAAAAGTCTTGTGACCGTTAAATACTGAATTCAAAGCTAAAATACAAAAACGTATTTTTATTCACTACGAACCGAAAATCTTTTAAGTTATTTTTTAAAAAATGCTCAATAATAATCTCTGAAGTAATGATTTTACAAATCTTTTCCGTTGGAATTTCTAAGTCAACGCAACTAATTTTTCTTCACGGCATGATTTCCGTTATGAACTCCAACATATCGATCAAAATTTTAAAATATTAAACAAGTTTTCATATTCTATAGTTTTCAACTCTTCGAATTGTTGAAATTTATTACATCCAAAATCCGTGTTTTTTAGAGATTAGTGGATTAAAATTTTCTGTTAAATATTTGATTTTTGTATTTATATATTAATAGCTTTTAAGATCTCATCTCATAAAAAGTGATAAAATTTGTAGGCAACAAAAAAAAACATTTAAAAAAAGTGAAAGAATCGATGTATTTTTTTAATCAAAGAATAAAGATGTTAATTTATATCTGCCACGAACATCAATCCCCAAAACATTTCCTCCTTCAAAATCCGATCCGGATAACTTACTAATTAACCATTGAAAAATGTCTCCGAAACTTAATCAAATTAGTATTTCTGTATTGAGAATATAATTGAATTGAACGGCTGTCTGAGAGCGGAGGGAAGAGTAAATTTTAATCTTTGAAAGTCTTAAGTTCATTGCGGCCCACTGAAAAGTTTTTCACAGACTTTGATGGCAATTTAAAAGTCAAAAGAAGGGTAGTCTCTTCATGGGCTGACGTCCGCTGGAATATTTCCATTAGAAACCGATTACATTACCTCTCGAGGGCCTACAGCCGCGGCCCCCGCCCGACTCCCCCTCTCGACATTCTGCTCACCCGGATTGCAAGACGCCTTTGACGGTTGATAGGTAAAAAGAATGCAGATTTATTGAAATCTGTGTAAGGCAGAAGCACATGGCTGATTTAAGAGTTGTGTCGATGCAGTTGGGTGCATCATTGACTCGGTTAAAGGCTGCATAATTATGCACATGAAATAATGATGTTCATTTTCTTCACAAACTATTCAACGTTTGGAGATGAGCAATTCGAACAAAATTATTGGTTGATTTTTAAAGGTTTCAATGGAGAAAACAAATTTCCATAATTTACTTAAATGAAGCATATAATTCGACTAAATCACTATGTTTAATTTAAAAAAAACTATTATCCGGTTTCGAAACCACCATCCCTTTTTTCGACAAAATGTTTTATAGTAATATGTAATCGTTTTTATTAGCTATAGAACAAATGTTAGTATCATTTAATATATTGATGGTAATCCATTATTTTAATATTTTTACGAAAAGTAATATTTGTCCGAGGTAATATAATCAATAGATAACTTTAAAAGAATATATGATGCAAAAGTGAGTGGAAAAAGAAGTCGAAGAAGCTCGAGGAAGACATGACACGATCAAGTAAATCAAATACTTGAATCGAGTAATGTGAAGAGTCAGAATTCTTATTTTTAGTTCTTCTCTTAATTAAAAAGAAAGACAAACTTTCCCGGATTACGAATAACCTGACAATATTTGAAAAACTCCTACTGCCATCATAAGAACCGGAAGATGTTGCTAGTGTAATGATGGAGGACTTAGCCAGAAGAGAAATTGAACGCACGATGCCCAGGTGGGAATCCGACGCGTTTGTCCACTAAGTTTAAGTTTGGATGTTTATGATTTTGGCCTTTCCATTAAAATCGATTTATTATTATTAATTAATTATTAATATGGAAATCTCCACAGAGTAGAACATCAAAAGTTCTTCAGCTTCCAGGCCCTTGTTTTACATTTCAGTACGAATCATTTTATTTAAGTATTCGTCACACATAAACCGGATATCTAAAGGAAAAATCTGTACGCCTTGTACTTCACAAACCTTTGTTCTTTGAACTATGAATAAAATATGGAAGTTCAAGTAGTTTTAAAGCCTGCAGCAGCTAAAATCCAATCCCAGAAGCTGGGTGTCAATATAGTCTACTTAAGAGTCTCCATGTAAGAATCTATTTTCAGAAAAGCAACCCTTTTTGATAAAAGCATTCTGTTGTTTTTGTCTAAAGTCATAAGTGTGTTGTAAACCTTTTCTTTGCAAAAATATCCACAGTCACACACAAACATGTTTCTCATTCAAGTTGTTTTCTCTGAAAAACTTTGCAAACATTTTGAGAACACAAGTATCTTCATCTAGTTAGAGGTTGTTTGAAACCGTACCTGAAAAAAATAGAATAAGAGTGGTGCGTATAATTATAAAATTCTTTTTAATGTCTCTTTTTCTTAGGAGTTGCGGTTCTGCCAAACACGGGGAAGTCTATGGGAGCGGCAGGGAGCCAGTTACATATCTCTACATAAAATTATATTAGGGTGAGTGATTACGTAATATAACATTCCTAATGTGTGTTTCCCCAGGTGAACATGTCTATTTACCCAATGTGTTGCTGATTTTTCAAAAATTAAAAACAATCTGGTTGAAGTTTTGAAAACGTTTAATTATTAATTCCTAATTTTCATGAAAAGACGTAAACGTAAACTCTTCCCAATTGAATACTAATTCTTGAAACTTATTATTTCACACGAAAAGATGGGCTTAGAACCAAATAATTAAGCCCATCTCCATCAATATCGTTAACATTGGTATAAAGTTTCAGCACGCCTCTGCCCCGATAAAACATTTTAAGATTGTAAAGTATGTAATTAAAAATTTCATTGACCGTCATTGATTTTAAAAGTTTCTTTCTCTTTCGACTCGGGTAACTTCGGTGAACCGTGTCTGAAGAACGAACAGTAACTAGTTGTCAACGGAATGAAATTTTGCGGATGGAAAGTTTCACAAAAGATTCAGGAATCTGTTTGTTTTTCAGACTCAGTGTGGCTTTGTTCCTGCGGAGCCGGTAACCGAAGAGCGGACGCTAATATCGCCCGGAGAGGAACATCGCTGGGAATACTTCTTGGGCCATCTGCCGGCCTAGCCACGTCTAGACAGCGGCCGCAGTGTGTACATAAATAATTATTTAAAGTTAATTAATAAATTATTCCATAACATATTCATTATGATGTAAATATTATATTTTAGTAATAACTATTTTTCAATTCACTGTGTTTAACACACCTTTACTTTACGTTTATCATCTTAAATATAAAATTTATTAAAATATATTATTATATCTTATAAAATCTAAATATAATGCATTAGAGAAGTTATTATTGAGATCAAAAAGATTAAACACGTTGAAAGGAAAAATGTTGCAATAATGAATCGATACGATTTCTACCATGTACTTGTATTGTTCAACGCGAGTTTTTTATGGAAATAAATAAATATTTTCTAAGAATTGACCGTTCTGTATTTTTTACCTTTCATCTAGTTCTAAGGAATAAAAAGCCAATGATATCAAGATGAATTAACTACTAACAAACAATAACATCAGTATTCACTTCACTTCTACTTGAGAAAGGTTTTATCGATATTCTCTTTTCAATTATTTATTGGTTGAAATGTATTTGGTCATTACGAGAAATGACTTTAGCCAATAGTGTGGTACGAAGACCATCAATTTAATTTTGTAGTTGGTTATCAAGTTTTATGAATAATTTATCTTTGTACGATCATGTACGAACAGTGGTAAATAAACATTGTGCAATTCGATCATTAAATTACCCCAAAGGCACCTTTAACAGGTAAATGGTACTCCAGACATTTTTAAATGAATGTGTGTTTTAAAAAAATATATTTAAAGTTTTTTATTGCCAACTCGAGATCTTTGACAACATAGCAGGTAATTTTAAAGTTGTAAAATCATTTTTAAGATGTTTTTTACGTGCTTATTAACTTATTTAAGTGTTTTAAATGAGATTGGATAAAAGTAGTTTCAAAACCAAAATCTTTAATAATATAATACGTAGGGAGTAATGAATAAACTATGTGAGTGAACTATTTGTATGTCAATGTGCCAAATATTAAGAGTTCTTAACAAAAAAGACACCATAAAGAAAATCGATAAGACAAGCTGCCCAGCAAGCAGAAAAATATGTTTTAATCTTAAAATTGTCAGCGCAGTGTCTCGCTCTATGTGTGTCCATTATCTGATAGAATGGCTTTTAGTGGGAGATAAAAGTCACGACTGGACCTCCCGGTACTGGGGATATTTGAAAAACTGGCAATATTTGGATGAAACAGTGCGATGAACATAATACTATTATCTTCTTTACTGACTAAGTGGGTCATTTTATACAATTGCCCATCCCTTATAAGATAAACTTATAATTTTTGTTGTTAAAAAATATGTTTTGTCATAAATCTAGAATCGTGTCTTTAAAGTAAGTTATACAGGCTGATATCTAACATCATCTAGCACTTGCTTACTGACTGCCAACACATTTAATTCACGTGGCGTAGTGTACTGGTTAAAATTGTACAAACGATCTCAAAATTAAGAAAACCAATCGGTTCATGAAAGTTTCTTATCCAAGATAACTCTTAACCCATTCTTTTGACTATTACAGTAAATGATATCGTTTTATACTTTGTCTAATGGTTACACTTGGCATCGAGGGTACAGCGGCAGAAGGAAGAGAAGGAATTAAAGAGATGAGAGCCGGTAACGCGAGAAACCCACCCAAATGGAAGGCTGTTAGCTGTTAGGCGGTGGATGTGTTAGTGCTACAAAATAATGTTCCGGAAGGATTCTCTCCAAGTTCATGCCCGGTCCCTAGTCTTATTTAAAACTTATACTAAAAGCGACAAAAAGTAAATCTAGTCTAAAGTGTTTGTACAGGGACTGGAATGCGAAGATTAAACGTATATTTCAGGAAATAGTGAAAGTTCATTCTTATTAAAATTACAATTGAAAAATCTTACACTTATTGAATGTTTATATTAAAACATTTCAAAATAAAATATTTAAATTTTTTATTTTTATTATGTTAAGTTGTTAAATAACCCTTTTATCTAGGTGAAGAAGAATACTTTTGTTTTTTTGCTCTTTGTAAGTAAAGACAACATTATTATTTTATCTTCGTAAATATTATTTTCTAAGCTAGATAATACACTTGTAAGGTCTCAGGCTCTGTTTACTTAAAACAAAACCTAATAGAGTAAACGGAAAAGTGCTCAAGTTTCTTTTTATGAAATGCTCTCTCGGAAAATAGTTTCTGATGAACTATGAACAGTACGAACATATACCCCAGCAGTAATGCTCGTAAATTCTTAAGTTTTGCCAAACAATGAAACTGCAGTTTATTGCAACAGAGAAACGATAATTTGATATGGCGACTGTGACAAAGGAACCGGGAATATTGCATTGATACATGAATGCCCACGCTTGTGGAATGAAATATGCGATTTTGACCGAAGATATTATGAAATCGCGGGCTGACGTCATCAGTTCCGCTCCGACTACCGCACATCCTTATTTCCGTCGACATCGGCAAAACCTCCAGAAGTTGCGGCAACTTTACCAATATATAGTTTCAGTTCTAGTTCTGCTCCGGTGTCGGAACAGTGACACGACGGAGCAGCAACGTTTCGGAAACTCAAATTTGAATTCAGAAACTGTAATAAATATTTCGTATCCTAAACAAAGGTCTCGCTTACGTGTATTTCTTTAAAATTGAACTAAACGTTTTGACATATTGAAGGATGGAGAGTTATTGCAGTTGGGCAATAAATGGAAATACTTCGAACTTTAGTTACATATAGGGTATATGTAGATTTTTCGGATGAATTTTAAGGTAGTTCATACCACTATAAAATATTTTTAATGGGAAAAAAGTCACTGTAAAACATGATCAAATAAATAATTTTATTAAATAAAAGAACACTTTGTTTAAAAACAAAATTTATTATGGTGAAGGCCAACCAATTTCGCTTGGATCAAGCTTCGTCAGGGCACATATAATAACTAAAAAAAAAATACAGAGTTAACAGGTATATATAGGTACAACAGTTAATGATAGAGTGAGACAGTTTATCATACAAAGAAGGAAGAGAGAGAGCATATATTAGAGGGAGGGAACAATTGAAAGTGCTTAATATATATTACGAAGAATTGGTAAATAAACAAGTGTACATAATAGAAAGATAATGATGTAATGTTAGGGGCAGACAAAGATCCTATATTGAATTTAAATATGAAAACGACATTTTACATTGTTAGTGGAAAAGAAGCTGTTTGGACACATAATAATAATTAAATTGGTGAGTTATGGAATAAAACAGTGTGATTCGTAGCATCAAATGAGAGTTAAGTTGAAAATTGATGGGATAAAGGTTGATTTACAGGAAACATATTTAAAATAGGGCTAAAGGATACATTTTTTGATTATTAAGTAGGTTAAGTGATAAATTTGATTTTAAAGATTTCCTAATTTCGAGTGCTTCTAAATTGTCTAATCTAATGCATATCCCTTGTTTATGTTAAAGACTAATTCCTGTAGTTTTTTAGAAAGTATGGTTTAATGAGATTAGATGGTTTGCCAATTCAAGCATTGCCAAGCTTGATCCAAGCGAAACCGGTTGGCCTTCATCATAATAAATTCTGTGGTTTTAAAACAAAGTATTATTTTATTTAATATAATGTCCAACCACCATGTGATTGCTTCTTACAAAAAAAAAATATTACATTAGATATTATTTGACAATAAAAAGTAATCACCTTGTGGTTTGACATATTAAATGACATAATAACTTTGTATAAGACCACAAATTCAATTTTAAAAATATGGCCGACCGGTTTCGCTAAGCCTAAGCATCACCAGGGTACAAAATCAAACGAAACAAAAAATACTTACTGAGTGGTTATATATACCTACTCAAACATACAGAGGAAGAACACAATATTAAATAAAATAAGAGAACAGAAAGAAAACAAAAGAATAATATTTAAATTATAATAAAGGAACAGAGAGAAAAAGAGAGATAATGTGAAATGAAAGAAGCAAAACGTCAACTGAGAACGGACACAAAAAAAAAAATAAAATCTGTGGTCTTATACTAAGTTTTTATTTCATTTTCATTTAATAATTTTATATTTTAAAATATTACACAAATTAGGATTGTTACATTTTTTTCAAAATTTTTTACTTCTCACAAAACTTCGCTATAAAAAAAATTAACCAACCCTTGCTCTACATTTTTTGCATAATATATAAAATGATATTTTTTCATATCTGGTCAAGCTTTATTTCAGCTAAGCAATTAATTTGATTCGAATTACGCGTTCGATGGCTTGTTCGCAATAATTCAAACTGGAGCTTACGTTTTAACGTTGTGAAAGTTAATTCTGGTAATTGAATTAATAAGCTTACTAATTGACGATGACAATGATAATTTTCTTCGTGAGAATACAAAGTGAGGAAAATAATTAGTAAAAAAACTGCAGAGTAATAATTCAGGTCGCTAATAATTCATAATATTTGAAATCTATAACCTATCTACAACGTTAATTGGATAATATTTAGGAGAAAACACCGGAGTTCCAGCTATCAACAACGGAGTAAATCAAAGGCGAGAAGCTAACTTGCTGAATCACACACTAGATAATATTTCTACGCTCTATGAACAACTAGGTTGTTCCACACGAGTTCCACGCGAGTTCCACGGGAAGGTACACACTACACAATGGCATAGTGATTTATAGGCATACGACTTCTCCGTTGTAACCTCTCACTCTTTCTCATAAACAACTCACAAAACAGAAAGAGAGGTTACAACGTAGCTTCTAGTGGCAGAACCACGTGGGAATAGATATAGACCTGTCTACATTGTTATTTTAGTTTCAGCCGTATTCTGTGTTGCAACCAATTGCTGTGTCTACTAAATGCCCTTTCTGCGTTCTTCAGTTGCATTTAAAAAAATATTATTCATATAAAGTACTATGTGTTGCCAGTACTTGCGTCATAAATCTAGAAAAACAGAGATATATATCCTTAAAAAATGGGAAAAGCTTTATTATTCTATAAAAGTGAACAAATCAAGCATATTATTATAATAAACAAAATATTCTAATATTATATTATGATGCGCTAGAGTAAAATATCTATTTTATCTCTCAGTATTTAAGGCTGGGCTAACTTAAAACATTGCCAGAATCACAAGTTTACTAATAGATTTGAAATTATTGATGATTTAAGGCAGTACACTACCAATATGCATAAATGGAATAAAACAAATTTTCCTCTGAAGAAAATGTTAGGTCAGAGATTAGTTTGCTTGGAAAAAGTTTTCCATTTTTACATAAATAATGTTAAATAATATTGAGTTAGATTAATGAGTGGGCAAACATAATTGATTTAGAAACAATTAGTAATGAAAACACTTGTCAATATCAAATCACCATAGCTAGAAAAAACCTGGTGTTTTTCATTTGAAAACGTCAAGAATCCTGAATACCCATCTAACTCTAGATGCCAATATCCTGAACAATCAACTTTTATTCGTAATAAGCTTTTAACATTAAAACGATATTTGTTTGTCTCAATTAAAATAAATTACGCGCAGACTCGTCACCTGACTGTAAATATAGTAATAAAGTACAACACTTCTGAGGGAGTTAGAACGAGAGTTAATAATAATGCAATGGATTTTAATACCAACCAACAGAAGAATTTTTTAAAGCAGAACTTATTTGGATTTGTATGAATTCAAACTTTATTGCTATATTTCATAAGACAATACCAACACGTATTACATGATACTATTACAGGAAAATATTTTTCACTTAAACTTACTCGGGAAAAAAATTAAATTAGTACCCTCTGAGTATTCGAATAACTCACTGGACTATCTACCATCGCATTTAATTAAGCTGTTTTTGTTTACGCCTGTGGGGAGAAAGCGTAAACAAATCGAAATTTAGTTTTATATTAAATCTGCAGCCATCTCTGAATAAAAACTTTATAAATTGTACCATACATTAATCACGAATTGCAATATTAAAATGATGTGGTTTTCTATCGTGTAAAAAATAGCGTGAATCAATATTTGTAAGTTTAATACATGCATATTTATTACGCTTGTTAGCCCGACCTTGTGTTCATAACTTAAAGTTTAAAAATCAGTAATGATATATTACTAATTAGAGATTCGTGAGATGATACATAAAGGAAGAATGAGAAAAAACTGATTGTATTGGAGGCAATATGGGGTTATACATTAATAGCAGTTTTCAGCTTATATTTTTGTTCCACAATCGCTATTTTTATACAACCTTTTTAATAGAGGAAAAAAAAAAGGCTTCGATATTTTATGTATATATAAGCGCATCCTAGAAATACCATTGACAGATAGGTGTTAGAAATGGTAAAAAAAAATTGCTCAAATCTATTATGGGTATGTAAAAAAAAAAGAACTTCAGGATCTGAGTTTAGTTCTAGTTTGCAGACTATGAGGTTAAGATTGCCCTGATAATAGCCAATCTCCGATAGAAGAGAGCAGCAAAAGAAGTACACATTAAACTCATTAACTTTACTATTTTTATAAATGATATTTCAGAAGTTATTCTGCATTCAAGGTCTCTTCTTTTCTAGAAGACTGCAATCGACTCCAGTCAGACATTAGTAGAATTGTTGACTGGAGTGAAATAAATCAAATGAGTTCTATATTTCTAAATGTTTCATTTTGTCTTTCACAAGGGCGTATCATACTTGGTTTTACCGGTATACTATGAACGACCAAAGTTTAAAACGTGTCTCCACTATGAAGGATCTTAGGATCATATTTGATAGCAGGCTAACATTTCATGCTCATATCGAAATGACCTGTGGCACTTCATTGAAAATGTTGAGTTTCGTTATAAGTACTGCGAAAAACTTCAGAGACAACCGGGTTCTCACAATATTATTTAATTCCTTAGTAAGAAGCAGACTGGAGAGTGGATCAGTGATTTGGAGTCCGCACGAGGAGAAATACTCCCTCATGTTGGAGAGGGTTCAGAAGAAATTTCTGAGATTTCTCTACTTGAGGGAGTACGCTTACTACCCGTGGCGCTATCCGAATGACTTTCTCTTGGGTATGCTCGGAACGAACCATCTGCGGGTCAGAAGGGATGTGTACATCGTCACCCACTTCTTCAAATTGATACGTAAATGTTTCGAAAACTTAGCTATCATGGAGAGCATTAAATTTTATGTTCCCGATGGTTATCGCCGTCATCGAAAGCATAGATGGTTTTATCTCCCGGCCTGCAGGACAAATTTGCCAATGGTCATGCCGGTGGGGAGGGCACTCTTGCTGTTGAATCGAATCGCTTCGGATATCGATATTTTTTGCATCAGCGAAACTGTCTTTAAACAGCAAGTTTTATTGCTGCTTGCTTAACTTGTTTTTACTATTTATCTATACTGTTTAGTTATAAAATCTTGTCTTATATTATTTATTAAATGCATTGTACTCTGTTTTTTGTACACTCAATATGTATGTTTCTACATATCCTAAATAATGCCTTAAAATTTAATTTTTTAATGTTATTAAAATGAATAAAGAAATTGAATTGAATTGAAAAAAAAACTATGTTATAGTCCGTCCCAAAGCTTATTTTACTTGTTGTAACCATAGATTGCTTATCGTAAGGTTGTATACACCATTGCCCTTTTTGAAAATATACCTCTGATATAGAGAATTTCTAACAGGAAGTTCAGTGGATTTTTTCGTTTGCTCCGGTTAATGTAATGCATCAGGGTATTTCGGCTTGGAATTATATCACGGTAGTCACATTGGAGCGATTTGTATTATTCGTAGTGAGCCAGTTGTTTGCCTCATTTGGCTGCGATGCTGCATAATGCATTTGCAGGATGTGATGCTAGTCCTGCGGGGGTGGGAGGCGGTACTCAAACAACACATAGAAACACTTACTGCAGTGTTTGCATTCAGATTAAACAGGCAAAATAATAATATTGTTATTATGACGCAAATCGTTGGCATTACTCATTACGATATATATTGAAATAAGTGGGTCTCTGTATATGAAAGCTTACAAACAATATTATGTAGCCCTTGACTGTAAACTTAAACTTAATGATAATAAAAAATAAAAGAAAATCAAATAATAATTTTGTAAAAGACCACAGATATATTTTTATTTTTTATGATCGACCTTTTTCGCTTAATCTAAGCATCATCAGAGTACGAAATCAAACTAAAGAAAAAATACAAGGTTTGCGGTTATATGTACACACAGAGGATGAAAAAAATACAAAATAAAATAACGAAACAATGAGAAAACAATAGAATAAGATTTTAAATTATAACAAAGGAACAAAGAAAAAGAGACAGATAATATGAATTGAAAGAGACAAAACATCAACTGAGAAGGTGATTAAACAACAATGATAAATTTTATTAGTTTAAACTCACTGTATTTTTTGTTAAAGTTTAATTTTGTATCATGATAATGCTTAGGCTAAGCGAAACCAGACAGTCATAAAACAAAATGATATTCTTGGTCTTATACTAAGTTTTTTTTAATTTCTTTAAATTGAATATAATCAATAAATTAGAAAAATTAATTGTTATTTTTCTTTTGTGATATATTTGGACAGGGGACTAAGTATTAAATGTAAAGCTTATGGTTGACGTATCTCAAAATTACTAACAATATTATTAATCCTGTTGAGTAACCTTCCGGTATTATTTTATTTGTACAATTGGCATACATCAATATTTTGATTATAAAGTAGAACATCTGTTAGCAAGTTTGTTCGGAAGCAGTAAAAACAGAATATATTTTTCATCATTATTTGTTTCTTCGTACACGTATACTAAAATAAAACCATAAGGTAAGAATTTAAATGGCTTGTATCATTTTTAAAAAAGTAAGGTTATTGAAGAACGCCGTGCGTCTTGACAGTTGTGAATACGAATGGCTTTTTAAAAATGATTTTAAAGCCAATTCGAGTTTTTTTTTAAATGCCGTATTTTTCGTGAATTTAGTCTGAGAAAAGATCACAAGGTACACTAATATTCAAGAGTAAAAATATACGCGATATTCCACCAGCGAGTTAAATCCTATAAATTTCATTTGATTGACGTGAAGCGTTACTCAGCGGTGGTGAAACAGATAATATGCGCTGCTCAACGACTAGCGCTAATCAAATATTTACTCAGAGGTGGTGTAGTACTCTCTTAGATACATATAAAGCAAATATTTTTGAACGGCACGCTAGTGATTTTAGCGAGCTCGATTTTGAATTGTAGGAAATCTTACGCGATGAACATTATTTTTCTTCATTGCTCTTTATATGTTTTGTGTATAAATATTTTTGTATATTCAATAGAATTTCAAAAAATTTCTTTACAGTTCACCCCCTTTTTCTTAACATATCCCTTAGTCATTAATAAATGTTATGTTTGTTGTACTGAATCGCAACCCAATGTATGAGTACCGATAATTTTTTTCGGTGCACAATAATATATGAGATCGGATTTGAATTAAATTAACTTGAATAAAGACGCCTCCTTCAATAAAGTGCTGCAATCTTCTCCTCATCATTATATTGATCTTTGAAGGTATCACTAAACTTTGGTTTAATTTACACTTTTAAAATTACACCGCGACTGTTTGAGGATATTTTTTTTAGGTTTAAAATGTAATGCTTCTTGGTTACGTAATAATTATGAGGTGGGTAAGATAAATTATTAAATCAGTCATTAATACTCCGACATTTAGTATAAGGATTTTAACTTAGTTGCATGAAAAATAATTAATAGTTGAACGATGCATTGTCGAGGTGGAGTGAAATTATTTTATTATTTTTTTTATTGAATTAATTAATTTCAAACCGTGACTTCTGAATTTAGAGTCCAATTGAATCTGAATTTGAACCGCTTAGCCACGAAGGTAAATATAAAAATGAATAACAGATTTTTTTTGAACTTTTCAAACGTTTGTCTTAAGCCTTCTTGAAGTAAGATTATTTTTTTGTAATGATAAAGATTAAAGTATTAACGCTTTAAAAATTTCATGCTAAAGCGGATTTATTTGATCTTTAAACCATCTGCCTTTTCTGAAAAGGATATCACGGAGTTAAGTGCTTATCAAAAGTACATTGTATCTAAACACGCTCTCCATGTCTATTCTCATCCGGATTTTATTCTTCTGAGAGAACCTATCTCAATCTCAAATCTTGTACCCTTCTGCTCTGTAGGCGGCAGATCAAGTGGGCACTCATCCCTCCGAGGGACTCCGCCCGAGCCCCCGCCGCCCCCACCGCCGCCCTTGCTCGCGCCCTCGCCCGCCGCCCTTTGCCGGTTATCCCTTCTAGTAGCACACAATTAAATATGAAGGCACCTTCCGATAGAACGGTACATTAACCCCAATGTTACATTTTACGAACTAGGGAATAACGTTGTCCATTTTAATTTATTATTTTATCTCCAGACACTTTTTGTAAATGTCGCAGAAGGTTCTCGAACATATTCCGAAGATTCATTTTGCTAATAAAAAAGCTCCTTTATTCTGGTTCCGTCGTTTTGTTAGAGCGTTTTTTTCGACTGGTGAATTTAGGAAAATACCGTTAGTAAAATGCCTACTTATAAAATACAAAAGGAGCAGTGGAGGCTGAAAATATTTGTGGTGAAGACTGAGCTTAAAAAAACCCTAATCTCTTGACGTAGCGTAACATTAATTATTGATGTCCAAAGATTTATTCAACAATTGATGTGGCCATCTAAACACCAGAAAACCTTTATACAAAACAAAATTTGTTCGACCAAAATACATTATTTGGCTACAGTTCCTAAAATAATAAAATCCTTTTACTTTAATCTCGGCTGTTCAGCACGAAAAGGTCACTAGCCGCCACTGCTTCTAAGACGTATAACCGCTGTTAGCCGGTGGAAATGAAATATGCAAATATGAAATATCCTGCCTTCACAAAACGTTGTATTTTTTCTACTGATTATTTATTTAAAAATCTTGTACAGTCTCAGAGAAAAATTCGAATGACATCTTTTTTTGGAGCAGTAAGTATGGCCACATTATTTGTACCTATTGTGTTGTTTGGGTAATATAAACCGTTTCAATTCTTTCCTTTCTTACGTTCATATCCTACCAAGCCTCTTCTGTAGTCTGGATTAAATAGTACAATATTTAGAATGGTTTTACGATATTAAGGGAATGACATCATGTCACCGTATTATGTAATGGTTAAGGAATCTCCATTTTAACTATGAGCTTAATGAAACTATCCCGAAATTAATTTTCACGTTAACCAACTTTCAAATTTGTTGTTTACGGTTGAGTTTATGACACGGTTCACGTTGCTAGTTATTAATTCTAACTTATGACAGCATGTTGCTTAGGATTAGTATTTGAGCAATATGAATAAATATTTTCCAAAAATAGATTTGATTCACTGGAAAAGATAAACTGAAATATATTGTGGGTAAGATCGTGTACCCGAAGTTAGCTCATTCTTTTCCTCACTTCTGGGCGAATTGATTGAACAATTTCAAATATCGTTTTTTTTTCTGAACAGATAATCTAATTCGTTGGACTTTCTGAGGTCTTTTTTACAATTTTTTGACCCAATGTTGAATTCACTGACCACTACGCTACGGTGGTCGTTATCACGTATTATTCAAAATGGATTACTGAAAATTGTGAAAATAATTAAATCATGATCTTAACAACACATTTGATTATGTAGATAATTTTAATATAAGGTAATAAAAAGTTTAGAAATATTTTGGACCCAATACAAAAGTTTATAAAAAAAACACCATTTTAACTTTCAGCGACATTTAAACCTTCCCATCTAAATTAATTTACCACTGTATTTAGTTTCCAACTCACCGTTCTTAGACACTTTATGAAAACGATACTACGCAATAATTATTTAATATCTTCTAACAGATTATTACAACTTGTTTCCTTTTGATAATACAATATATTTTTTGATACTACCCACCTACCGTACTTGTCAAGTTTTTGCTCGAGGTTGTCGTGATATTTGGCTTTCCTTCAAACCTTCGCAAACCAGTGGCGTGCAGTCTATAGATGCTGAAATCAAAAAGTATTGCAGTGTAAATATAATAGAAACTATAATACATTTAACCAAATAAATACATTTTACAAACTGCATTTACGAAATGTTGTATTGCCTTTGTTTATACATTAACAAACCAAAGTTTAAAAAGTTTCTCACTTTAATAATTAAACGTACTCTATCATTGTATTAAAAAACGAACTTTTTTTGAAAGTTTCTCATCAACGGTTGGTACTTTTTCATTTATTTATGTGAATACCTCTTGAAGTCTTAACTGAACGAAGCTTTTAGTTGGACTGTAGCATTCCATGTTGGGTTACATTGGGAGGTTGAACTAAGTGGGAAAGGAAGATGATAAAAAAGAGGAAGGTTGGGAAGTAGGTAGGAGTATCCAATACTCTGAAACGTACCAAATACAACTATTTTTATATTAATCATGTGTAAAGTGACATGTATTTTTTTTTAAACTTGCACAAGCTGGGTTCAAACCTGCAAACTTCAGATCCGTAGTCGAGAATCTTAACAGTTTGGCCGAGAAGGTCGTGGTACGTTGTTATGCTTCTAAAATTGGAATAAACAAGCCCAGTCTATTACTTGAAATTATTGGATAAAATAAAGGATTACTTACATATGGAACCGGCCGGTGTTAATTATTTTCAAAAGTCACCTGACAAGCGATTTGCAAAATTATTTTCACAAGTCACGAGACAAGCCATTTGCAAGCTATGAAAACACATGTGAAAGCTTACTGTAAAATTTAAAAATGGGTAGTACCACAGTCAGATGTATTTTTCCACGGTTTTACTACTTCACTTTGACGTGGTGGAGAAGACATTAATAAACTAAATGATTCATTGAATTTTGAATGGTTTTCAAATAAGTTACAACGATTTTATTACGGACAAAATTTCAGCATTATGTTTTCGCAACGTAGCTTTGAAACAATTTTGGGCTAAAGAGGTTAAGGCTAATCCATTTGTTTCAGAAAAGGTTATATTAAGAAATATGATCTTAACTAATCATAATACATTATTTGATTCTTTATGGTGACTTGTTACATATTAATTAATGTTTGATTGAGGATATTATATAACCGAATTCGTGAAATTATTGTGAGAAGTCTTTTAATTTTTTCAACTTTACCATTTTATTAACTACATTCATTGAACTACTAATAAATAAAAAAAAGTTTGCTTCCGATCTAAAAGGAATGCACGCCACTCCTGCGTACATGGTAAATAGCATCTACCAGCTGAGGTAGTTGGTTGGAATGATTTCTCCAAGGGCTTGTTTAAAATAAGAAACGCGGTTAACGAAATTGGTCGCCTTTAAGTTCTGTAAAGCCAAATTGCAAAGGGAAATATTATATGTAGAAAAATTATGTAACAGAACAAAGATAAAATATTCATGCCAGAAGTGACACTTACTTTTATGTGAACTTTGCGATACAAAATGTTTATCTTACGTTAGAATGTAAATGCCTTCCAAAATTCCTCAAAATGGGTTTAACTTTCTCATTAAGATGATAATCCCAATTTCTATCCCTTCTGACATTCCATCCTACCAAGTGTACTCGTATGATGGCAATCTTACTCAGCGAGATGGTTATTACGACTTGTCCAAAAAAACTCAAAATTAGGGTCATTTGTAACACAGTGTGGAAGCATTACCAATGCAAGTTAACAATTCACAATTCTTAGTTAGACATTGAGATAATGTCCGTTTTACCATCTCGTTAGTTGATATGTTTAACAATCTACAAGTATAAAAACAACGCTTCGTATTTACACGCATCACTTTTGGATACTTACTTAAGTTACTAACACAAATTATTATCTGTATACAAAAATAAAAAGTTTATAATAATTACACCATATGAAACTTAAATTATTATTTTAAATAATTTAAATATTATTCTATTACTTTTTCATCTTATTTTATTTTGTTTTTTTTGTATAATATTGTGTTTTCCCTCTGTATGTACATATAACGGCACACTATTTTTTCGTTTGTTTTGTTTAATTTTGTATCCTGATTATGCTTAGGCTAAGTTAAACCCTTACAGTTAAAATAATTCCGATTATTTTCTAAAAATCTAACTCAAAAGTGAGTAAGCTTACGAATATTGCTAATAAATTGACACAAACATGTATTTCATTAATTGTTTAAAATATGTTTCATTTTATTTATACGAAGTGTTCAATTTTTGTCAAGCTGTTAAAAAAATCATCCCAAAAAATGTTTCAAGTTTTCCAGTAAAATAAAAAGTCTGCGTTAAAAACAAGTGAAAGTACTAGAAGAAATTACAAACACGTCACAAAGACTTAACCCTTTCAAGACATTGCCGGCACCTCCTCCAGCGGGAGCTTTGTTTCGCCAAGCGTCGGGAGGGAAGGGGTTGGACACATTTAAAGCAGACTTTCTGATTGAACTCGATTTCCGCATAGAAACGACAAGAAGCATTACAGGCCGTATGAGTTTCTTTTGTGGGTTCATGCTTTGCGATTCAAAGAAATGAAGCCGTATAAAATTGAATGCTGGGGAAGTTTTCCCTAGACAGTGTAGTGAATGTGTTTTTCTTACACAATACCTTGCAGTTAAGTATTTTTATCAATTCCATAAAAATATGCATTCGGAAGGCAATTAATTAGATAAAATGATTTATTAGAATAACATATACGAGATGTGATTCTATTTAGAATTAAACTAATGTAACTAAATGTTATTTTCTTTTCAGAGATACAAAATTACTTGTTAGACACATACATACATATTTCTTAATACGTATAATTGATCGTCGTTCTCCAGCATTAATTTACTAACACGAATAAAAACTTGTTTTGTCAAGCGTTTCTTTCACTGTTCGTTGAATGAGTCATTTATCATCTACTGAATGAAACCAGACTACGCAAAAACAAATATTGAGATAGTAATATATTGAATTCATAAGCGTTTTTTCTTAATGCTTGGTAATCTGTAGTATGAGTTTTATGAAAAGATTAATGAAAATTGCAGGGATACATAACTTTTTTAGTCATGGCGTAACGTTTTACATCGTGGAATCGAAAGGTATTTTAATTTCAAGATTCTGAAAAAGAAAAAAGTTCATTTGATATAACGATAAAAATGTCCTTTGAAATAATTGGTATATCTTTGTCGGGAAGGCATGGATTTAAAAAAAAAGTTGATTCAGGTAACTCAATGCTCTCTTAAAGCAACAAAAAGATAAAACAGTCCCAAACTTGTGTCGCTTGAGTCAAGCTTTTTCCCAAATGATAAACATATTATAGATAGCTGAAGGGCCACAAAAGTCATTAGAATCAAACGAGAGTCAGAGCATTCGATGCCGAAAAAGAAACTGATCAAAAATGCACACTTAACTCTTTTTGGTGTCGCTTAAACCCTTCTGCCTTTCCAGTGACGATATGCTTTTGGCAGAATAAATTAATGAGTGAAATATCAGGCGAAAGGGATGTGACTTTATAATTTTACTAACAAAGGAGTTATGTTAAATTTCTTCTTGAGAATTATATTGGTGAGCTTCATTGCGTAAATCGACGCTATCATTAAAAAGAGAATATTTTCTATTTCAAAATTATGTTCGTTTATTTTTCCCAAGATACGCAAGCTACCGATACTCAATTAACGCAGGCCTGTATAATGTAAACAGTGATGGATGTGTGTGCCAAACTTCGAAGAACAAGAAGTTGAACTTTGGGTTTGGTTCACTGGAAGGTTTCATAGTTTCCGGCCACAAATTCTGCAAGTTTGCAGGGATTTTACGTTGTGCTGACTTTTACAATTCGCATGACGCCTAAAAAGAACTTTCCTCTGTCGCCGTACAAAGGGACCGCAGCACTTTGCGGAGCATTGTGGTTTGATTCATACGAATCTTCAAAGGGTATGAAACTACATTAATCTTTTGATGTAAGTTTCAAGTCGGTAGTTTTATTAAAAGGCTCAAAATGACATTTCTCAATTTTATTCATACCTCCACGAGAATTCATATGATTTTGTAGAACAGAAATTTTTCCGCAAAAAGAATAAAGACAACATCTTTACACAAATACTGACTTAAGTTTTTAATTACGTTTCCGGTCTTTTCCTGTGCGGTATTTATTTATTTCGACGGTACATCAGTACTTTTTACCATGTTTAAAAAAATAATGTAAACACAAATAATCAAATTATACGTAATATGAAATTGCTATGAAAAAACCTTTTTCGGAATCTCAGTTCATAAAGTTAGATGAAATTCAAATATGATGAAATAAATGAGAGGGGTATAAAAATGAATTCTTGGAATATTTAATACTGAGAGCCTAGTTGATGAGTAAGCAGGTGGGTTTTTTCATGGACCTGTATTTATACTCAAACGTGCTTTTGAATACCTTTTCTCATAAAACAGTTATTCTTAAATGTATCAATGAAGTACAATTAAATGCATTTTTATTGTGCTATTAAATACATTTTGAGAATCAAAACAAATCCAAAGAAAAATGAAAATAATGTTTAGTGCCACAATTGTGTAAGTAACTTGGACCTGACAACAAGAACTTAAAAATCAATTCTCAATAAATTTGAATTACCACCGTGCAAAGAGGAAAAATACCCACTGCAATTTAGGTCAAGTTTTTAAATGATTCAAAGAAAAAAAAATTGAGGGTCAGCACCCAAAAATACATACTGTTTGGTTTTCTAATAAAAGTAATACCACAAATGATAATAATAGAAATAGTTTGGTAAATTTCTAAGGTTTCCAGTGAATTCATCTTTTAAACAGTAATATTTTAAATTCTTTATGAAATTCATATAAGATTTTTGGATAAAACGTTCAAACATGCTTTCGCTGGTTTTTAAATTGAAAATTTTACTAACATTTTGGTATGTTTTTCATGGAATTTTAAATTTCATTGTTTGAAAAACTACTTCATTGGAAACCTTAGACATTTTGTAACTACTCATAGAAAACTAACAGATAAATCATTTGTAGTATTGCTTGTATTAGAGTGCTATAAAATGACGTTTAGTGCCATTTTTGGGTGCTGAGGAAGCACTGCCAAAATATGTAAAAAAAAACTTTTAGAAGACACCTTAAGCAGGCTTGGTAACCCATTTCAACGAGGATTCAAGAATTACAAGAGTTTTGTTTAAAGAAATCCCATAAATAACTTTAAAAATAGTCCCTCCACATATTTTTATGTGAGAGATGTGTAATAAGTGAATCGGAATAAAAACAAAGGTGGTTTACATTATTGTATCACTTGTATTCACACAAAATTGGAGTTACGCTGGGAATGACTGAGGCATGGTATAAGGTTGATCATTAAAATTCAAACATCGGACGTTCAGACATCAATGTTGAATGACCTCCTTGACTAGGTAAGAGAAACGGAGGTAGGACAAATATGAGATAAAATCACATCAATCTGTAAATCTGGAGATATTTAAAAATAAGTAGGTATCTAATATATACATCTAGCGATGTATATATTAGATACCTACTTATTTTTCACCCTAAGGTTGGCGAATAATAAAAATTGAAAAAAAAAACAACAAAGCGTTTGTAACTTGTAATTAATTTGTTCGGTTTTCGTTGTTAAAAAAATATGCTTCGTGAAGTAAACCCTCTATCAAATGTGCTGCTGTAAATTTCTAAATACAGGTACTACAAACCTCTCTTTATCAAATTATCCCACATTTCACCAACTTCTTTGACTTTTACAAAATTCTAATACTTAGTACATTTGAGTCACGTAAACGGTTGATCCCAGGTAGGTGGATGTATATAAGGCTCCGGTTGAACTGAACCCAGACCCACCGCAAAAAAGTGAAGCAAAGTTAATTGAAGCTTAAAAGTGTCCATCACGTATCGGTTTAACATTTAAATGTACGGTGACCTAACCCTGTTTGATTGGTTTACTGGGTTCCCGTATTTGCAATGCACCCGGACAGCTTGCGCACAGGCTGCATACAAAGTGCATAGTTCATTGTACTGTGTGAGTGTCATAGAATGACTTCAATGCGAGCACTTTTTGACTCGTCCCATGGCTAAAAAATAGGCTTAGCTACTTCCGTCACGTTTCCATAATGACATTTCCTCGTCTCTCCGTGCGACGGGCCAGTCGAGTTTTTTTCACCATTCTTTCTGCTCCACACTGAAAGGCTTTTCACGTACTTTTTCCTTTGATCACTTTGTCGACGGGCATTAAATTTCACGGAGCTCGTTCATTTTTATTTCAGGGCCGCAAATTACGCAACGAAATCGGCCGGCACTGCTTAAATAATAATTATCCTATCTTTAATTAAAACGTGAAATACGGAAAAGCGTTGAATGGTGATTGAATAAAAAGTAAATAACATTACTGTACTTTCTTAAAAAGCAATCACTTTGTGGTTTGAGATACTAAAAAAATGAATTAAATACTTTTTATAAGACTACAAATATTATATTTTTTATGAATTTTTTTTTCTTAGATGTTTAAATAACCACGTTTTTAAAAAAAATTCGCTAACCATCTTATTGATAAAGATCATACCTTTAATAAAAGCACCAGTGCTCATATCATTTACAAAAATTATCATGGTATCAGATTAAATAATTTAGAAGCACTAAAAATAAAGAGAGCCATTAAAATTAAGAGTCATATTCGTCAAGTATAAATAAATTTTTCCAGTAGTCCAATATTAGGTATGTTTCCTTAAAACTTACAAAATTTATCATTATTCTTAATCACCTTCTCAGTTGACGTTTTGTCTTTTTTATTCATAGTATCCGTCACTTTTTTTTTATTCCTTCGTTATAATTTATTCATTTATTTACGCCCGTTATAAGCTTTTACATCCTACGTGTAAACATTTTTTTTTTAAACAATAATCTCATGAGTGCAAAACATTATGTAAAATAAAATTTAAAAAAGAGTATTGAATAGCAGATACAAAAATAAGTAATAATATTTAATAAATAACAGGTTCAAAAATATTGTGAAAAAAAAAAATAATACTAAGTAACAGGTCTAACTATTAGTTTAGCTTTACCAGATGATAACAACTGTACTTAACTAAACTTATAGTTTGATATTGACGTGTTAAATATATCAGCGACATCGGAGTATATGTAGGATTAATTTAAATGCTATTCTAATGTTTTCTAATTGTTTTGTTATTTTATTTTATAATTTTTTCTCCCTTTGTATGTTAATATAATCGCACACTTTGTATTTTTTGTTTAGTTTAATTTTATACCCTGATGATGCATAGACTAAGCAAAACCGGTTGGTTACAAAAAGGAAAATAACATTCGTGGTCTTATACAAAGTTATTTTTTCATTTCTTTTAATATTACTGTGCTCTTTGTCAGATTTGGGTTTATGAAACTCTGACTCCACCGTACTTACATAATATTATTCACGTTGTTCTTAGACTTGGTAAAGTTAGCGACTGTCAGCTTGAAACTATTGCTATCTTTTGCTTAAAAAGCTTATTTTCCGAAGAAAAGAAGGGTCATCCGTCTCAAACCAATTACTATAGTTTAGGTATTATTCCCATGCGTTTACGGTTACAGCTACCAAAGTTCAGGTCTTCCAATACTCCTTCATCCTACAGACTGAAGTTAAAGAATTTTGTTTGTTTGTTGGCTATGTTCTCTATCTAATTTCACTTAAGTGTAAAGAATTGATCTCTCCAAAAGAAGACAAGTATAAATCTGAAACATTTTCACCGCGAACGAAATTTAATATGCTACCCAATCTGTTTGGTATAAAGTATGGTATTAAGGGAGGAATAATAATTTTACCTACAAAAAATATATTAGTTTTTTACTTCTTCCGTTGATTTGTGATTTTTTTATGGAAATATCCGGGTGTTTTATAATTATGCGTGTGCTGTACGAATACTGAATTAATGTGAAACTAAAAATTGAAATATTGTTTGTTCGATAAAAATCCGTATTTTTTGTATTCAGCTGTTATTTCTAAAATTAATTAATATGTTAAATTAAGGCATGGAAATGTATTTGTCCACTTTAACAAATTGTGACTGAATAAGCTGTGTTTGGTTGTCTTCTTTGGTCTTGAACTCCTCGAAACCTGAAAACACTCTTTATTCAGTGTAAAAACAGGGAATTCATCCAAACACCCTATTGTAACGGATAGCCTCCTTCAGAAATAAAGTAGGAATACTGTGCTTGTTCTGCCGGTATTTCGGTGAAAAGTGATCCGAAAAATTTGCGTTTTTGACTTTTTCGACACGGTGCACGGTCGGAAGATGCACGGAAACGTATGCCAAACAATTGCACACGCTTAAAATTTTTCACATACGAACAACTCGGTTAAAAAATAACTTTTTGGCTTTTGTATTTCCTTCTACCTAAAAAATAGCTTTAAGTTATATCCATTCTTTTCTTAAAATCTGAATTATTTTGAATGTGCTATTATATGACTGTCTTTGTAGTAAAAAAGCCTCTTGACATAGCATTCATAAATATGAAATATTCCCAGAGGGAATCATCTCGGCCTTTTATTTGAAGTTAACATTAAAAAAATTAACATAATTTTGATTTGTTTGAAAAAGTTTTATGGATTTCTTGAAATCGACAGTATTTTTGTCTGACTTGAGATGGCCCTTTAGGCCGAAGCGTTAAGCAAACACCTCGAAGTGTTACCTTTCACGGGATTCAAGTTTAAGCAATCAAAGGCAGTGTTTGTAAATCACATCCTGCGCACCGGATAATGTTCTAGAACAATGGGAAATCTGTATTAGGAACAAAAGCAACCGGAAGGTGCGCCGTATTAGATTTAATTAACGCTAAGGGAGACGGGGCCGGAACGGCGGAGCGTCAAACATCTTGTGAATTAAGAGCGTATGTGTGACGGGATTGTTTGTTCTGGCACGCAATGTTAATTAGCTTTCCCACTAAGGAACCGAGAGGGCAAAACAACACCCAAATGACATTAATCAACTTAAATTGTATTAATCAATTATTAATTCCTACAAAATAAATTATATTTCACTCTTCTCCAACTAGGACTGATAATAGACATAATTCACAGTGAAATTCTAAACTAATCTCTTTAGAAAGTAATATCTATAAATATACAATAGAATTGACATCCTTTCAATAGACCCACTGGCCAGTTGTAAATAAAATCGATTTATTTATTTAATTACTGTACAAATTTTAATTATTCAGTTCATTTTCAAATTTTAAAAGTTTGTTCCGAAATTAGGGGCAAAAACATTTTTTTTACTTCTAAATTTTAATTTTTTACATTATTTTTTTGCACCACCAAAACTGAAAAATCCTGAAAATTGACATTTTTCAATTTTTTTTAAATATTTTTTTTTTGTTTTTAATAAATACTATTTTTGGCTACAACAACATCAATAACGTCGTATTTTTCAATCAGTTTTCAAAAGTTACTAGTACAAAGTGTTTATTAAGAGGGCCAACCGCGCTAGAAATAAATCAGTGAGGGGCGTACTCGTCAAAATAAATTAAGAATTGACGTCGATACTAGGTACTGGTTCGACGTCCCCATTTACTGACTTTCAAGCCAAAAACGGCCATAGGAAAAAAAGGCGAGGGGAAAAAAGGCGAGGGGAATGTTCGCCGCAAGTGGGGTGAGGTTTTAGCCGTAGCAGGCCTTAAAGGGTGTTCTACGCGAGGTGTTCATTTTAATTCATTCCGGTGAACATCTTACTATAATCTGAAACATTTTCCGAAAGTTCTCATGAATTAATTAATTCATCACTAAGAAAAAAATATATCTGGTTTTTACCGCTCCGATATTTTGGGAATCGTTTTGCAGTTAAAATGAGAATGGTAGGGGTCAGATTTGATCGATCAAATATATGAATGATTTACGTCTCGAATAATATTTGAATTTTTTTACAGATTAATCCGAATATTTTCAATTGTGAATTGCAATCAAATCCCAACCCTCTATGTTTGAAATGCTGTGTCACCTTAACGTAATTTGAAAAAGAATTTGTACAGCATTTATTTGCTTTGTAAGATTAACAAGAATTAAAAAAAAAATCTGCTCTTTTTTTAAAGCTAGAATAGTGAGGAATATTGTTGTCCATCTATTGGTAATTTTTTATTGCCAAAATAGAATATGTGTGATGGTGCACCTACTGCAAAGTGCACGGGATTTATTTTTAACGTATTTAGGTCACAACAAACATAAAAATTGACACACAACTCACAAACGAAACCCCAACAAAGTTGATAAAAAAGGTAGATTTTATTCTCACATTTCTTGGGAGCTTACGAGATGACAAAATAAATTTACCCACTTCGTTAAGCAAATTGCAAATCTCAATTGAAAATCAACACAATTCCCAAGCAACGTGTCTTAGGAGCTCACATGGCGACAACATGAAAATACCCACTTCGTTTAGCAAATTTAGAATCTCAATTAAATATCTACACAACGCTAAAACAACGTTCATTAACCTAAATTGTATTAATAAGTGACAAAGTCTTTCTTAATACATTACTTTCCATACTTTTCGTATTTCTTGGGAGCCTACATAACGATGAACATATTCTACCTCTTTCGGCAAATTACGAAATTCATTTTTAAAATAGCATTAAACTAAAAATGGTTTTATTTTGTCGGCGAATTGAACAAGGTTTTGCCATCCATGTATTCAGGTCGTAAATTGTGTTTTTTGACAACAATTTAAGTTTTTTCAAAGCAACCGTGGCACATTCCGGCTCGACGCTCACAATAGAGAACAAATTTTCATTGTATTTATTTTGATATGGAATTATTGTCACGATTTTTGTACGAGCGTGCTTCATGAAACGTATGTATAATTAATAATACTATCTCGAAAAAAAAATTAAAACAAAATCTACATAATATAGCCATGGCCGGAAAATGTACATTGTGATTTATTGCAGTCAGATACTAACATAGTGTTGTTACATTGTTAATACAAAGGTGCAAAGTGTGTTATACATATCGACATACATACATTGACATATATACGAGTATGTCGATCCCTCTGAGAGGAAGAAGGGATGTAGTAAACGGAAAAGTATAAATAAACTAAGCCTCCATGGTCAAGTGGTAAGACGCTCGACTACGAAACCAGAGGTTGCGGTTTTAAACCCGGCGTGTACGAATAACTTTTATTGAATCGATATGTGTTAAAACAAACACATTTAATTCATACGAAATAAAATATAGCATATTTGCGGCACGTTCCAGAGTAGTATACACTGTAAGTATCGTCCTGATGAAAGATCACCATTTAGAATCGAAAAGTTGCTTGAAATAGCTTAAGTCGTGTTAAGTAACCAGATCAGAATAGCAAGATACTTCCCAATCTTCTTTTTCCTCATGTCGTTTCCGTCCCTAATACTTCCAGCTTCTCAAAATACCAAAAATAAAGATGCCATAGTCTCACTGCCTCTAGACGGTTAAGAGCAGTTGGGAGCAGTGCGGTATTTCTAAATAAAACTAATTACATTTATATATTATTATTTATTTATTTATATTAAGAATGACAAAAATCATTTAGACTGCTTCCAAAAAATATTATTATTAGGTACTTTATTTATTTATTTATAAATTAACGGACTAAAGTCCAATTACAAAAAATACATATAAAACACGAAATAGAAAAAAGAGCATTAAAATGAATGAAGCGATGACAAAAATAAGGCAAAATAAACATGAGAGAGAACATTCAAGCCATGGTCAAGTCAAAGTTTTGGTAGAGTCGTAAATAATGACAAAAATCATTTAGACTGCTACCAAAAATTTGCCATGGTCTTGAGTTAACAAGTCTTGACATTCTGGACATTGGAGAATTATACCCATAATTAGTATTGTGATGATTGAGGAACAGCAATTCATTGTTTCTAAGTCTACGGCAAGGAATGTTGATCTGGATAAGTTGCAACAGAGAAGGTGGATCTAATAAAACAATTAATAATTTTGTAAATGAAAATTAAATCAAAGTATTTCCTGCGCTTTTCTAATGAAGACATTTTCAATAATTGTTCAATTTCATAATTTGAATAATGGCCTCTTTTTCGCCCTAATATCTATGCAATACCGCGTAAGAAGCAATGTTGTACGGATTCAATTTGATGAATATGAATGGTATAGAAAGGGGACCAAATTACACTAGCATATTCTAGATGAGGGCGAACTAATGAGCAGTAAATGGTTTTTAGGGTCTTTATATTCTTAAAGTCACATGCAATTCTATTGATGAAGCCAAGAAATTTTAGTGATTAATTAGCTACATTATTAATCTGGTCACAAAAAGAAAGATTAAAGTCTAGAGTGACACCAAGATCTTTTATATATCTGACAATAGATAAGGAGACACTATTTAATTTATAATTGAAGAGGATCGGTTTATGAGTTCTACGAAATGACAAATTTTACATTTCATCAATGTTTAATTCTGGGCAGTTAGTTTCACACCATTCTATAAATTAGTCAAAATCAATTTGGAGAAGAATACAGTCATGCAAAGATATCATTATTTTAAGGATCTTATTGTCATCTGCAAAAAGCCAAAAACGCGAGGAAGAAAATACTTTGGCAATATCGTTGGTGAATATGTTAAAAAGAAGAGGAGCTAGATGGGCACCTCGGGGTACTTTAGACGTTAGTTTAATATTAATAGATTCAAAGTTATTAATTTTGACTCCTTGTGGTCTATCATTTAAATAAGATTTTAAGAAAGATAGTAAAGGGTTTCTAATACCGATAACATGAAGTTTGGCGATAAGAATTGAATGATTAACTTTATCAAAGGCTTTAGAAAAGTCAGTGAAGAGAACATCTGCCTGAGAGTTACCTTCCAGAGCGTTGGCAATGGTATTAGTGAAGGAAAGTAAGTTTGTTGTGGTAGATTTAGCAGATCTAAATCCATGCTGTTCCTCAATCAGAATATTTTTGAATACGGGGGTAATTTTCTTTGTAATGATGAACACAAATATTTTTGGAATGTGGGATACAATCGATATTGGTATGTAGTTTTCGATGTTGGACTTGTTACCAGACTTACTAGAGATTATGCAAAAAAAATACATAGTAAAGAATTAGAAGATGCCATAGTCTCACTGGCTCCAGACGGTTGAAAATTGTTGGGACTTTTGTGCGGTATTTTCATGAAAAAAAAGGCTTTACTTTTTTTTAAGTACGTAAGAGAAATGTTTAATAATCGCATTGAATATTAATATTAATGAAACTATATAATTATATTCACAATTTAAGAACAGAAAGAAAGGATGGGTAAAATCTTTTACCTTTTTTATAACTGATTTGAAATTTTCGCAAGATGATTTTTCACATAAGGATTGCAAATATAGCAGGTATGAGTATTTCATAGCGGGACGTAGTCTCAGTTTCTCTATGATGAGAGTTTCATTAACAATCAGAACGTTTCTTGAAATTGCTTCAACTATGTTTAGTTACTAAGGGATGTCGATAGAAGTAATGGTAACAACACGCAACTAGGGACAACTAAGCGTGTTTAAGTCAGTACGTTGAGGAAATTTATTTATTTATCTTAAGTGAGATCACATCTTTCTGTGTTTTAATATAAAAGATTTGATGTACATACAGACATGATTTATTTCAAACATATTTTCCTGATGACATTTTATAAACTTAAAATTTGAAAAATATAAATTCAAAAAATAAATATGTAAATATTGGGTTACAACAAAATGAACATACAATAAACCAACAATAATGGTTATGAAAAACAATTTTTCTTAATTATTTTTTAAATTGGCGAATATTGTCTACTGTAGTGATTTCCGATGGAATTTTATTATATAGTTGAACGGCCCGGTACATGAGAGATTTCTGTGTGCTTGATTTTTTCCTTGTTGGCAATGTAATTAATTTTGCATTTCTCGTCCCATGTCCGTGTATCTCATAATTATAATGTATCCTACCTTTGAATTCCTTAGACATCATCCCTATAATAATTTTATGCATGAAAATATAAACATTAAAATATATTGTTTGCTTCACCGTCATAAAATTAAGCTCTTTTAACATATCTTTAATCTGTATGTATATGTGACGCTTTAGTGTTGTTCTCATTGCTTTATTTTGCAGTATTCGTATTTTTTAAATTTTTTCTTCATTACAAAGAAAGAGAATGCTTGAACAGTAATTTAAATGTGATGATATTATTGTATTTTATATGGTCTTACATGTTTCTTTATTGATTTTGCTTCTTATTCTACCAAGAAAAGATACTTTTTTTGCAAATTTTTTGATTATGTTATCTGCATTACTTGCAAAGTTTAATTTTGAATCTATAATGACACCTAGATATTTAATTTTTTCTACTCTTTTTATATTTTCTTTATTGATATACACTTTCGGTTCCTCGTTTGTGTTTTTTTTGGCTATATTCATATATTGTGACTTATTTTTAATTTATTCAGTTTGAGCCTTTTGGAAACAATACCTTAATCATAATGTATTTTGTCAATTGCTTTTTTCGTAATTATCTTCGGCAACATAAATCAGTGCGTCGTCTATGATGTGTGGGTATGTGTTTATCTGATGAAACAATTATTATTTATCAAGGAGATTTTTTTCAGTACATTTATCGAAACAAATACGCTAGTGGTATGCGACTAGTTAATAGACATGTACGGCGGATTTCTCAAATAAAAATTGAGCGAACGATTATTGAAGTCTATCGTTACTAGAGAAATTTGAGGAAGCTCACTTCAATCCGTTTCACCAACACTTTTAAATGAGTACAAGATTAATAGACTGTCCAAAATTTTTTGTCATTATAAATCATTTAAAAAATTATGACGAAAAATTATTATTTTCCATCGCAGGTACTTACAGCAAAAACACTTGCTTGTTTAAAATTTGGGATACATGAGCTAAAACGGCTAGTTTTTTTAAGTTTTTTTAAAATAACATTTTGATTTTTTGTAAAATAAACTAAGTCACTCAAATGTTTAAACCTTAAGTGGTGACTAATTTATCTAAAAGTTCAGGTGTAGGATTTGATTAGCTATTTAAACATGAATGTGTGTCCTTTTCAAGTTGTTGGGTAAGAAAAATATCTAAGCAGCACCCGTCATTTGACCTCGGCAGCAAATTTACCCCAACAGTCTCTCCATGCGGTGAGCTGCTTTCCAGCCACTGTGGAGTAAATCCCTAGAAGTGTGATCTTTACCGATTTGAAAGAAAAAAAAATCGTTAATTTGTACAAGACCTTTCGATTCCTAGTATTTTAGATCTCAAACAGACCAGCTTAATTGAACGTAGTTATGCAGAAAGCGTCCAACCCAAAATTATTAACATTATATTAACGTCCAACACATTAATATATTATAAATGACCTATTTATAATAATGCTCATAAAGAAAAAAAACTCTGACGTTCACTCGAAAAATGCCGATTACGAATATTAATGTTTTTTTAACGTCATATTTTCAAACGCCTTTTTCTCAGTTTCACCTTTTTGGGGTTGGATACTTTCTGCATAACTACGTCCAATTGACTAACGGCTACAGAAAAAAATCCGATATTAGAAAATGTTTGATCAATTTCACCAGAAGTGAAGAAGAATTATTTAGCTTAATTCTGACACACGGACACGCCCACAGCATGCTTCCATTGGTTCATCTCTTCGGTGATCTCAGAACAGAAGTAGCTATCTCGCGGTCCGTGGGCCGTGAAACACCCCACCTGGGAAAGAGGAGAGCAGATTTCACTGGGTAAGCGACACTGTTGCTAACACAAATAAGGGGAAACGAAGATTGCAAGCCGCAAGAATAGCCCCAGCCGTTTGGCGAAATTTAGGTAGCGAAATGGCGCTACAGCATGTGAATCTACAGTGTACCTATGTCGTATGGTTGAGGTTTTTGTCAAAGGAGTAATTAGATTAACAGCACTGTATTAATGCACTACCAACACAAGGAAAAGTGTGCAATTATATATACATACAGAGAACAAAATATGAAATAAAATAACAGAACAGTGAGAAAACAATAGAATAACATTTAAATTATTCGGATTTCAAATAATCTGCTTATCAATGTATTATCCTTTTCGCATAAACATCCTTGAAGGCCTCAACTATCCAATGTTAGTACGATGACCTTTTTTCTACTGGCTGCAGAGGAGATGACCTACCCCCAGAGAGCGTTGATGATATACGAGGCCTGCTCAAAAGAAAACGTGAATTTTGAATTTTCGCGGGCTGTGTACATTCGAATATCGTTTTTTTTTGTTATGTTGGTATACATATGTTCATCATATGTTAGCATTGTCAGCCATTTTGGATTAGTGGTTTGTTTTTGACAACTGGAAAGGTTAGTCACGTTTTTGTGTGTTCTTTAATTTTTTAATTTTGAAAAAAATGGATCAAGGAATATGTATTATATTTTCCGTTAAAAATGAAATAAAGTGCTCCAACGCACTTCAAATGTTGACTGTGGCATTCGGCGAGTCTACTTTGTCTCAAAAAAGTATTTATAAGTGGTCCAAGCGCTTTACAAAAGGTCGATAAGATTTTAATGACGATGAGCGAACTGGAGTTGTGGAAAAACAAATCATGGATTTTAATCTTTGATCCATTTTTTTCAAAAGTGAAAAATCGAAGAACACACAAAAATATGACTAACCTTTCCAGTTGTCAAAAACAAAATCCGAAATAGCTGATAATTCTAACATATGATAAACACATGTGTACCAAAATAACAACAAAAAAAAATCGATAATCGAATGTACACAGCCTGCGAATATTCGAAATACACCTTTTCTATTGAACAGGCCATGTGTATTTCGTATTTTAGAATTTTTTTACAGGGAATATTTCTCCCTCTTCCTGCGTCAACTGTGGGTAGAGGTGCAAACATGAGTAGGTAATCTTTTCTACCCGCTGAGCGGCGAGCGGGCTGCCTTTTGCTGTTGTAAGGATTTTTTAGCGTATGTTTATGTTTATATAAAAGTATGTGAAAAATTGTAGACTGTGTTTTGTGTGCTTATAGCAATTTTTCATTTAAGCCCACTCACTAAGGTTAGAGAGGGAATAAGATGGAATTTTGCCGGAGAAAAAGAAGGTCCGTACTGGGAGTCCAGCAGCCAAGGTTGGAAATGTAAGGATTCGAGTTTACATCTAATTTTGAATTAAATGTCATGTACTCGTACATAAAAAATACAAACTTATATTTTTAATAAATGTTAAAATCACTTTTTTTAAGACTACCGATTATATTTAATTTTTTATCACCGACTGGTTTCGCTGAGCCTAATCATCATCGGGGTATAAAATTAAACTTTTATTTTTTTATGTTCCTATGAACATTTGAATTGCATTAAGGTTTGGTTTGACAGTGAAAATACGTTATAAAATTTATTTGCGTAGGAAATATTTTGAGCTGGACAACCTGCAATACATTTAATAATAACAATCAATTTATTTATCTCGCATGATGTATTGATGTTTCATCTCAAATGAGCGTACTCTAATACCTTGACTGTAATACAATACATATTTTACGCAAAAATAGTATTAGTATATTTTAACTAATAATGAGATCCTACGAGCTTAGTTAGAATACTATTATCTTTATCAGCAACCTCAAATTCAGTTTAATGTTACCAATCAAACTGAGCGAGCGCTCAGTTAAAATTAGTTTAAAACGCACAAACTCGGCGTCACCCCAGCTTTCGTTCAACTGTACACTAAAGGTTAGCCATCTATTTGCATAAATTAAACTTAACCCTTCGTTGAACTTTCAAGGAAACGTCTTCGCATCTTTTTGGTTCTGACAAATCATAATGCATATTTTTTTCTGAAATGTGAATACCTTCCAGAGTTTAACTGCCTGGACCCAGTGGGACTGTGTCATCTCAAATTTGCATATGCTGTGGAAAGGAGATCTCAGCTCTCACCAGGGCGATACTGATCTGGATATTATTAATTTACGATGAGAAAAGTTAAAAAATAATGGTTCACGGATTCTGGATGGTAAAAATCTTTTCCATAATTTGTACAAGAGGTACAAGGTACATACATATTTAGTTGTCGTTTTCTTTTTTTATCTAGTTTTCAATGCTGTTAATACTTACTGTTGAAATTTTTTCTCATGAAAATATTTAAAATAAAGAGACTATATAAATACATTTTGAGAGTCGACAATGATCACTTACTAATGGAAAAATACAGTTTGGCTATATCAAGCATACTCAAAACGTCTCTTCAAAATCAAAGATAACACACTGGATATCCTTGGTTAGGCTCACCTTATGTTTATCTTGAGCACACCTTCTCGCCATAATTTTAAGATTCCACCCTTTAATATGGATATGTCTAAAAGCAAATATTTTTTAAATTCAGGATTGGCTCAATTTGTCGTAATAAAACTTTTGTGTATCGATGGCTATCATATTAAGTATTTGTTGTTTGTTCTGAAGGAACTTCCACTCTTCCTATTTATTCAAAGTGTTTTTAATTTTTTACATATGTCTAGAATTACCTACTGTTATAAGACTTTGTGTTTTTTTTTATAAGCGAGTCAGTGCATGTTTCTTACGTAATTAAAAATGCCTGGTCAGACGTTAATTTATGTAAAACATCAGTTTTTGGTAACTACTGAATTCAGTAATGATTTGTCAAAACTCCATGAAATTAACATGCGTAAATATTTGAAGGTAAATATTTCTGATCACTTCATTTTAAGCAATTTCTTTCTCACGGTGATAAGAACCCAGTTACAGAAAGGTTGTGCTTCGCAAAAAGGTTGTGATTTCACTGGGGAGCTCTCTAAGCCCCTTTACACTCCTAATTAAGACATAACTGGAAGCATTTCGTATGGAGAATGCAAATATAATTCTAAAACTATTTCTTGCAAGAAAATCTTAACCCTCTTTCCCCGCAGTGTTGCATCTTTCACATACAGTTAATTAGAAACCACGAGTTTGAGGGAATAGTACACATGCAAAACGCGTCGCTTGGCGTTAAAACTCGTAAAATATATTAATAATTTGATATTTGAGCAGGTTGGATCGTTAAACATGACATTCTGTTATCATATCAACCTCAAATAGACCTCAGTTTGGGTGTTTTATGATTTAATTTGTGGAAAATAACGTTGTTGTCAAATTCGCCTATTCAAATTGGTGATTCATTGCTAAAATATTTCCAATACAATTCTCTAAATGTCGTATCCATCAAATCAAAAAATGAATCCTTTTCAAAATAAACTTCATCAACACTATTTCAGTTTGCTTAGTTTATATTTTTAATTTAAGCGAGTTGATGATTGATGAGAACATTGTTGGCAAAAAAATACCTAAGCGAAATCCAATAATGTATTTATTTTAGATTACTGAAAAAACTCGAATTATTATTATCTTAATATTATAATAAGTTAGGTTAGTTAAACGCCACGTAGTCACTTTATTATGAATCGACATATTATAACCATGCATTTTAAACAACTATTTTTGGCAAGATAAATTGAAACATCATGTGCGTGTGCTTTGATAGTCATTGTTGCTTTGAGTAACGTTGAAAGAAAATTCCAAATTAAGATCTAGTTTATTTTACAATATGCATTATTTATTTGTGTCAAAGGTACATAACCCTTATTTTATCGTGAAGGTTTATTTTATAAACCTGAACCATTACAAAAGTATCTTCGTTTGAAAATATTATTGTGAAATATTGGGAAATTTAGTGATTATAAAGTAAAAACCAAATAAATTCTTAGCAATGGAAAAAAACCCGACTGTGTTGTCACTTCCTTAGATACGCAGTACGTGATGGAGTTTTATAGTGTAATATTGATTTGATTTTAAATTCAATCTTAGGTTCGGATTTTAACAAGCCAGATTGAAATAAAATAAATACATTTTTATTAAAAAGCTTTATTTACACAAAACAAGAGAATACGGTTTTAGAAAAAAAAGAAACAGTTGTGTTTTATTCCACTAGTGATAAAAGTTTGAAGATTTATGAAACAAAGGGGTGGTTTAATAGTGTTTCTTATGAAGCTGTGAGTCGTGTTTTTTCCCGATAAGCAGCTGCGAGACCTTGTTAAATACACAAGGCTTCGATAAATCGACACCTTTAGGGGCTAAGGGGTTAAATAAACGGCGCCGGGCGTCGAGCGTCGCTAAATACACTCTCAACAAGTGCGCGCTCGCTCCCCTAAAATCACATCCAGTAAAAGTCCTCTGCTTAGCATAATATTATTACGAGGAGTGTGGTTCTGCGAGCTTTCGCGGGACGACTGGCAGTCGGCAGCTGGCTACAAGATTTAAGCTCGAACGAAAAATTTGTTGTCATCGTACGCTCCATTACGGCGGCGAAACAATAATTTATTTAAGAAAGAAAATCCAGCTTATTCCGTACCTCAGAACATTATTTTTTCCACGACGCGAATAAAAAAATTACGCTGCAGAATTCTCGGGGTGCTTTTTAATTAACTTTTTGAATTACTGAATAAAAAACACGCTTTTTCCTTTGAACACAAATTTAAGGGGTAAACGTAGAGGACTGCGGTTGGTAGAATCAACTGGGAAGATGGGATTGTATTCTCCTATGTACTGTTATGTTTATTGAACGAGCGTAAGATACAGGGATAACCAAGATGCTGCAGGGACGTTTTGGTTATTTTATGCAAAGATTCGCACGTTCCACTGACACGTCGCCTACAGAATACACTTAGTTATGCCGCATTATGGAGATGTTCTTATTGTTTTATATTTGGTTTTTCCAAACTTCTGCGGGAGACTGGGGCTGGGAAATAGAGCCAGACAAATAGGCAAATTTATTCCAACGCCGAACAAAGTCCTGAGGTCAAACTACAAACTATTCTTCAAGACATTTACTTAATATCTCCTACCTACTTCCTACTTGGGGGAGAATTTATTAGAGCTATATTTCACGCAAATCTTTCGTGCTTGAATGATTCATTCCATTTTTCAATCCGTGGAGAGGAATAATAAATAACCTTAAGAGAATGATTGAATGCAATGCATCACGTTGGTTAAAAATAACTTACTTTTTTTAACGACCCATCGCTCATAGTAAATGTTATTACTCGTACATCAACTTTCTTAGACTAGAAGGTAAGAACATTTAATGTTAAAATTCATTCAAAATCAGTAACGACGTTTTTTGTAATTAAAATATATTTTGCAAAAATAGCAGAACCAATTCTAAAAAACGTTTTTGAATTTAAAAAAAATTGCATTTTTTAAATGGCAAAATATATAGGTATTTATTTTTTAAGTATTTTTTTTTAACAAAATAATTTATGTCACAGTGTTACTGGCTCCGAGCATTTCATATTTTTTGCCATAATCAAGTTATAAAGCAAACTATTATGATCAATGTGTCAACTTTAACTTAAGTTTTGAGAATTATTTGTGTACGTATAACGTTTAAAAATTAGAAAACCGTGCGATATTCACTGCATCTTCTATTCCCGAGTAAAAGATATTTTCAGCACCGCCCTGGTGAACGCTCACCATTCGTAATCGACGCATTGTTTGAAATGGTTTGTTATGTGTAGTGTTCTTCCCCTTCTCCTTCCCCATTTTTTACAGTTTAACATCATTAAAAAAGGTATCGACATAGATCTACTGATTACCTGCAAATGGAACTCTTGTGCAAAACCACGTAAAAAAAATCTGAGAGTTGGTAAATAAAAAGATCAAAATATAATAAAATGAGTTTTAGTTTCTGTTCAGTGCAATGTTACTAAACAATTTGGCATTGTCTCATACAGTAAAAAAAAAATGGATTCAAATATGTTCTCGCCACATACATCAAGAACATATATCACAACATAAATTGTTTTGCCATGTGGCATTATTACTTTTACAGTTATAATAATAATCAATTTGTTTTATATATTATCTCTGTGAAAGTTGATTTTAATTTATGTTTAAGTATTATAAATTATGCTTTTTTTGTTTTTTTTTTTAAGTAGTTGCCTACTGGTTGCATCATTAAGGTTAAGTTAAAATAAAACGAAGTACAAACAAATGTTTAACACAATTCGTTATAATCTTAAGCAGGAGATTAAAAAGCATTACATTGAAAATAGTACTTTCCCCGAAGATGTCACGAACACGTGATGAAACATTTAGGCAACAAAAAAAACGTAGTAAGTAATTACAATAATATTTCGACAGCTAATCTCCTTTTCGTTTGAAAGCGATCCTTCAGGAAAAACGCCCGAGGAACCCATCTGGTTTTTGCTGGCTTCGAGAGCGTTTAATATCAGAGAAACCATTTTGCTTTCAGATCGACTAAAGCGGCAGGTAAACCATCTCCACAGGGAGTTTAATTGGAAGCCGCGCACACAGGAAACTTCGCGTTCGCCGCTAATTGTATAAGGTAACTGCTTAACTTCCCAAACTACCCGAGACAGTTTCCTTCTGAGAGGTATTTCCCAATAGGATCGGACTTGCCGGTCCTCAGCGTGACGGCTGGAGTCTCCAACCAGCCTCCCTACTCTCCTTTCGCCCTCCAGCTCCTTCCGTCGCCACCCCTCTCGACTGACTTAAACATTATTGGCCTCCGATCCCCAAGTGCTCCCGAGGCGCTGCTTGTTTCTGCATCCTGTGTTGTGTGCAGATTCAGTTCGGAGGGGTTTACACGAATCAAGTCCATGTTGAGCAAATAGTACACTGAAAGTTAAGTCGAACTTGTGCCACCATAGCTCATGTGGTTAATGGATTCCGGGAGAGTTTAAAGTACGACTTGCCAAATAGAAAACAACGTTTTATGGGGATGTAAGTTGGAAATAATCTGGTTTGTTGTACATTAACCTGATATGAGCCAGCTCTCGTAGTTGTAGACACTTGCAGCACGAACACGATGTTTATAAGTTACTAGTCTTTAGTTCCTATCCGGCTTCGCCCGAGATTTTTTAGCAAGGAAAAAAATGGTTGAGACAATATGACGTCGCGTCGTATCTAATCTGCATTTATTGTTATAGAAATTATTTGCAAAATTAAAAAACAGTCGTGTTGAAATAAAAAAAAAAAATTGAAAGCAAATTTTATGATACTTTTATTAAATCTTCATCCCTGTTGTTTGGATGAGTTCAAATAAAATCTAAATTTTCACTCGTACACATTTAAACGCCAGTAGTATGAGAGCTACTATAACCGAGAGTGTCTGTACCTACTAAACGAGTTTTTGCTCTATAGTTGGTATTAGAAAAGATTAAAAGAAAATAATATCAAATTCTAAGCAGAAAAATATGCTAATAACACACGGTTAAACATTTAATTACATTTTTATGACAACCCTCTCTTGAATCAGATTAACCATTAAAGAAAAAACTGAAGTCAAATCAAACTGGCTGTATTAAAAAATAATTCAAATTAAAAAAAATAATACCGAAAAGGAAAGAATAAACTAAATACCAAAAATACCAACAATACCAAAAAATAATTACATGCAAATGTCCCGGCTGTCTAAAGCTATACAAGGAGCCCATCTCAGAGGATTTGATCCAATAAATTTCATGCCTTGGATGGTGGTATGCATGCAAACTTGTACTCTTGTAACTAATGGTGTGTAGGTATAAAATGCGTCTGCATGAGTATGCTAAAATATTGGTCTTGTGTTTATTTTATTTTATGGGTTATCCAGTATGATAAGTTAGTACTCTATAATTATTTTTTTAATACGGTTTCTCCCCAAATATAATACAAACATATATTGATACATTTTTTTAGTAGTAGATATAGGAAAACATCCAAAAAATGCGTACTTTTACAAACACATTTCAGTTTTAAAGACTGGCAGATTTTCTAAGGAAATCTGCTGTTAAGAGAGGGAGAGCATCTGGAGATATTAGCGGAGACGGAAGCGCTCGTCATTTCCGCTGCAAAGTTTTATCTTCTCCGCAAGTTCACTTTTATCTAGAAAACTTTACGAATTATGCATTCGGAAGCGCGACACACAGCAACTTGTATCCGTCACGTATACAATTAAAACTTTGGGCTCACCGCGGGCGATGCTGTTTAAATTGCTAAAATTCCGAGAATGTTAACGTTTTCCGCAAGTTCTCCGCAAATTGTATGTTTACTATAACATAGTATCTTCCGTATTCATTTTATCATTCCCAAGGTTAGCTAGGAGTAACACCTTTCTAATTATTCAGAGACCAATATTATTGCTTAAGGCAAACATCACACTGAGAGGCACTGGCTATGAAATCAATCTCATTGTTATTGGAAGGTGTATTTTTTTATGAATCCCATTCAAGTTGTTTTCATCATCTCATTTTAATAATACTCATGCTTATAACTATGATTATTTCACAACGAAAATATTCATATACCGGTAAAAAATAATGCGATCTAATTTGACTTGGCAGAGTTTAGAGAAAATATCAATACCATTCCAAAAAGTATGAAATTTATAAGTAAAAAAAGTATGAAATTTATAATAATTTGTTAATTTCAGTTAACATCAATTCCGAATTTGAAAAATTCACTCACTCACGGTCGTACGAACTCACAAATTGAATTAGTTATATTATATAATTGCTTTTAATTCATAAATGTCATTTTTTTATTACTTTGAAAATGATTTTACACGTTCATATCTCCTTGTTTTTCTCGAGTTGTTGGCTCATTGCTGAGAGTCACGATCTCCGCTACAATTTCCCTGGTGGAAAAGACTCCTCCGCTTCTAAGAGTCCTGCGCTGCACCGAGAGCCGCATATACCGACATTCCGGACGCCTTTGGTATTTAATCACTCTAACGCATCTGTGATATTCCTCTGCTTCTCCTGCCTTGCACTTTGATAGAGACCGTGAATTTCTCCAGATCCAAGTTATCCAGCTTAGCGAGAAACGTCACCGAACATTTCTTGGGAAACGTTGTAAACAGACAGTCGATTATCAATCGTAGATGTTTAGTTCTTCGTCTTTGTAATATTTATTTTGATTACCACCGGATGAATTTATAATAATGAACTGTAAAAACGATAAACTAAAATACTACTTGATGGAAATGCAATTATATATGTGGGTAGATTAAGGATTCACTAAGTCAATTCACTCACCGATGAAGTTATGGCTTGAATTCTTGAAACACTTGTATTAATGTATTATATTCTTAATTTACGAAACCAATTTTTAATTTTAACTTATTATTTTGGGAGCAACAACAAAACCGACGACGAAGAAGCAAGAGCACCGACAAACGACACGTTGTTTACCAAAAACTTCTTCTTCTTCTTTTTTATATTGCAGCGTTGTTAAATAAGAAACTGAATGGAAAAATGGCGGGTTAGGTAGAAACTGGATGAAAAACAAAAAGGTGAACCAAAAAAATTGTCTATTTGAAATCCAACACCATCGATATTGAACTGTGCAAGATTAAACATAACGTATTGTAGTTGTTGATAGAGAGTATAGTAGGTAGGAGAATCCAAAGTAGATGGTAAAACAGAAAATAATGTGCAAATTATTTACCGGCCTGCATGGTCAAGTGGTAAGACGTTTGACAGCGAATCCAGACATCGCGAATTATATTAATTTAATATGTGTCATAACACAATTAATTAATATAAAATAGTAAAAAGTTAATTTGCGGCACGTTTCAGAGTGTGATAGATGCTATCAGTATCGCTCTAGTGAAAGACCACCATTCAGAATTGAAACGTTGCTTGAAATGGCTTTAGCCGTTTTCGGTGACCAAATCAGAATAGCCAGGTACTTCCTACATTTCCTCTTCCCCATCTCCTTCTTCTCCCCATTGCCTTTAACCTCACAAAATACTCCACTTGGAGATGCCATAGTCTCACTGGCTCCAGACGTTTAGGAGCAGTTAGGACTTTTTTGCGGTATTCACTATAAAAATATATTTATTTAGATTTCAATGAAAAACATAAAAAAAAATCATTTTTTAAGCTTCCGTAAAACAAAAAATATAACATTGAATAAATATCACAAAATTTTCTAACAATTTATATTACTGAAATTAAGTTTGACAACACTGAAAATAACCCCACGTAGGCACGTTTACATATCGATATGCATTTAATTAACTGACAGCAGAACCATTTTAGTTTGTAAATACGCTTTGTTATAATATGAGTATTTTATCTCAAAACCAAATTTATTTTCCGATCAATCCTTGGTTACTGACATATCATTATTGGACAATCGGTTTTAATGATGTAATAAATCATTCTTCATAAATCGTAAATTTTTAATAACGAAATATGATAGATATAATATGTCAAAGCATGGCAGTGGTTGAATGTAAGCTGTACAATGGTGTTTGTAAGCTTTTTATAATAAGCTCAATACACTGTTTGAATTGCTAACGATAATAATATCAAGCGATTTATATTCACGCCCAAAATAACCGTGTTTTATTACACAACACATGGCGTAGCTACAAGCTCTACTACCTACTTACTTATATCTGCTTACCTCTGTCATAAATATGGAATAAAGGGCATTAAATTTAATTGAGGTTATAAATATGCGATACCAACGATAGTTCAGCTGGTTCATGAAATTGGTTCGGTGTTTATTCATATTATTTATCCATATTAAATATTAAGCTTCTTCAATTTTGCATTAGTTTGTAGGAGCAGGTTGCGAATTTAATACTGCAAAGCTCAAACTTTACGACAGCATAACTTCCAATATAACCTTCCTCCGGATGATGCGATAGCGGAGAGGAGAAGTGAGGATGTGTTGATCATTGCTATGTACTTTGTACTCTGCACTTTGTGAAGCTGGGATATTTTTTTATATTTAAAGAATGTATCGTGTGTAAAAATAATTGTAAAAAATTGTGAAGAATTGTGTATACATTGTGTAAATATTCTATTTTGTGGTAGAATCTATGGTCGTATTGGAATGAAAAACCTTTAAAAAAATTGTTACGCTTTATTAATTTTAGTTAGGTTTCATTCCTGCGTATTTATATTGGATACTAAAAACAAAAACCTATGTCTGAAGATTTCTTTAGCGGGATGTGGTCGTCGATTAGTTTTTTTTAAATCACAATGTAAAATGATAACAAAAAAACCGTGCCTATAAAAGGGAAGTTGGAACAAAGACAGCCTAGTACAAAAACCTTAAAATGATACTCAGCCTAAAAGTTGCAAACAGATATTCGGAATAATTATGTATGATCTTAAAAAAATCATATCCAACATCTAAAAAAGGTATTTTAAACATTCTTCCCGAAAACGTCAAAAATAATTGCATTTATGTGTTTACAATATTGTACACTGAAGTCGCTTAGCATAGTTCTGTAAAGCTTAAAAATCTTTGGATTATAGGTTCAATTTATTGTGTAGCCTTTGAAGTAAAATCTTATTTTGTATGCAGAAGTTGAAAAGATAAACAGAAGGAAATATTTCGAGTCACGGAGAAGTAATCTCTTTGAAAGTATTCCATTCAACTTTCAATTCCACATCAGACGACTTCTTGCCAACATCCAATAGCAGTTGATGACGTTCAATGAAACCGTGAACGTGTTTTCTGTTTATTTTCTCGATTCGAAACAAGATTGTATGGAATTTTGTAACGGCAAAATCTTCCATTCCTGCAGTTGTATTACTTCTTTCGTAGCTAGGGAAACAAATTAGGATAATGCAATACAATTGTGGTACCTGTTTCTTATCACAATAAATGTTTTAAGACATACTTCAATACTTTAAGAAATATTAATATTTTAGGTATATCAATAATGTGCCGATAGAAGCATTGATGAAGGCAAATTTCTAAACATATTAACTCAATATTATACTATTTAAAAAACACTCAAAGATCACCTTACATACAAATATATCTGATCACCTGAAAATTAAATACCTATTATGGGGATAATAAGACATTTCAAGTAGATTTACAAAATATATATTTATGGACAGTGGTAGGCCTGTTATGTAATCATTTAAGTTTTTCTGATTATTTACCTTGATAAAGTAAAAACTGTATTTAATGAACTATATATATATATATATATGTGTTATTGATTAGGTTAATACTAACTAGATATGTATTATTCCTATAAAAAACCTGAAATATATTATTTCCATGCCCAAACTGTTCTTGCAAATAGAACACTCTGAAAGTTAACTGTCAATTTTGCAGTAGGTATAGTATTTTACATTATCTTTACTCAATAAAAAAATATTTTCCATTTGTATTGCCTTGATGGGGAGAACACAATCATAATAACACGTTTCAGTGGATCTGGTCTGTTGACGTCAAGGCCTATTTGAATTCAACAGCACAAATAAAATAATGAAGTGAAAATGTTGATTAATATAAGAAAGCGGAATCGATCAAAGGAAAATATTAATTATTCCAAATCGTTTATGATGACTTCTGAAAACGGCAGATTGAAATTTAAATTAGTTAATTCAAACCAGAAACTTTCAAGACTCAATTTATTAATTTATTCCCATCAAAATGATTGGGACTGGCGAGTTTTCTTCGATAATATTGAACCTCGAAATTAATAATATTGTAAAATTTATTCGAAGTTTATTTTATATTTGCAGAAACTTGACTAAGTAATTCACTCTTCACTAAGCTTTTCAACGCTTCGGCATAATACCTTGTCGATGAGTGGGCTGCTACCTAGCTACCATAAATTCAATATGATTTTTGGAAGAAGCCTAATTAGAGGATCTAAGAACTGATACTCTCTAATGTCCAGACTTTCAAAGCAACAGCTATTTTACAAGATGTATTAGCTTTCGATGAAAGTGAGAAACAAATATAAAATGATTGGTTTTTAATCATTTTTACGACATAATTGCTTGTGGATACCTTTTTTGTCAAGTTACTCAAGCCAGTAAGTTTACCTAAGTAATACAAAATACATCCTATGGAATATATTTTAGTTGAACTTTTTTGGTATCTTATCATTCATGCAGCCACTTTTATTTATTAATAAAAAACATTCCTTACCGTAAATGTTGAATACAGCTCTACCAACATTTTCAAAAACGGTTTTTTCAGAATATCGACTTGCATTATTTTAAGTGTAACCATTACATACATTTTTTTATTCATCCACCGGATGTGAATATCCCCAAAAGGAATGAAAAAATTAATATTTACCCTCTATTTAACCTCTACTCTATCGGTAGTTCAATTGGTATTGATGTTACTTCCGGATAGAGTAGAGGTTCCGGGTTCGAGTCTCGGTTGCGACCGTTATTCTCTTTACTTTCTGGCTTTTTTCTGTTTCATTTTTACGTTGAAGGTTATTGATATTATTTCTTTAATTAATTTGAAAATAAAAAAGTATACGGCTCTAAAATTAATTCTATTTTATTTAAAAAAAAATACATAATTATTTTTTTAAATAACGGTACCTAATTTACTCGACCACGGGGCAGAAAATTGTAAGAGATGCAAAAAAAAGGTGCTTATGCAAATACCTCTGGTTTATTTACTCACAACTACTAGGATTAATTGAGTTGGTTTATTAATAGATTTTCTCAGAGATCCGTAGAAATAAAACGACTGTTTTATATATTTTCTTGGTATGAATCTCGGCACTCTTTTCAGTTGACGAAACACATTTTTTTGCTTAGAGTCGACATAAAAAGACCAATAAGAAAACATGAAATACAAAAATACATCCGAAGTAACCGTCATAATCTATATACACAATAAAAACTATACTAGACACTTAGCAAGGCTGACAGATGACTTTTGAATTAAATTACTATCACCGGATGGTGTCCTTTGTTGGAAATAAGAAACAGGTTACCTGCAAAAGAAATGGGCAGAAAAACTAAAAAACTACTGGATTTAGGTAGATAAAAGCTTTGAAGAATGAAAACAAATGTAGGTATTTGGGGAATGCCTGCTTTTGAATGTGAACTTTATTCTGATTGATTGGTGATGGTATTGAGTGCTGTATCTGAATTAAACATGCTGAAATATAATACCAATTTTATTTAATGAAATCGTTTCACCCTCGCTTACGTGGTCACCCATACAAAGCGTCCTTTGTGGAGTGTCGCACTGGTGACCGGGTGAAATGGTGAAGGGGGAGAAAAAGGGGAAAGGGAAGCCGATAGGAAGGGGGCGCATTTGTTTCTCGCGATGATCCCCCTTCCCCCGCAGCTGCTGCCTACCGCACTATCCTGTATGACTTCCTTTTATGAAACCACATATTGGAGGATAACGTTTTAGCCACCCCTTTTTTTATAAAACTCACAAACTATGTTATAAAAACAGCCGCCGTTTGTTGGTTCAATAGGCAGTCTTGAGCTTAGAGTAAAAAGTTCGTAAATTTATTTGTTCCACAAAATTATAACTACATTCATTAGCCTTCAGAAAAACTTATTTTTGAGTTTGTATTCGAAAGCATTCATCGTTTTACGGCCTCAGTGGTCGAGTGGTTAAGATGTTTGACAACAAATCGAGATGTCGCGGGTTCAAATTCCGGCGTATGTAAACTATTTCAATTCTACTAAATTCTGTTATTTCCCATTTAATTAATATTAAAAAATATACAATGAATTTGCGTCACATTACAGAGTAGTAAACACTCTAAATATCGACCTGGTGAAAGACCACCATTACGTATGAAACGTTGTTTAAAATGGCTTTATCCGTGTTTGGTGACCAGATCTGAATATTTAGGTACTTTCCAATCTTCCTTTTATCCATCTACATCCCCTACACTACCTCCAGCTTTACAGCATACCTCAATTGGGAATGCCATATTCCCACTGGCTCCAGACAGTTGGGAGCAGCTGGACCCTTGTGCGGTTTTCACGTTAAAAAAAGTTCTTATTCCCCTTCGTAAACATATCTTCAATAAGTCATACGTTAATGAAGTGACCAAATTTAACAGAGCACAAATATATAATTTTCTTCTGTTCATGTGGGTGATTTGTTTTTAATTTTTTTTATGAATAATGTTATTAAAACCGTTTTTTTTTAACCATAAGTAAAAATATGAAGTCGTTAAGCGTAAAATAACAAAATCTACCTTGTAGATCGTAAGTTCTCAACCTGGGCGATAACGCCCCCTTGTGGGCGTTTGAGACATTCAGGGGGGCAGTATAAGATACAAGATAATACTTCTCAATATAATTAAGTATGCGTTTTGATTGTTCTCATTAAAACATTTTTCTTTAAGCTCATAAATACTTTCAAGTCATATCCTATCTTCAGACTTTATAATATTACAGAGTAATTACACGTTTAAATATTATCGTGGAAATAGTTGTTTCAGATTCGCGACAGATGGTAAGTAAAAAATATGAGGAGGGGGGGCTTTAGAATAAAAATATATTAAAGGTGGGGAAAATAAGGTTGAGAACCTTAGAGTATATAGAGTGGTATCAATCAGGGGCCCAGGAGTCCAAGATTATTGTGACAACGTAGAAACAGAGTATTATATTTGTTTTCTCTTTCTCTCTCATGGTGTACGACGTAAAAACCCGGAGAAAGTGATTTATCGCAAGTTTGTAGCGGTTGGGTAAAAATAATTAGTTCTCTCTCCATACATTGTTTCGCCAAGTTGAGAACCTATGTTTTAGATCATTATTTCGTTAAAGATTTAAATTATAATATTTATCTACAACATACACACCAAAACAAAAGCATAGTAACTTTTTTTTTTTTTTTTTATGCTGAACCGTATTTTGCTTTATCCTTGAGAGGGCCTTGCGGACTGCAACTATACATCCATATTCAACTCAGAATATAATAAAACAACCATGGTGGTTTCTGAAACTTTAGATATTTGTTAGTGTTCAGCTTCAGATAATTTTATCGACAGTAACCATGTTATTTAGCGATAATGCTTGACGGAGTTGGGTGAGAGTAAATGTTGGGATGAAAAGGATATAGAAGAAAATGTGAACCAAATACTCTCAAAAATATCCTCACCTCTTGGTTTTCTTCACAAATTTAACTATTATTTTTATTATTTTTTACTATCACAAAACTACTACTAAAATGTCACAATTCAAGGTAGTGTCGAAACTATCTCGAGGTAATTAATCACTATTTTGCTCGTTATCAAATCATCACAATAAATTGTATCAATTCAAACTAGACTTTTCTTCTTCTTCACAAAAAAATATTGATTTCTACACTCTCTTTATTTACCTTTATTTTATTCCGCGTGACCATAACGGAAAGCAAAGCTTAGGGAAGTATGAATTTATTTATTTATTAATCGGAAAAATAATATAACATAGGTTTTTTTATTTTCATTTCACTTTTAAAGCGATATTTCACAAAATGGCGCTTGATAAATTAGCAAAAATATATTACAACAATTAGAATTAATAACAAAATATCATTTCAAATACAACGACAATCATATCATCCCAAGAAAAACATAAGTTTTACTTCAGATTCATAAATTAAGATAAATATATACCACGTGCTAGTTACTCAAAGAAACATTTTCCACGAACTCTCTCAAAGCTTAATTTTATATCTCATAATTATTAGTCTTCATAAATGTCAAAAGTGTACGCAAAAAAATATTATTAAATACGATAAAAAATCACCCCTCAAATTATGATCATGGATATTTTTGCGAATATAATAATCATATCCAAAGAAAAAAAACATAAGTTTTTCTGAAGATTTAAATGTAAAAATAAATATAATCCATTTGCCAGTTACCTAGGGAAGCACTCTCCTCTGTTCGTGAACTTTCTCAAAATTTTCTTCCTACTATTATCAAATTTCGTAAATGTCAAAAGTGTAGGTAAAAAATATTAGAATTACTACTACTAAGATTTAAAAAAATCCCCTCAGATTACGTTTCAGAATATTTTTGCAAAATAGAAATTTGACTGTACAACAACATCCGATTATCGAGGACGTATATTTTGGGCGCCAGCTTATGAAAAAAGGCATCACACCTCATTGTCAGGTGAGTATAAGTAGGGTGGGGATGGGGGTTTGGAGTTGGGAGTTCTCTGAGAGATAGCCGTGGTGGCTGTAGCTTAAAATAGTAGGAAACGCAATAATACCCTTTACCTCACCTTTCCGTAAGTGCCCCTGCCATTTCAATATAAAAATAAGCCTAGTTATTAAAATTCTTATCTAACTTAAATCATAATAAAAGAGCTTAAGAGGTATTTTTTAAATGTAATTCTTATTGGAAACATTAAAGGTAACAAAAAATAGATAATAAAGTTTTAGTTATATTAAGAAAATTAGAAAAAAAAACTCCTTTTGAAACGACATCCTTTTTTAAATCAACTGCCTTTATTGGCATTTAATTTTGAAAATTATCTTCTTATCGACGTATTTTTTAAATGTAATTTTATTGTAAACATTATCTTAACAAAAAATTTTTTTAATGTTTTAGTTACAAAAGATAATTTTCAAAAAAATGATTTGAAACGACATCCTCTTTTTAAATCAATTGCCTTCCCAAAATTATTCTGTTTTCCAAACGTTTATTTTTTTTTGATCTTAAAAAAAACTTTATCTTATGTTATTGATTCCAAAAGATACGATTATGTTGATGCTCATGATGTGAAGTAAAATCTCTCGTTCCTAAAATTCTGTTACCGTATTTTATTTTGATAAAAAAAACTTTTGTCCCTCCGCAAAATATGGCTGACGTACCTACTCGAAATGAACCTTTTACTATTAAACAAAAAAAAATGTATTATTTATAAGTAATGGTATTTTATTCATTAATCTGTATGTTCTTTTACTTTAATAACCACAATATACAAACAGTCGAACACTGACTACCTACAATTTGTATGGACCGTAGATGTACAACGTCATCTCGAAAAATGTTCAAGGAAATCTCACAAAATCTTGAGGCGAGCAAAACAAAAGACCTCTCTTAAAATGTCGTCCATTGAGATCAAAGAGAATGTAAAGCGCCCCGAGGCAGGTCCTGACAAACAAAATCCGTCTTTATAAATACCAAATGCAGCGCTGCAGGTAAGTAAGAGTATTAAAATATCTTCCTTGGTAGTTAAAGTTAACAAATTTATGCCGTGATACCAGAAACTAGCAACTATAAGCAAACCTGGCCAGGGGGTTACAAAGACTATATCTGAAGGAGATTTGTAAGTTGACACATTTATATTATGAAGTTAGAAACTGCAAGCAATAAAACTGATTTTTGTCATTACGTAGGAAGTTATAAGCAATAAGCTGCCATAGTAAGGGGGTCATAAAGACATCGTCAGAAGAAACATTGTTAAATTAACTAATTTACATCAGAGCATTGGAAGCTACAGACAAAAAAATACGTTATCCAGGGGGTCACAAAGACTTCACCCGAAAGAAAAATTTTGAGTTGATTAATTTATATCAGGATATAAGAAATTGTAAGCAAAGAGCGACGTTAGACAAGGAGTCATAAAGACTATGCACGTCTGGAGGAAAAATGTTTAGTGGACTCACATATATTAGAACTGAGGAAGGTGCAAAAATTAAGCTTCTTTAGCCAAAGGGTCATGAATACTGTGTGTCAAGGAAAATTGTAAAGTTGATCATTTTAAAAGGACAAATAAAACTGCAAGCAATAACCGACCTTCGCCGAGAGAGGGGCGGGGGATCATAAAGGCCATGTTTGAAGATACATTGCTAAGTTGACCAATTTATATAGTCAGGGGAACAGCATTTGATATCTGAATGAAAAAAATATCGTGTCAACTATTTTATATCAAGACATAGGAAAGTGCAAGCAATAAGCGACCTTAGCCGAGAGGCTACGAGAATTATTCTGCATGCGCAGCCGATGTCTCAAGGAAAATACGTTGTAAAGTTCATGTGACTGCAAAGCGTACGTAGCGGAGGTGGCCGGGGGCATTCCACCTCGCAGCTGAATTATAGCGTAATGACGTCATTATTCTGGCTTTACGACACAGTTTGTAAAGTGAGTTTCATCGGGAAGTTTTGCTCGATGTGATCCGGAATGCTCATAACCGAGGTAATGGTTATTAAAATAGCCTGTAACCCGAAAAATGCCGCTTTGATGTGCTGAGACGACATAAAGGCGAATTTATATGATTAGTTTTTTTCTCTGCGTGGCAGTTTGCGAGATGTGTCAGCCTCACGAGCAGATAGGTGGCGCGCTGGCGGTAACGGCGGGGATTACGGCGCCCAACGCCGGGGCATTCAAGCTGTTCCGAATAATGGCTTTCCTATCCCGTCCCGTGTAGGTCATTAAATCAGTCTGTTTTGTTACCTACCTCCCCCGTGCCTCGTGCCGCGTGCCTCGTGCCGCGGGCCGCCTGCCTCTCTGAAATCCGTATGTTCAAAAATCCGTTTGTTCAGTTCACTGTTAACTGCAAATTAGGCTTATCTTAAATTTGCTGTGAATAGTAATAGATTATGAAACACTAATATTGTACACATCGCGGTTTTGGCAAAACCTTGTCTTTGTTAGGGCAGATGTACCTAAAGGCATATTATTTATGACTTCCCTGACGATAACATGGCTGTGCTAAAACCGGTTGACGTGTTCATGTTTGATGTAGGTTCAGAAAGTAACACTGTTTGATTCCACAATTAATATAATTAAAACTCAATAACACAAACCAGAAATAGTTGATGTAAACTACTTATGTACATTACTTTAACTATATAGTACAAAAAACCCTCAAACTGTAAGCTCTGGAGTCATGACACCAGATATTTTTGTCAAGATTTTCTAGGTCACCGTAACTAAGCAGCTTTAAAAAAAATATCACGCTATCTCGTTTGTTTCATATTTTTCGATTGTTTGATAAAAATACAAAGTTATAAAAAAATTCGAGCGTAGGGGATAGTATTTACTAAAACTTTAATATTACAAATGTGCATAATGATGCCATCGAAATAAAGGCTCTTAAAGAAAAAAACTTTACAGTTTGCAACTTCTATGCTTAGGCAAACACCATAAATACAAATTATGGACGCACTACAAAGATGCCTCATTTAATCACCACATTATAAAATTGGATAAATATTCGTTCCAAGATGTTCGCGGTGAGGGAAAAAAATACAATGCCTACTTCGCAAAAAAGAGTTTAATAGAAGTTTTATCTTTTGATTTCACTATTCATTTCTTTATGCTCTAGATTTAATTATAATAGATTTTTTTATCTTAGACGAAATAGTTTTAATTTATAAACAATAATTGCCGTTCAAATACTAATGAGCAAGACTAATAAAATAAAACTGACAGGGTTAGAACTCGTGATGAGAAAGGATGGAGATAAGTATTGCATGAATATATTACCTCTGGAAAGGCAAAAGGGCTCAAACCACACTTTGGTCAAAAATGATTGAAATGTTAATTTTCAATCTGCTCTGACTTTAGTTTGATTCTGAAGACTTTTGTGGCCCTTTAGCTATCTAAAATATATTTATTGTGTCGGACGCGAATGCCCCGACAGCGGCGTTAATATAGGAATTAAGTTAGATCTAAGATTTCTCCATACGAACTGTAAATTCTATGATTTTATGTATGTTTTCTCTCGGCTCGCTCGGCCTCAAATGAGACAAGAGGTCGACAGGCTAAATCCCCTAGACCCAGGCAGCGAACGTACCTTATAACGGGAGCCAGGTCAATCACACGACCCAATAAATTATACCGTCGTAAAGGCCTGACTCCCAGCTACAAAAACAATGTTAATTTAAGTATGTAATTATTAGGCTAAGTTAGTAATTAAGATTTTTAGCCCAAAAACGGGCACCTTTTTGTACTTGTGTTTAAAAAATGTATTTCTTAACTTAATAAAAATGATGGAAGAGTGTGGAGAAGTTGAGGTTAAAGGTGATGCTTAGGAGAAGGGGATAGATTAATTAAATCTATCCCACAAACCAGCGACCCGGAAAGAGCGAGAAAGGGGGGAAACAAAATTCCCCCATACAAATCTCCCAAATCCGTGGTCGCGCCCTGGAGCGTAAATTGCGCAAAAACCAGGAAGGCAGATCACCAGCATCCTCCGCCAGCATCATCTACCTACCTTGACTTCTCGACATCGCCTAATCCTGCCTTTTCTTCTGACCATCGCTACAACTTTCTACGGACCACGCCGCAGCATCTTCATTTGAGAGCAGAACCAGCCCCTACAAGTCAACCCTAGTCGACTCCCTTACAACGAGACGACCCCTTGGAGCACTTCGCAGATCGGGACCGCCCCCCCTATTACAGTTTACTTGTGTACCTGATCACGTCGGGTACATTTATATTTGGGAGAAAGGTTGACTCAAGAGACACAAGTTTGGAACTTTTTTTAGCTTTTTTTCGCTTAAGGTAACTCAGAAAGAGTATCGAGTTACCTGAGTTATTTTTTTTTTAAATCCAACCACGCACTGAATACCTATGAATTTTATTGTAAAACAAAAATAAACTTTAGAGTGCTCTGGTGTGAGCCTTCATGACGCTTCAGCCCTTTTGCCTTTCCGGTGACGACATATTAAATATACAGGATTAACAGCAAAGTATGTTTTAGATGATGCATGACTGTGGATAAAACCTATTCCTACCCCTGCGGGAAATGACTAGATTATGAGTTTTTGAATTGAACAACTGCCATTTAAAACAAATGTATCGTTTTTTTCGGGTTGCTATTATGGTACAGCATTTTGGATAGTTACTGGATAAAAGGTCTATAGTTGTGAAGATTTGTATTTTTACTGCCTTACTCACTGCAGTGTGTTATTTTGCTCGGGAGTCCGCTGACGTATGTAATTTATAAAAACCATGTTGAAAGTATAAAGCATGACATAAAGATACTTTAAAAAACAATTCCGTCGGTTCGCTTCCAGAATCAAGTTTGATATATGCATAATACGACTTTTCTGCAATTTTTACAAGCCTTGTCATAGGCTAAAAATGAAATTTTTTCTTGTCCATTTTAGTATTGGTTTTACTAAGTCTTGAATATCTTAGAATCTCAAGAAAGAAAAAACAATTCGAACAAGTATGGCTGACATGAACATAAAACGTTTTTAAAAAGTACGTATTTTTATAATAATGAGTAGTGGAATAAAACAACTCGGTAAGAGAGAAAACTGTTTATTTTTACTTTAGTTTAACGTGTTTTTTTGCACCACCCGTTATGTATATTCTCCGGTGGCTTGGCTTCCACGGTGCAGAAACAATAAACGGCAGCTCGGGAACGCTCGGATGAAAGTTTATTTTTCCCTCAAAGCTGTGCGGTGATTAAGTTTCAAAAAGAAAACCTTTTAATCCCGACACTGTGTACAGTGATTGCTTTCGTAGCTTCTGCTTCGGAGCTTTTGAGCATACGTTTACATGAAATCAATGCCAATGATACACATCATGGTATTTTATAGAAAACGTATAGATTATCTTAAAAAAATAAAATAATAAAAAAGTAATGTACTACTACTGGTAGTTGCCTGGCTTCATCCAGCTTTACCCAGATTCACTCAAGTTTTTAAACCTCGTTTTAAGATTCTTAGAAGAAACCAACAGGATGTCGTTTCGGGTCATTGTTGACAGATAAATAGAAACCTTAAATTTAGTTTCTCATCGCCAAAAGGTTTAAGTTTTTACTTTTTTCTCGTTTTTTGGCTACAAAATTTGTTTTTTTTTCTTGTATTGATGATTTTTTTAAGGCTTAGGGAGTGAACAGCCGTAATCATATTGAAAAAAAAAACACCTACTTTGGATACAAAAACTTCATTATGACTGAAACTTTGTGTAAATGTGGGCATGAATCTAGAGGCTAAATATACCATAGCAAAAAGAGAACAAAAAACATTGAAAATACCTGTTCAAAAATCGACCTTACGTACAAATAATATACAACTTGTATTACTTAAGAATGCTAAAAAAAAGCTTTTAGGCATATTTTTTGTACGGGCATACCCAATGCTGCATTTACGAGCTAATATCTACTGCGTTTTTGGAAAGGATTTGGCTTATTTCAGGCTGAAACTTTTATATATAAGCTTGTAGCTACGAGTACGTGTTACAAAACACATATTTGGATATCCATGGAACTAATAATGCGCTTTGGAACAAAACATTGACTTATTTAATAATGCCCAGGTTGAAAATATGCTGTTTTATCAACATTTTGGCATAGAACATTGACATGGAAAAAACAGGTAATACGTCTCCCGATGTTTTTTTCATAATGTTTTTAAATTCGGCGTTAATTTGTAACAAATACTATTAATGATATTCTTTACAAAGATTATGCCAACTCAATGTCATTACCCTATGGAAATTTAAAACCGCATACCTCATTTTTCAGAATTTCGTTTTTTTTTATTTTTTTTAGTAAATATAATGAATAATAGTAATAACACACACTTTATGTTAGGATGTTCCGGAATATACAGTTCAAGATATTTTCAACGCACACTCAGAAGCTTGTGTGCTTATTATGTTTGTGTTATTTTATTATATATGCCAACAAACAGCTGCCATCAAAAAGTCAATCTTTTGTAGTGCAATTCCTTTTTTGTTTTTCGGAAGAATTCCCTACTTTTTTAAACGCTTTCTATTTTTCAAGCTATAATCAATATGTTTTAGCAAAGATTTTAAATTTTATTTTAAAGATCGAGAAATATTTCCGGGTTACGAACAACCTAAAAACATTAGAAAAATGTCTACCACCAGAACTATAAGCGAAATATGTTACTTGTGCAATTATGGAGTACTTTGCATTTATCCGCTCAGTTAGTAGGTAACTGGTCTAAAGTTTCGTGCAGAACTAGGACAATACAATACGTCTACTCTAAATAATTAAACAACAACATATTATTTTGCGAAACATACCTTCAAACATTTCAACTGCACAATAAGCTCTCCTGAAGCACAAGTAAATTTCGATTAGGGAGGTAATTATTAACTTTTAGAATATTACGGATATTATGTAAATTTTAATTAACGTGTTGAATAAATATAACAACGATATCCATGGGAATAAAGTATCTATGGCGTAAGTAAACCGTGCAGTGAAATAATTATGAAAAAGCAATATTTAGATAGCGGAAGATCTAAAAAACTCTACCTCCTATTTAAGGAATCGAAATTTAATCAAGCGACGGAGTGACAGCGGCGTTCTCAATTACCTGAATTTATTGAAACTGAGATTAAAACTATTGCAAGAGTCACCCAGAAACTTGCTTCTCGCCTCAAAGATCTTCCGTAAATTAAAAGCAAACTCTAAAACTGGTTTTAAAACGACTTAGTCCGTAATGCAGATACTTTCACCACTTATTTCTGTACCAAACGTAATCAGGGAGAAGATTTCAGTATAACTGGTAAAATAAATCGAATTTGGGGATGCGAAGTTTTAATGATCAATTAATAAAATACTTCAGCTTGTAAATAAAATCAATTGACAAATATTGAAATCAACTAATGTCAGCTGTATTTCTGAGATTCAATGATTTTTTTAATATCTTTTCATAGTATATTTCTGCCATTATAAAATATTTTTATTAATGTTATTACAAAACAAAATAATTATGGAAGATTTTGAATTGGTAAATTAAAACTAAATTTTGGGGTTCACTTACAAACTGTATTTATATTCGTTAACTATTTCATTCTATATAAAAAAATACCGGTTAAAGCCTTTAACCGGTTAGTAGCTGTGTGGACAAATGCGTCGGACTCCCACCCAGGAGTCGTGGGTTCCATTCCTGTGCTAGCTACGTTCTCCGCCATTGAAGAAGCAACATCTTTCACTTATTGTGGTGGCAGTGAAGTTTTCCAATATTGTTGGGTTATTTGTAACGCAGGAATGTCTGTTTTTATTTCTTTAAAAAAAAATACACAATATTCTGTAGAAAATACGAGTAGTCATTGCTTTAAAAATAGCAATAGGGGTTCGTATATTCTAATACACTGTCTATTACAAAATTTACTTGGTTTTCCTTCTGAAGCATCGGGTACAAATTGGGGTGAAGTTAAAAAAACTCACCTTCGAAACACTTTCTTTACTTGGTATTATTTAATGGAACTGACTCATCGCATTTTCTTTATGTGTCAATTTCCTTCAATAAGCTGTTACAAAACACTCAAAATTATTATGATCCTAAACTAAATGCAGTATTTGTGTTAAACACCTCTATACTTTATGAGGAGTATGAAATAAGCTGATGTTATCATACTTGAGTGAAATTCAATCATTTAATTCAAACAACGTATAAAAGTTAGCAACTAGTATTTATATATTCTTTAAGTACGGAATGAAATTTTATCAGAAATCAAGGAAATAAAAAGCTTTCATGTAGGTACCTACTAGGAAGGGATGAGATTATTGGTGCAAGACCCATTACAATTGTTGTCAGGGGGCACATGCAAATAAACATGCGTCAGCCTGAAATTGGCTGGTTTAAAAGTCACATTGCGAAGAGCCCGGGGTGGGGGGGGGGGGGGAGGGCGGGAAAAGCATCCGCCGCGTAGCATAATAACCCGTCGTCGAACACTAATCCCGTCACGTCTTCCCTCTTCCTGCCACCTTCTGATTTCTACTCCCCTTCCTCGACTTCTCTTTGTCACCAGACATATCTCCAGATCATTTTACTAAAGATTACGAGAGTCCCGACAGGGCGGAAGGCTACCTTTCCAAACCTTTTGGAGCGGTGCAATACTGTACAATGATACCGTAAATTGTTATCATTGATAATATTGATTGTCAGCATTTATAGTAGTTGTTGTGATAATCCAAAAATATACAAACGCTTTGAAAAACAGAAAAGAGACATTTTACGTGATATGCGTGCGAGAAGGAAACTATTTTTAAGAGAAGGAAAGGAAGATGATGTTGGAGGTAGAAATCGAAAAGTGGGTTGCTGTTTAAATCAACCACTGAAATTTGCTAAAGTATTTTTTTACCAGTGCTGTTGTACAAAAGGGAAATTATTCTCTGGAAAGAAGATTAAATATACTACTAAAAATTACTTAAGAAACCATTCAAAAAATAAATTATTTGACCGCTCCGAGTTTCGATCTCGTGACCTTACTACTTTTCCACTTTAGTCGTTTTGATAGTTTGGTCTTACTGACTTGGCTAAGAACCTATACGTTTAAAAATTAACTGTTTTTTTATCCGCGATCTGAATTCACGCAGAAACGCCAAGAATAACTCACCTGTAAGGAATAGTCCATATAATTTATAACTGTAATTAACTTTCCTGAGTCATTCCAGGTACCGTTACAAGTAATAAGAACTTTGTCGTTAATATGAATCTTAACTTTGCCGAAGGAGAAGAAAAAATCTTTAGCATTCAACGATTCAGATGAGTGTTCAAAATGGTTAATGAAGGCCGACAAAACCCCGCCACAAAAAAGGTTTGAGATAATTAAAATGCTTTTTAGTCCCAAAATTTCTTGGTCGTTTGATACTTAAACTTACAAAAGTGATGGAAGGTTTTACGAATTTTTCTCTAAGATGGTAATATAATATAAAATGATTAGGTTGATGATGTAAGTATTTGTAATGCTGAACCTTTGAAAAGGCAAAGCGCATAATTTAACATTTTTCTAGAATGAATTGTTTAATTGGACACTGCAAAAATTTGGACAAAAGAAAGGGTTTAAATAAATTATGAAATTCGCAAATGGTTGTCCTTGAAAACACACTCCCGGAAAGACAAAAAAAACTCCAAGCATTTTTTTAAAGCCAGATAGAGTTTAGTACACGGAGCTAGAGATTAGAAAATACAAAAAAATATACGCAGTCACTTCTGTAGCGGTTGGTACTGTCAGGATTTTTCCTCTCACTAAAAAAACAACCCAATTATTTTCAATGACTGTAAAAGATTACTTTTTACGCAAGAAAGTGTTGACGATTGTTGTACGTACCTGAAACATTTTTCGTTTTTGCGAAAATGTTGGATTGTACTTTAGGTTTAAAATAATAAATTATAATAGAGACCTACGACCCGGTTTAATTCGTTATATAAAACGCTTTTTTCTATTAAAAGTTTTATAATCTGCATTTGTAACAAAAATTAGTGCGTCTGGTCTTATTTTTTAGTGTTATGAATTTAGTCAAGCTCTAAATTCTTAGACGCAAATGGCTTCGAAAGCTTAAAGTAGATTTGATTACCTATAAATTCTACCCAGAAAAATATTACGAATTTCATGACGCAATAGTTCACCTTTCGAGGATTTTTGATGCTGATCAGAGTACTGCTATATACTCGTAGTATGCATATTTTAAAAGAAAATTAAGTTTTTGCTCAAATTCAAGTAACAGTTAGAATAGGTAGCAAAATAATGACAGAGAATTACTGTTTGGGGAAGAGAAACAGAGGCCGCAATTTACAAAAATGTGGCAAATTTCCTAAGGAAAGTCAGTAGTTTATTAAGATTTAAAAAACTAGCGATTATTCAAAGAGTCTTAGAGCTAGACAACAGAAGTCCGAAAAAACCTTTTGCCTTTTAATGAGTTGCGTGGAGTTGAGCTACTTTAAATCTCCAGATAATACTAGAAGTAAGACAAGTTGTTAATTATCACAATAACGTATACAAAAAAATATGAGAAAGATGTTCCTGGTAGGTACATTTTTTCCATAAAATAATTCAAAAATATTCTTAAGAAATACATGCTGCCATAACACGGTGATCGGCTCTGATTCGATTGGGTTTGTGTTTGTGGGGGTGGTTACAGGGGCTGCGTGAGCGGGTGGGGGTGGTAGAGGGTAAGATTTGATACAAACACGTTTGCTAAGTTGCTGTGAGCTGGGTACAAATGACATGCAAATCTTTGTAAGAATGAAATCCTCTCTTTACCATTTATTTGCATCAGAAGAAAAATTCAACTCGCAGGAAAATATTTTCGTGAGAAATCAATGTGCGTTACAAGTATTTTTTCTTTTTATAATGTTAACAATATTGGTAAAATATTATTTGGATGATTTTAATTTTTAATATATTATAAAATCCATAATATTTAGATTTTACGACGTATTCCGCATCAATCGGACGTGCACAGATGCTGGTGTCAGGGATCTAGTCAGAAGAATGTGCGAGTTATTCCTTCAAAATCAAACTTTGATAGATTCCGAAATATTATTCAACAATTTTAGTAGAAAATTAAAGCTGTCCATACAAAAAAAAATAACTTCTACATAATTTTTTATACATTGTACTTTGTATCATTTATCTGTGTAACACTATTTTAAAATTTTTTTTCCCTCAAATTCTTTTAAAAAATATTTCTAATGCTTATTTATCTGCTGCTCCTTTGTTTAGACAAGGCGCAATTTTTTAATTTTTTTTTAACATAATCTTCAATTTTATTTCCTTTTAAAAATTACCGGTAAAGATTTGACGGCCTCCGTGGTCGAGTGTTAAGACGGTCGATTACGAATCCAGAGGTCGCCGGTTTAAACCCGGCATGCCCACATAAATTTTACTTTTTAAAATGTGTCATAACACATTCAAATAATATGAAATAATAGATAGTATATTTGCAGCACTTACCTATAATATAAGTATCACCCTGGTGAAAAACAACAATTTAGAATCGAATCATTGCTTGAAATGGCTTTAGCCATGTTTGGTGACCAGAATTAAATAGCCAGGCACTTTCAACCTTTTTCTTCCCCACATCCTTCTCCTCTTCACTACTTTCAGCCTCACAACATACCCCAACCGGGGATGCCATAGTCTCACTGGCTCTAGACGGTTGGGAGCAGTTGGGACTATTGTGCGGTATTGACCATATATTTATTTTTTAAATACCAATTTGCTACTCATGTAAATCCATAAAAAAATAGTTAGGATGCAGGAAAATTCCTCAGTTTATGTATACAGTCTTACTAATTACTGTTTGCATCTGGGTCTTCAATTTTTTTTTAAAGTTTTAAATAAAACATCAAAATGCGTTATATTGGTACCTGTTTCAAGTTACTGTAAGTGATACCCTGATAAGGATCACCGCTTAGAATATAAACGTACGTTGCTTGAAACAGTATAACCTTTGTTGGCCAGATCTCAATAGTTCGGTAAAAATCACCCAACCAACCTCTTTGCATTCAATTTCCTTTCCTTCACTTTCTTCAGCATCACAATATTCAACAAACAGAGTTACCATAGTTCCACATGTTTATCATATTTCACAGTCGGATTTCTTGAGCAGTATTGCACCAAGGATTAGAAAGTTTAACCATTTCAGTGTAGTTTGACAAAGCATATGAACATTCTAAAAAATATTTGCAACCATCTACAAACATTAACAAAACGATCGTCACTATTTCAAAACACACAATGAATAGTGGGCAAAGCTTTGAACTATTTTTGTTTCGGTGATTGATTGAAAGTTTTCACAAAACATTTCCACACCGCGTGCTGTTTACATTATCCCAAATAATTCAATGAATACAAGAGGCATAAACGTGAGTGTATGCTGTAAACCGTGATATATAAAGGCCGGGGCAAGCTGAACAAGAAGAATGAATAGAGCAGAGAGAGTGTGTACTTACTCGTAGTTTACCCTCAGCCTGTTAATTTTCGATCTCTCGACACATTTCACGCTTCATTTGTTTCAAACTATTTAAATCAGGCGCGACACTTGACAGTAATTGACTTACTCGGAGAAGGGTTTAATTATTCCCTGAAATTATTCCAGATATCGAGTCGGAAAGTGGCCAGATTTAGAATTTTCAATAGAAATATTATACGTAGCACATCACGGTAGCACCCAAATACACAATACAAACATAAATAACCAAGCGAACAATAATAACTCCTAACGAGATAACCATGATAAACAAGTAAAATAACAACATATTATAATTCATTGAAAGAGAATAATAGTGTAACATCTGTTATCTTTAAAGAGTAAAGTAATGATATACGAGGCCTGTTCAAAAGAAAAGAAAAAATTTGAATTTTCGCGGGCTGTGTACATTCGATTATCGATTTTTTTGTTTGTTTGTTATGTTGGTACACATATGTTTATCATGTGTTAGCATTATCAGCCATTTTGGATTAGTGGTTTGTTTTTGACAACTGGAAAGGTTAGTCACGTTTTTGTGTGTTCTTCGATTTTTTACTTTTGAAAAAAATGGATCAAAGAATAAAATCCATGATTTATTGAAGAACACACAAAAACGTGACTAACCTTTCCAGCTGTCAAAAACGAACCAATAATCCAAAATGGCTGATAATGCTAACATATGACAAACAATATGTGTACCAACATAACAAAACAAAAAGCAATAATCGAATGTACACAGCCCGGGAGAATTAAAAATTCATATTTTCTTTTGAACAGGCGATGTATATCATTTTGCTGGTGTGCAGAACATAAATATACCTGTTTTTTTTTTGATTTTATGGATTCTTTCGTAATCCTCTGCTAACTAGTTGGGCCTTTTACAAATACCCCTCATAATGTCTACCTAACTAGTATTACGGCTCATTAGGCCTTATTACTACCAACATCTGATGGTTGTATTTAATTGACTGAATTTAAGTTTATATTAGTGAGTTCTTAGGGAAAAGGTCTTTACTAGATAAAAAAAACCCTAAGCATAAATATACCTTAGAAAAATTGGAACAAAGTTTTGTATTACTAAAAGTTTCATTAAAAATAGTTTTTGTGTTATGGGTAAATACTTCACTTTAAAATCAATCACACAAATTTAAAAAGTCCCAGACTTCTCTCAAATAGTGAATATATTTTAAATAGCTGAAGCGCCACAAAAGTTTTCACAATCAAACGAGAGTCGAGCATTCGATGCAGAAAAAAAAAACTGATAAAAACTGCATTTTTAACTCAATTTTGACCAAAGTTTCGCACAGCCTTTTTGCCTTTCCAGCGACGATATAACTTAATATTTCATATTAAAAATTGTAATCGGGAATATCAAAGGGGAAACTGCGGAAAAGCGTTTTCGATTTCACAAATCAATTGCTGTAAAACTGCATTTGACATTTTCGATTAAACATTTTTTTCTACTAAAATAATACGAAAGGGAGGTATCACACAGTGGCAGTGTTTGCCGGCATTAATCTGGGTGGGAAATCCCAGTATCAAACAAACTAGCGAAACTTCCACTGTCATTGGATTTTGGGGCTTATGCCCTGAACGGGTGCGGTGAAATTCGTTCGACGAAATTTGCGGCCGCAATGAATTTAATGGCATTGGATAAGCGCCGCGCAGTGTTTTGCGGATATGATATACGGTCGCGCCATTTTAATGGTTGAATAAATCAAAGATATATTCTTTAGTTCTCATTGGATATCACTGGTGGCGTAGTGGCGATCGATCTTCAAACAGGGATACCTTAGCAAATAAAAATAATAAAATTTGTTCTCTGTACTTTTAATACGAAAAATTTTTCGGCTATCGCTATAAAGTAAGGTAAAAAAAACACATACATTTTGTGATAGGTCAGAGTTGCCTGAAATATTTCACATTTCACGAAACCAAAATCTTGAACATGGTAATTGGCAAAGGTAGAGAAAAACAGAGGTTACAGAGGTTTGACGGCCTGCACGATAGAGTGGAAAGACGCTCGACAACGTGCTCAAACCCGGCCAATAAGTTTTATTTGATTAAAATGTATGTTAACACATTTGATTTATATAAAATAATGAAAAGTGTATTTGCGGCACGTTCCAGGGTGGTAGGTACTCTAAAGTATCGCCCTGGTGAAAGACCACCATTCAGAATCGAAGCGTTGCTTGAAATGGCTTTAACCGTGTTTGGTGATCAGATCTGAATGGCCAGGTACTTCTCAATCTTCCTCTTCTCCATCTAGTTCCCCTCCTCACTACCTTCAGCCACACAACATACCGCAATCGGGGATGCCATCGTCTCACTGGCTCTAGAAGGTTGGGAGCAGTTGGGACTCTTGTGTGGTATTCACTAGCGTTGTGACCGCTTTGAAAGAACTACTTCAAAGAACTACTTCTTTTGGCAGCATTTCCTACTTCATTCATTGTTCATTGAACAAATATTTCAATTGAAGTTGGTAGTTCATTTAAGCGTTCATTCATTTCATTGGCTTTATTCAATTCATTTCATTTAACAAGTACTTCAACGGAAGTTAGATTACAAAGAACTACCTCAATTTGCAGCAGTTCATTTGTGAAGTCAAACTTCAAAGCCTAAATTGCAGATTATATATATTTTGACGACCAGCACTTTTGATTTCGCGAGGAACCAATTCCAGTTCCTTTCAATTTCAAACCTCTACCGACTATTACGTCTTATTTTGACAAGGAACCGGTTCTAGTTCTTTTCACTTTCAAATCCCTACCAACTAGGACGTTTTTTTTTGACGAGGAACCGGTTCCAAAAATAACTGAACAAATAACTGGATAAATTCAAATCCCTTTTTTGTGAGTTCGACTTTAATTGAAGTGTTCACTGCGAAGGGTTCATTTTGAAGAACTAGCCATTCGTGAAGCATTCACAAAACATTAAGGTTTTTCTCAACGCTAGTTTTCACTATAAAAAATAAAAATAAATCATTACGCAGCACAGATCAAACCTATCAAACTTTCGGCACATCGGTGACCACAATTCTCTATGCAGCATAAGACCAGGAAATACCTAAAATGATCTGAAAGAAAAAAAAGAACCAGAAAGTACCCTAAAAGACCAGAAAAATCCCGGTAGATTCAGAAATGATTCTTTTTTTATGTAACGATAGAGAACAAAACAAGTTTCAAATTCTCCAAAATAGAGCAATGAATATTACACTTAGGTGAAAAAGATACTCAAAAGTAACTTAAATGTCAAAGAAACTAAAGTGGATAACAGTGAAATAGATGCTTACATTAAACACATTGATGTTTACACATAAAATGAAGAAACACTTGTTACCAAAATATTTTCTGACAAAATTATCTACAATATGTATATTCACAAACGTAATACAAGGATATGCAAAGAAATTAGACTACCAAAAAAGAATAAAGCCAATACACAAAATAGCTTCTTTTAAAAAGGGGTGGAATGTTACAATGCGCTGCTGGAAACAATCAAAATTATGGCAAATAATAAATTTAAAATAACCTATAAGAAACATTTGAATGCATTAGTTATATCAATTTACCAGTAACTAATATAAAATAAATAAAACTAAAAGTAAAGGAACAAAAAGTATCGCATTAATTATACCTTTACCTAAAAATTTAAATTATCATTTTTCAGAATACCGGAAATAAAACCGACATTTATATATTTATCTCAGCTGTAAAAGCGTTAGTACGAGGTTCGTCAAACTTCAATATCAAAATCACAATCCTCAAACTTGATCATGACCATATTTGTAAAAATCCTGCCACTTCACGACTAAAAAGTTGGATGCATAGTATGCTTTAGATAAGTATGCTTCGTTATGTTTTATGAAACCTAATGCTTGTTTAATCCCTCTATATGAAAGTTGTCGCTTTAGCAAATAACCCACATCGTGTTGGAAACTTATAAAATTAAAAACTTGTTGTATTTTTAAATATAAAAGCAGCTTAATTTAAAATTTAAAAAACATGATAAAACAAAACAAATTACCTACCTGCTGAGAAGCTTTTCATAAAGTTGAACAACTTTTTTTTATCTTTGCGATAAAACTTGTTCTTCGTTTTCAGAATCGTAAGTATTCACAGAATGCAAATAAGAAACAAATTAAGTTTTATAATTATCCTACTACTGATATAAAGTTTAGTGGTACCTTCAGAGATGTAAATAATTATTAACAAACTACTTAAAAAATTGCTGTTTAATAAAAATATTACTAAGACTAGGTTCATAATATTTTGTTGAAGTAAGTCTTTATCATATTAGTATATACCTACTTAGGGTATGTATCTACGCACACAAGCTTAAGTATAATGGGATACAATCCTATAAGTTAAGAGATAATAACAATAAATGGATTACTTCTATAGCGCCGTTTTCGTGGGAAAATCCCCCCAAGGGCGCTGTACAACTTAATTTATGTACCCTATAACTTATCACTTATACTTACAGCTAATAACTTACAGCTAAAATTTATTACTAATAGTTAACAACTAAGATTTTCAATTTGTGACTTACAATTAGGACTTTAAGCTAGTAACTTACTACTGAGACTAATAAATAGTAACTTACATCTAAGACCTATAGCTAGTGACTTACAACTAATAATTATGACTAGTGACTAGTGAAAACTAATGGAATGGAAGATTATGTTCGCAAACTACATGAGTATCAAAAACAAAGCTTAATACACTCTTGCCACTGCCCTACTATAACACGCTCTAGAAGTATAAAGTATCTTGGCATTGAAATCGATGAAAATCTTCGATGGAACTCCCACATAAACAACATTACCATAAAACTCACTAAACTCACGTTCTTCTTTAGAAACATACGTAATATTCACAACAAAAATGATCTGTATAAAGTATACTATGCCTTTTGCCAATCGCGTATAGAATATGGAATTATTGGATGGAGATTTGCCTCGAACACCCATATCGTGAGAGACACCCAACTCGTGAAAGCACAAAAAAGTATTATAAAAACAATCCTAAGGTACCTATAAGAACTCCTTCAAAATATATATTTTTTTTACTTCTTCCAGCATCACAAAAATATACACAAAAATGCTCTACTTAATTTTTAAAGAAATATTGAGTACCTTACTGACCAACACACTTACCCTACTAGAACAAAAACCTTAAATAAAATAAACATTCCAAAATTGATTACATCTTTTTGACAGAAAAACCACAAGTTCCATGCTGCCAAATTATATAATGCTCTCCCAAATCATATTAGAGATGCCACCGAGATGCAAATGTTCAAGAGCAACATAAAATGTGGATAAATAACCATGAAGACGAGGATATTAATTATGAAGTAATCATAGAACCGGTGATACCGAACCAGCAACCTACAGTCCACCTCGGAACAGGAATCCCTAGTAAGGAGGAATGTGTATAAAATATTATTTTTATTCAACATATCTGTTTTTCAAAATGTTATATTGTAATTATTAAAAATAAAGTAAACTTAAAACTAATAGACTAAACAAACTAAATATGTTGCGATTTTCATAATTTATATAGGTATCTGTAAAACTAGATAACATTAGGCCAAACCAATGGTTCTTGTTGTAATTTTCAGCGATATTTTTAACTTCAATTGACAGTTGCGTTGCTTCGTAAATCGAACCTACAATCCAATGAATCAAATTTAAAAAAAAATACCAAACTATTACCTTAAGGAAGGCCGCCAAAGTACCCCTGCTCATATTGGACTCATTCACAGTGTAATCAATTAATCAATACTTGGTCAGTTTGTTGCCAAATGTATTGTTTGGAGTACTGTTACTCATTATTTCCCCCTGTTTCCTGAATTTAAATAATGGATCCCTCTCATATTTCACCGGCAGCATCCGGTTTTCGCAATCCTATTCACATAACATCTAGCTCCATTTAACTTTGTGATTTCATTTACTAAAATTTTGCATTCAACAACACACTTTTTGAAACGGTTTCAAACCAATTAAAATAACTCATTTATCATACAAAACTGTTTAAAACAAATTATTTATAAGCTCGGTTCATAGCATGGTAGAATGATTTTTAAATTTTTTTGACTTAATAAGCTTAGCCTTTGTTCTCTATCCGAAAAAATAAAAGTATTTTCACATTTACATATGTTTTCTTATTTATTCTTTAACAAAGATTGTATTATTATTTTGTTATTAAGAAAACTGCGTATAATTATATACATCAAGGAACGTGTATATTAGCATTGTGATGTTAGAATCAAAGTAATAAATACGTTTTTTTACAAATGCTTGGACTGATTTCACCATGCTACGGAAATCAAAAGAATGATTTACTGAGGTTTATTTTACATGGATTGGGATAAAAACCTTTTGTTTTGTACAATTTTGGAAAAATACTACCACAATCAAAGTACTGTTAAAAGAATTAAAAAAAAACCTTTGGGTTAAAATTTGAATTTTCCTAAAAAGTTACACAGCAAAAGGTATATTACGGGAATAATGTGGTGAGTTCTACGCTTTTTTTGCAAAATGCGTTAGTAAGTATGACGCTTTGGATAATCTTTCTTCTGATTTATTATGTGCATTGTTGCTGTTTTGTTCCGATACATACAAAAAGTAGTAAAAGTAGATACTAAAAATAGTTTTAACCCTAGGTGAAAGGAGTTTTTAACTAAAATAATCAATTTTATTTGGAGGTAAAATGAAAGGTATTTATTTGTTTTGTGAATAAACACAGGATTATTTATGCATGCCAAAGGCTTAAAATAATATCTCAGAACAGTTTTCATCTAGAGGTAGGTAATGTAAAGCATAAAAAATTATGTGGCAAAATAATTTATAAGAAACCTATACTACTTAAGTATTTATAAAGCTAAATTCTCAAAATGTATTTACACACTTAGTTTAGTGTCACTATGTATCTCATATCTAAATAATAAGAAATAGAAATTTATATTTCGACTCACAGAACTACGCAGACACACATATTATGGGGGATGCGAATTTCAAATAGAATTAAACAGTGATTTAAAATACAGATAATTTAAAAGAGAAAAAGAAAAATTTATAGATATTTTCAATGCAGGTGGTAAAAAAATTATGTCTCCGTTCTATGACTTGCCCAGTTTTTGGTGTATGACGAATTTGAGTGCCTGGGTGTTGGTGGACTCCTACTGCCATCATAATAGGCGGAAAATGTTGCTAGTGCAACGATGGAGGACTTAGCCAGCAGAGAGATTGTACCAACGACGCTCGGGTGGGAATACGACACGTTTGTCCACTCAGCTACTAACTGGAAAACAAATTATTTGAATATACTCGTATATGTAAAATGTAAATATTTTTTGCTATTTGGTGGCAACAGATCTGATTATCCTAGATCTATCAACTCTTCCGTAATATTTTATCTTCCCTTTCTTCGTTTTATTCCGACTCACAATATGTCCTAGTATTGGGGCTGCCAATTTTCTACCGGCTCCGACGAAGTTGGGACTGTAGATGAAGGTAGTGGTAATCACATAAAAGTTTATTCTTTCCCTAAACGATTTGGTATTGTTTCGGGTATAAAAATGGTATATTTCTTTCGTCTTCCATTTCCAAGTTTAAGCATTCAAACACAATAGACGAATGTTTCCCGAAAATTGAAAAATGTTCTCATCAAAAAAACTTTTAGTGAGGCTTTTCAAATTCTGTTGTCACTGCCGGTTCTAAAATGATTTTCCGTTTCTCCAAATTTTCCGTACTGAAGATGGTATTCGGCGTTGCCTTATTTCTTTAATATTCAATACTAGTTGTTACCTTCATAAAATTCATTATAATTAGAGACTTTATAAGGTAGGTAGGAATTGGAGAAGATTATATATTTCTTAAATTTGATAATTTCAATTAACATCAGTTGCAAATTAGAAAATTTCACACTCGTCCAGTCCTACGTACTCACAAAGAAAATTGTCACACACACTCGCTCACACACACAATACCAGCTTTAAACTGCTGTTATTTAAATTATTTATTTTTTTACCAAAATTTTTTCGATTAAATGCTTAATAAAATTCCACCAAATAAAAAATAAATAACCATTTTCTTTCGAAATGACACAAAATTTTCATAAAAAGTTATTTCATATAAAGAAATGCGAGGGGTATTTAACTAAAAAGAGTCTTAATATTCAGTAGATTGATGCATTTTTGTCTTTATTTTAGGTTGCATATAATTAATATATTATTTTATAAAAAAATAAAAGTCACTTACAAAACCTTTCTACAGAGCAATGTGTAAATTACTCAAATGTAACGGTAACTCTGGCGTGATATCTTGGTATCGGAAGAAGTTTTTGAACCTGGTAACGGAACGGTTAATACAACCTACCTCTCACTCGGGCAATATCTAGTTTTCTGAATGAAACGTTTCTCTTGAAGAACGTGCTGGTAAAATAATATTGATGAAAAGGGTAAGTTTGTATTTGCACTCTAAACAAAAAAGAATGTTTGAAAACAAATTTTGCAAATCATGTAGTTTTCTTTCGCACCACAATTTTTCACTTACATAAAAGCTTTCCCACCTCATAAAACAGCCGCAACGTGACAAGACCTCGAAAATATCCTGAAAAGGCTCTTGAGCCTCTCGTTATTCCGGATCCGGAGGACCTACCTCTCTGTATCTGTACAAGTTTTCAGAATATCTTTTGCAGGCGTTAATCTGAAAAAAGCTTTACAAAATCCCTAAAAAGCTGTGACCGGAAACAGGTCCCGGCGGGCGGGAAGCGAACACCATTCCACGAGGATTTGCGAAGCGCTATTTCTACTGTCACTTAAAACACAATGTTGAAAGTGAGCTTATTGATCTTTAAAAAAACTTTTCTGAAAAGCTGGACATGAATATATCCCAAAATATTTATTGCCAAAATGATCCCAAGAATATTTGGGTTTTATACGTTATTTGATAGATATTTGACTCAACGGAGGTACATTTTACCTATATATTGTTTATAGCGTTTGCTTGGGGTCTAGGTAGCTTAAATGCTACATGCTTGTCGTCGCGTTATTTTGGTTTTCTACGTTGGTTGAGAATTCTTTTGAACAAAATTATGGATTAATAATAAATAAATAAATAAAAATCTCAAAGAACAACAAATGTTAATTATTAATATAAGTTTTACAATATAATATGTTCACTCGTAAAAGTAATAAATCGTTAAAAAAAATCAAGGGCTCAAAACGTTCCTGAATCCGTACTACACTGATTGCAATGTGGACAGATCAAATAATCTTATGGCATCAACAGATTAAAAATCATCTGGAGTTTGTGTCTTCTTCATCGGATGCACTCTCATTTGAGGTTGGCTATCACATAAGCGATCCCCACCCTGCATAATTCAGTCGGAACTCTGCGAAACTGCAAACGTACCAATCACGTGCCAGATTTTAAAGCCACGAAGTGCTGCAAGGTCAACTATCAATATAACATAGGATTTTCAATTGAGTATTCTTGTATTTTCGTTATAATGTGACCAAGATACTGAATATTTTTTCTTTTTAAATGTAAAATTTCACAATTTTTGGTCAGTTGACGTAGAACTTTTACGGAGCTAGTATATCACTACAAATTGGGTCAAAGTAAAATAAAATAACCTAAAAAACATCTCTTTCATAAATCCGGCATTTCAGTGAATCTGAAAATTGTCAAAAAATTAAAAAAGTTTGTCGGTAGTCTTAAATTTTTTCAACGTGGTTTGGTAGACATTTCACTTAAATAAGGTTCTGTTTTACCATGACACTTTCCAGGCCAGTTTCCGGGTGGCTACTACCGCTGCCCGCCGGATTCGGGCCCAGGCCTCGATGCACTGTTGGCGAAGTTCACTGCTAATTTTCTTACGCTTTGTGAACTTGCGAAGAACAATGGCCTCCCGGTGCTGCCGGCGCGGCCCGGAACGTTCGGCCTTTGTTTTGGCAGTGGCGTGGTCAGTAAACAGCCCACTCGGCTGCCCCGCACGCGCGTCCTTTGGAAAGGGTTAGTTTAGACGTGCACCGCAGACAACATTGAATTACTAACACTTAAAATATAATCTGTGTTCATTGAGCTTGAAAGTTAAACTAGTTTTCAGAACCGTACCGCGATATTACAAGGAAATTGATAATATACTTGGGAAAAAAAAATAAAAAAATAAGCTCAAATATGTATACATATTTCGCTTTCTTAATAGGTCTAGAACCTCGCTTCCGTCATTTTTCCATAGATGGCTTTAACGGTAAGTAGTGATCGAAATAAATAGATCATAGACGTCATGCAATAAACTTAGGCATTTATCAACATAACTCTATGGAAAAAATAGTCGTTTTGTGTTTGTATTATAGAGTTATTCTCAATTTAAAATGTCAGTTTACTAGCCGAATTCTCGTAATTTGCGGGAGGTTGAAAATGCTCGACCCCATGTCGTGAAAGTGGTCAAAACATATTTGTTAACGTTGGAATGGGAGGTCTTATTTCCAAATATTTTCGTATTTTCCAGACGTTGCTTTTTTCTAAATATTACTTGTTTTGATCAATGACACAACCTGGCTGACCAACCCTTTCGAAGATGTCTTATGAAGAAGTAAAAAATTGAATCGATTTGTGGATCGTTTCAAAAGATGGCCAGTTTGTTCAACGCGGGATTTGTACGCTGCCCTAAAGATGGGAAAAAGTATTGGCCAACGACAATACTATATAAATATACAATTATAAATGTATAGCCGGTTTTGTACAATAATGTCTCGAATTTAAAAAAAAACGGTGGAAGCAAAGTTGTACACCTAATAATATTTCCTAACTTACAAAATAACAATAAGACATTTAATATTGCTCAATTAGTTTGAGATTGAATAGCCTTTTTAAATGTTCATTTAAAACCAGGCGTACAAAGACAATTTAAAAAAATACTTTTTAGACGTTTTGTTACACACATAGTTCATATAAAGAACCAATGTGTGGGGCACATTCCAGAGTGGTATATTCTATCAGTATCATCCCGGTGAAATACCACTGTCCAAAATCGAAAAGTTGCTTGAAATGGCTTTGTCCATGTTTAGTGACAAGATCTCACAAGCGAGGAAATTCACAACTTTTCTCTTTCCCAACTTCTTCCTCTTTCTACTCCTTTCAGTCTTACAACTTACATCAATTGGTGATGCCATAGCTCCACTTGCTACGGGCAGTTGGGACTCTTTTATATCGACCCCTTGGAATAACAAGGTTCCACCTGAAACCGCACTGCTATGCAAAATAAACTCTAAAGAAGCTTTTTATAGAGCCCATTATCGCATGAAATTGTTGTCAGATGAAACCTTGCTATCCCAAAGGCTCAATATGTAGTATCTGTACACAAAAATGTAGCCACAGACCAAACAAATCTCAAAATTTGGTTATTTTCATGAATTTTATAAAAATATATTTGATGGTTTGCAACACTGGCGCAATTTACAATGGAAATGAAATAGATTAGTTAATGACATTTGTTTTATCTGCAAGTAAATCAAATGTGAGTATTTTACCCGCAAAAACAAAATGCGTTGGTCTAATCTATAAACGAAAATAATCAAATTAATAAATTCACTGAAATTATAAGAGTCAGACTGAATTGATTTCTTATCAAGAATGAATCTACCCATGTCTTATTAAAAACAATAGAACTAAAAAGCCTCGGATCAAATCATCTTAGTGAGTACACGAAGCAGAACAACATAAAGATAATATGTACTTACTTAAGTACGTAGTTACTTTATCAGCCCGCTAACCACTAAACAAAATATAGTATTTATTCTATTAAATATAGAATATAATGGGAATAAAATGATTTAAACTCTCTACCGGTTTCCAGTATAAACGGAAGAGATTTAATTTAGTGAATGCACCAGTCATGAGGCAATGAATTGGAATAAGAAGATTTAACAAATTCCAAATCTGTGACGTAAGTGCGCCATTGCTACGGATAAAACCTCCGATCGGCGGCAAAAGTCTCATACTCCGCGATGAGGTTTTTGAGGCATTCCACCATCATTGATATTACCGAAATTCCTGTTTGATTAACGGTTTTCGAATAAATACAAGGCTCGAAAATAAAAATTGTTATTGGGAAACGTAAATACCAATTACTTTGCGAAACAATGAATCTCGCAAAGGTTGATACACGGTTTCATTAGTGATACGCACAATATGTTAGCAATAATATTCTACAAAATGCGAATTAAACCTTTATATTTTATGTGTGAAAAGCTCTTAAAACAAACAACAATATTGCTCGAAATTCATAACTTCTAATTAATTTAATGGGCTAATAGCTGAGTAAATAAGTACGTTGGGTTTCCTTCCAGGCATCGTAGGAAACCTTCTCCATCAGCGATCATCGACCATCATGCGATATATTCCGACTTTGATGATGGAAATAGGAGATTTTCAAATATTTTCAAGTTATTTGTAACCCGGAATTGTTTATCCATTTAAAAAAGTGTATCATTTTCTGTCTTCCATTCCCTAACCTTTGTTTCCATAAAAAGTATTTATTTATTAGTAAAAAAGCTATTTAGCAAAGCAATATTAAATTTTCATTCTTACTTGACTTGTAAGACGTGACCACCAAATATTCATATTCAGCGTTCTTACTAATTTCTCACCGAGATAATCGAGCTTGTGATTTAAAGCTACACCATAATACTTGTAGGGAATTAGTCGACGACGCTGGTACATTAGATATCCACAGGATAAACGGTATAACTTACAACGAGCTCGTCCAAATGGATAATTTGCTTAAAATTCAAACACGCACATAATTCTCGCGAATAATCCCTGAAATCTGCCCCATTTAATTTGGCGAGGGATGTTTTAATTGTTGAATATAGAACGGCGATGAAGGCACAATGAACAGAATGGTTATATTTATCCATTGTTTTTAATCAGCGAACCCCTCTGGCCACAGCGGTTACTATTTGTCTTCTGAACTTTCACTCATATATTTTGCACACGCAATTAATCCCGCCACGAAAAAGAAAAATAAATAATCGTGACAATAAGCCATGAGGACAAACATACTAAGAACATGACGTTACTTTTCATTTAGAAGAGATTTTATATTTCATTTCATAAAACGATGAGTGAGCATTTCCTGGCAATTTCGTATTTACAAAAGCATGATGTTCTTTTTAAACGGGTTGAAATTTAACCTATGATTTAATTAAAATATGAGTGAATAGGCAATAGTTGCAGAACAATAATATGAAAATTATACTAAAACAGGTTTTTTTTTTTAATAATAGGTTAATATTTGAGTTAGAATAGTGACAATAGGCAAGGAGGACAATCACATAAAAAAATATATGTTCCTTTTAAAAGATAAGAGTTAATATTTAATTTGATTAGGATCAGTGAACATTTCCTAACAAATTATGTTCAATCTTCGGCGAGGTAAGTAAAATTGACATTATATTTCGCACCCAAGTTATGGTGAAAATAATAGATAAATCAAATAAATTGATCCCGAAATCGTTCATTACCAAAAAAATTAATGGCGTTGGCTTGATTTATTTTCATGAAAGTGTCATTATCCGGGGGCCATGATTCTTAACCACTTCGGTAAATGGAACATACATTTAAATAAAAACAATCGCTAAAATCCAGCATTACAAGAAATCATACAAAATAAAGCATAACTGACAAAAAATATTACTTTATTATAATTTTAGTTTTTATAAGTTACCGACCTTAGCTGACACATAAAAATACATCGTGGGAATTATGGTGAACACAAACTGAACACATTCATTTATTTTTGAAAAAATATTAATTACGAGTAGTTTTACTCCAGCCCAAGCGCAATATTTTTCAACAACCTAAAGAAAACATATATTTGATTTAATAAAAATTATTTGCGCACGCTGGGTTCGAATCCGCGACCTCTGTATTTGTAGTCGAGCGTCTTACCACTCGACCATGCAGGCCGTCAAAAGAAGACAGTGTGTAACAATACCATCCGTTTAGCGATGCAAGTTTTGTAAACTCTCGTGATTAAATCTGCTTAAATATTATAATTACCACATCTACACGATTGTAAATAATCCGCAAACTGCGTACAATCAACTTGAGTGCTGTGATAACAAGGATTATATCCCATAGTCTGTGTTTCGAAAGTAATAGTCTTTGTTGTGCTGCTCTTCCATCGTAGACTGACAATAACATACAATTTAACAGGTTCAGTCAAATCACGAGTGTTTTATTATAAATTCCCAGTGTAAACAGAGTTATTAGTGAGATAATAGTAATAGATAATAAACAGTGTTATCGTTAATATAAATATAATTAAAGTTCTATTTAGATAAAAATAAACTCAAACTAAAATACATACTTTACCTTGTCAGTTTAAAGTTAATACTACTAATATATGCTTTAAACTCACAAACGTCACTACTGGATTTAGCCTAGTGGGTAGCGCTGCTCGCCCATATCAACAAGTTCCCTAGAATGACGGTTCAATCCTTAGTCTGACCAAACAAAAAAAAACTGTTTATTGCTGTTATATTTAATTTTATTAATTTATTTACATATAACGCCATCTCGGGGTCAAAAATCAAACAATCTTCTTAAATAAAATCAAAACTAACCGACATAATATTAACATGTCTAATACACGCAGCAATACCGATAAAGCAAAGAAATCTACCGCTGCCATCGCAGATACCGTTAAAAAGTCGAGACCAGTCACCAGCCAATACTCAACACATTGGAGGAATTCTACAAAGGAATAAAAGAATTCCAATCAAATATTTATAGAAAACTTGAGATCGAAAATATGGAGACAAAAAATCCCTGGAATTTATAAGTAACCAATACGATGAACTCATAAAAAATTAGAAACATCTTTATCCGCAAACAAAAAACTGAAGAAAAAATTGAACTAATCCAATCAACAGTTAATAATCAAAAAAAATTATCAACCATCTGGAACTTAAAATTGCTGAACTGGAATACCAATCGAAAGCAGATTGCATTGAAATAACAGGCATACAGACCCAAGAGCATGAGAATCTGAATAACGTTATAATCAAAGTAAGAAGCAGCTGGAGTCCAGCTTGATGTATCCGATATAATTGAGACCAGGAGGAATGTAGACAAACGACCAAACGCACCGTCGAAAATCTTTGCTAAACTGAAGGACCCATCCAAAAGAAACCTACTGTTAAAAAACAAAAAAAAAATATAAACACTCAAATCTTGAAAGACCTAGCCTTTAGCAAAATTTACTTAAATGAAGTCATGGGATCTTTTTCAAAGAATTACTATGGCATACAAAAAGAGCAAGCAAAAAAGATGGGATATAAATTCACGTGGTACAAGGAAGGTAAAATTATGTCTAGGAAAACAGAAAATGGTAAAATAGTATACATCAAACATCAAGAAGACTTAAACAAAATTGTTTAGTCTTCGCCCATACCTCCTAATAACTAATCTTGTAATATAATCAAATGTGTACGTAAAATGGCTTTAATCACTAATTATAGAACGTCAAATCCTAATTTCTGTAAAACTTTACTCCAAACTAACTTATTCTCTCTTCAAATCCTACATCAAAATATAAGATCTATTTCCAAGAATTTTGATGAATTCTCAATTCAACTGGATAATATTGGAACCTCTTTTCATATTCTTATTCTTACTGAATGTTGGCTATAATAAAAATTATGTACCTAAAATGTTGAATGGCTATGATCACCATAGTACTTCAATGCACTCTAAACAAAATGATTATCATTAACCAACAAACAAATATAATTGTAAAACATATACTTAATAACATAATACCAATTAAACCATGGATGAACAACACTATTTCAAACTCTATCCGTAAGCGTAATAAGCTTCACAAAAGACTATTAACAATCCTTATAATATTCAACTCTTTAACTTTTTATAAGAGATATAGAAACATATGTACCCAAATAATCAGAAAGGCTAAAAGAGACTTACTACAAACAGAAAATAGAAAATTGTAATAATGATACAAAAATCAAAAATGTAAACCACCTACTTAGACGTTATGGCTTCTCTTATTTATTTGGTCTCACTTTTCTTTTCCCTCTTATTTTATTATTAACTTTTTTACAACATCTATAAAATTCAGCACCCATAGGAGTGACTTTGTTTTATTTTGTTTTATTTTTGTATTGTATGTACAAGATTTCTTTTCCTCTTTTTACTTTTTGGTACTTTTAGTTTATGTTTCTTTTATTTTTACTGTTATTTTATTTTACTGTTACTTTTTTATTAATGTATTACATTTAATATTCTTTCATGTATGTACTCTTCGTCTGTCTCAACACAGGTCCATCCTAGCGAGACAGACTTGGACTGAACCCTTATTTTTTATATTTCTTAATAAGAATAAAGAATAAAAAAAAAAAAAAAAAAAACTAAAAATAAAGCTTCTATTTTGTACCCACATTCTCGACATCGGAAAAATTCCAAGAATATGAAAAAATACCATAGTTATAGCCATTCTGGAGGCCGAAAAATCTTAGACGCATATTTATGTTCAGCATAGGGTATAATATCCTAAAAATAGTACAATTGCTTAGACCACCAAGACTAGAAAAGGTTATTCCTCGTGAACAAGCAAGTTTCCGGCCAGGACGCAGCTACTGTGACCAAATGCTCGTACTTACAAGCTAACATACGAGTATATAGAGGCAGGTTTTCAAAGGAAACTAAAAACCGCAACCGCTTTTCTTGACTTAGCAGCAACATATGACACCGTCTGCTGATATAACCTTCTCTATAGCTCTACTGTTTATGTAAAAATGGTTCAAATTATCAAACCTCTGATTACAACAATATTAACGACCTCATAAAAGTAGGACTTATAAAGTAGAAAATGGATACGTACGGGGATCGGTACTTGCGCCCTTTCTCTTTTATTTATGTATTGTAAACTTTCTAGAAACCAAGGGGAGAAAATTTGGCATAACAGTCCCGTATAAATCCCTTGACTCTGCTAAAAGTGACCTTATTGCTGACCCAATTGTCATGGAAAAATACTGACTGGAATTTCAAAACAAATGCAATAAAAGTAGATGCAGCCGTCTTCCGCCTTACCAACTCGCGTACAATTGCTACGTTTAATGTACAGTTTAGGGGAGGTACTATTAATCATGATAGTGGTCCTCGGTCTTGGCGTAACGCTGGACGGAAGTCTGGCGTATAGTTACCACCTGGAAAACACGCGTGCACGCGCACGCAGTGACACACGTGCAACTGACATCGTGTACGCGAGATATAGCATGAAAGTGCGGCAACAAATATACCTAAGTATAAAATGAGTTTTCGAGATTTCTCTTGTTTCTTTTCAATATCTGTGATACAAAGATAATACGTGTACAAAGTACAGTAAAACACATGTTTTATTCCTCCACTTAAAAAATAGAAGTATCCCGACAATTATTTTAATTTAAGATCATCACAGTATGTAAGAGGTCTACACTCTTAAAAATTATTTGAAAACTTTATAGTTAATTTAAGAGATTGTGTTTACTCATTGTGTGAATATAATGCTCTAGTGTGGCTAGAAGCACACAATATATAGAAGTGCAACTACACACCAATATACGCACTTCTCTTTAATCCACTACGGTGGTTCCTTGTCCTCTTGAATATTGCACCGTCCACTGTAAGACGAGAGACAACAACTTTCAGGGAATACACAAAGGCCGTGAAAGGTAAGTTTGCGCTTCTAGATGACTATGCGAACAGCCCGACTAATCACCTCGCATCCAGGAAACCCTTTTGGACTGAGGATAAAAGTCTATTTTAGTCACGACACTCTCCTAAAGAGGTGTGGCAAGCTCAGTAGTAGATTTCCAATATTAAAAATAAGCTTTTATAAGTTTTCATCCCAACTATTAAACTGCCAGGGTTTTCTTTTCCTTTGAATATTTTGGCCTCACTAAATCGCATCCAGTCTAGTTACAATCGCTGTTATGATGCACAAATAATGTCTTGATGGGACTCAAACAAGGACTTGAAATTGTGTAAATGTGGACACATACAAACAACAGAACACATCGTAGATGAATGTCCTCGTCACCAGATCCCCGTAGGTACATCTGTGCTGAATCAAGTCACTTCCGATACCGTGACTGGCTGAATAATTTCAGCATCCCACTTTGATCTCCACCATATGAAGGAAAAGATAACCTTCACAGCTTTTTTGAATTCCCGTCACCGGATGCAGTAATATTAGGAGAGGGAATATTATTTCATAGTAGAATAAATAAAGAATATATTTATATTCTTTCAAGTATATCCAAAATAACCCCTTCTTATTATGTGGTTAGATATTATATGACACTATAAGACACTGATTTAGCAAAATATAAGAAAACTTTCACACAAGACAATATAATATAAAGCATATTTGCGGCACATTCCAGAGTGGTAGATACATATAAATAAGTATCGCCCTAGAGATATGGTCAATCATTCAGAATCGAAAGGTTTAATTATTTAAAAAAATTATATATTTAAAAGGAAAACACAGATACAGACAATAATTCAAAAGAAAATAAATATAAATTCACTGAAGAATTTACCTGCATTCCAACTATTTCTCACGGATTAACATTCGTTGCTAGATCGAAATGGCTTTAGCCGTATTTGTGACCAGATCTGAATAGCCAGACGCTTCCCAACCTTCCTCTTCCCTATCTTCTTCCTCTCCCCACTACCTTCAGCCTCACAATATACCTCAATTGAGGATGCCATAGTCTTACTGTAGAAAAAGAATACAGAAAACATGTCTTAATTGTTTAAATCTAAAATTAAACGATTAGTCGGTACGCATTTAGGTTTTTATTGAAGTTTCTATATTGATATATAAAGTTTATCGATAGAAACCCCTTATTGAGAAAAGTTTATAGCTTAGCGTTTAGTTTTGAAAGCTCATATATATATTTTTTTAAATCCACCGAAGGAGCACGCCAGAAAATAGCAATGCGAACAATTGAACCATGTAGTTTCCCCATAATATTAGTTTGTTCTCATAAATATGTATTAAAGATCTAAAATCTCTTCCTTGCTTTGTAAAGGAAATTTCAAGACGTTGGTTTATAGAATATTATCATAGACTTGCTTATATAATATGTATGTTTTACCTTTGAACTGGGTGAATCATTTGTTTATTTAGGTGTACTACACTATACTTGTTTGTTTGAATTTATTAAAGAAGGTGACATTTGGTGATGTACGAGTATGTCAAATCATTGAAACAATCCATAAAAAGCCGGTAAGTTGGCACAGTAATAATAATAATAATATTTTGATAATTTGCACAGTGCTGTGCTTTTGCGAAAAATCTAAAGGAATTAACTTATCTGTGCATCGCGTTGCTGAGGCACCATATATTATATCAAGCCATCTATTAACCACAGTGGTCAAAAGACTTATTAAACCCCTTCAAATATATATTTTTTTAAATATATTTTATTGAATGTTAAATGAATAGAACAAACAATCTCCAGACTGAAAACGCAGCACGTAGATTACAGCTTCTTGGGAGCCATAACCAAACGTTAGGCGGCACCAGTGAAACTTGCATATATATTATAATTAGTTAAAATATATTTTTTCGTAGAAAGCAATTACTCTGTAGTTTGAAATATTTAATGTAAATGAAATAATAACTTTGTAAAAGACCATAGTTTAATTTTAATATTTATGACGGACTGGTTTTGCTTAGCCTCAGCATCATCAGGGTACATAATTAAACCAAACAAAAAATACATAGTGTGCGGTTATATACGAGTATACATACAGAGAGAGAAAATAGTATAAAATAAAATAAAAGAACAGTGAGAAAATAAAAAAAACAATATTTAAATTATAACAAAGGAATAGAGAGAAAGAGACAGAAAATATTAAATGAAAAGGGCAAAACGTCAAACTGAGAACGTGATAATAGAATAATGAGAAATTTTATGAGTTTATGGGAAATATATCTAATGTTGGACTACTGTTGTCTTTAGTTATTTTACACGCAATAACCATATGTAAAAACTATGTGGTCATGGTTTCACATAAAAAAAATAACATTACATATTTATTGTAATGACTCAGGGTTTGCGCATTCTATTAAACTCGTGTTAAATTGCTCAGACACAGGGATATTTATATTTAAAAAAAATCTTTTTAAAAAAATTATACGAACTTAAGAAATCAATACACAATAAAAATAGGACCATTTTCCAGATGAGCATGAATTGGAAGACTGAAAATGTTTTTTTAATTAATACCTTTCTGGGTTAATTACCGATGCTGTTTCTTAATTGAAGCATGAAACATTTCGTTCGAATAATTGCTAATTCGCCAATGACGTGATAGAAGAAGTATTTCACGAGTCGTTTGGTCGTACTCAGTTATTGCTGTGGGATGATTCGATATCCTCGAGCTGAAGGAGGTGAACTCGTCACAACAAAGCAGCAATTACCTTTAATTATGAGTCTTCTTCGTGACAGCTTTCCGCTCTGGACCGCTCATAAAGGACTACGTGGGGGCGCTAAATCCGGTCCTACTTATTGTTCATCCCGGACTTAGAGTCAGGTGGTGAGGGTAAATATCACTGAACAGCTAATCTTTAGAAGTGTTATCTAAACCGATTTGAAAGAAAACAGATCTGATGAGGATCGCCAAATTAAAGGAGACAATCAGAACCCTAGACTTCAGACAGGCCGTTGAAATTATTTATCTACTCGAATTCGCAAGTTTATTTATTTTTGTTGTTTTTCTTTAAATAATACAATAGACACTTTTTGGCTTTCTAGTACAAGCAACACTACAAATTACTTATTTGTCAATTCTATATGGGTAGTTAGAAGACGGTCTGAGGTTTCCAGTGAATACAATTATGTATGTATAAGAGTAATTATTTTGATTCTTTATGAAAAGCACACTGGAATTTTCAGTAAAAAGATCTAAAATGCCTTTTCTGGTTTCAAAACTGCACCATTTTTAGGTACGTTTTTCATAGAATTACAGTTGTCAAGTTGTATTCACTGGAAACCTCAGACATTTTTCTAACTACCCAGAGAAATTTTTCAGATACATCATTTTTAGAATTTATTGTAAAAGAATGATAAAAAGTAACGTTTAGTGTCATTTTTCTAGTGCTGACCCTTAAAATAAAAATGTTATTAATATGTACCTTTGTAAAATAAAATTATATAGATCGTTAATTAAAGAACCTATTGATAAACTGTTATTGTAGCAATTTAACGGGCATTTAATAATACTAATAATATTTGGACGATTTGTATAGCGCCGTTTTTGTGAAAAATCACCTCAAGGGCGCTGTACAGATCTTACTTTTTATCATTACATATTAATTCCTAGTTTAGATAAGAAAATATACAGGAACATACTTACCTGGCAGGTCCCATCAGATAGACACAATTATTAACTTAAAATTATGATTATTATTTTAATTTTTTTAATTTTTTTTTTTTTGATTTAGGGCATGGGAGCGAAATTAAAAGAATGGACTTTTTGAATTTGTCATACAGTACAGGAATTTTAAAGAAGTGATTTGTGAAATATCCTACTTAGTTGGCGAAAAATAACAAGAAACACTAAAACACGTCAGGCAGCTGCGAAAGCGCCACGACATATCTAACAGGTTATATGCGCAGGCAAAAGAAGAACTAACGAACAAATAAAAAATATTGTAATGATGATTGTATTGAATTGACAAAAAAGGCCGCCTCCCTCAGTAAAAAAAAAAAACATTTGTTGAAAACATAGCTCGGGTTCGCTTTTTTTGTTGTAGTATTTACTTTTGAAATAATAAAAAGAAAAAAAAAACAATTTCGGTTTTTCAAAAGGTTCGTTTGATTTCAGTGGAAGTAAGGAAACATAAAACTTATTCGGGGCATGCTGATACGCTCACGACACATGTCTTTTAGTTTATCTCTTCAGTGGGTAAATACCAACCTTAAGGAAATTCTCGCAGTTCCCCGGGTATAAAGGGTATTGAGCCCGTTCCTTTTATATAAATCTTTCCTTGAACTTTCCTCTAAAGGCACAATAAACCTTCTGCTAAAACAAAAAAATCCACTCCGTATTTTCCCGCTTTTAGGCAAATGAATTATAAAGCCTGGAAAGAAATTTTATAAGAATAAAAATTATAGGCTCCGCTAAAGGTGGCACTTTGAAATTATTGCCACCGGCGTTTAATTTATAATTTGTATTTTTCGCGCTGGTCTTGAGTCACCATTACGTTTAATTGAAGATAAATGTGAAAAACTGGATCTGAGCTAATGAACTTTTCAATGCTGGAAAAAGGTGAAAATATTTTTTCATGACATCATTAACAACAAAATATGAGCCCGAGTCGTTAATGTTTTTCCTTGCTAACTCAACACTGTGTTTAAATTAAATCGATTTATTTAAGACTTTTACAGTTAAAGGTCAGCACTCAAAAATTACGTTTAACGTTACTTTGTTGCATTCTAATACAAGCAATACTACAAATTATTTATCTGCAAATTTTCTATGGGTAATTAGAAAAATGTCTGGGGTTTCTAATGAATACAATTTTTTTTTAACTGTAATATTTTAAATTCAATGAGAAACATTTTAAAATATCAGTAAAAGGTGCAGTTTGAAAATCAGCAAAGGCATTTTTAAACGTTTCACCTCAAATTTTAGTATGCATTTCAAAAAGGATTTAAAGATTACTGTTAAATAATTGTATTCACTGAAAACCTTGGACATTTTTCTAACTATCCGTATAGATATAATAGATAAATAATTTATAGTTTGGCTGGTACTAGAAAGTCAAACAGTTTATTTTTGGGTGTTGACCTTGAAGTTAGATATTAAAAAATACCAGATTTACTACCCGGCTTTGCCCGAGATTTGAAATAAAAAAATTGGCTTGTTACCTACCTGTTGAAAGAGGTTTAATTAATATGTTAAGTTAAGCTATAGTTGTCAGGGAAGATATTTTACTGTTTGCTTAAATTTTGAAACTTATCAATACCCGCCAATAATGCCGTGGAATAATAACTGTTTATTCAAGCAATTCATTTTTGTACACTCTACAAAAGCCGAAAAAATGAATGAATCGTTTCCACAGCTATAATATCATCTAATTCTTGTTGTTTCGTATCCTTTTTCCAAGTATAATTATTAATTTGTCTGACCTCTTAATAAATAATTCAAAACAGCCATCAACCCCTGTGAAACCGTCTTTATTTACTAATGCTAATAAATTTTGTTCGATTTATTATTTTTTTTTTAATCCGGTAATTTCATAAATCACCATAACTCGTTTTGTAAAACGATTTATTTTATTAAAATACGAAATGTGATTACAAATGGATTTCATTTTCGCAGGCCACTAAAAAATGTGTGCAAGCGTCCTGATGTTGAAAGCTTTAAAAAAAAAGCAATATACTCGTACATAAGTATAAAGGCGATTTTTCGTGATAAGTGAAATATTTATTCAGCGAAATTAAAAAATAACTTTGTACAAGACTACATATTTTATTTTATTTTTTATAGGCGATCGGTTTGGCTTGGCCTAAGCATCATCAAAGTACAAAATTAAAATCTAAACAAAAAATACAAAACGTGCGGTCATATATACATACAGAGGGAGAACAAAATATAAAAAAAAATAAGAGAACAATGAGAAAACAAAAGAATTACATTTTAATTAGAATAAAGGAACAGAGAGAAAGAGACCGATAATGTGAATTGAAAGAGGCAAAACTGAGAAGGCGATTATGTAATAAAGACAAATTTTATGAGTTTACAGGAAATATACCTAATATTGGACTACTGGACAAATTTAACTGATTATAAAAAATATAACTATTAATTTTTTAAATAAAAAATGTTTTAGTTTTAAGCCACTTTATTTATACACATATAACATTCGACCGGTTTCGGTTAAACTTAAGCTTCTTCAGGAAAGTATATATAAACTAATATTAAAATATAGAGTGGTACAGTAGACCTCTCTGATGCTTTGTCCTGTTTATACTAATGTTTTGTCTCTTTCACTAATTTCTTGGTCTACTGTATAACTCTATATTTTAATCTTAGTTTATATATATACTTTCCTGAAGAAGGTTAAGTTTAACCGAAACCGGTCGAATGTTATATGTGTATAATAAAGTGGCTTAAAACTAAAACATTTTTTATTTAAATTATAATGTCAAGCTACAAAGTGATTGCTTCCTTCGATAAACTATTAATTTTAATGGATTTCTTTATTTATATTGCTTCTATTTTTTTAAATTTATTACCGCGACCATTTTTATAGAGAATATGAGCACGATGCTTTAATTGAAGGTATGATATTTGTCAATAAAATGATTCATTACGAAGATTTATGTACTTCTCAATAATATAGTAAAAATTAAATATGAATCGATATTGTAGTTTTTGTTTATTATTTATTATTCAAAACTTTTTATTTTTACCATTTTCATTTTTTTAAATTTCATTATGCAATATATTTTTATTATTTCTACACATGTAAGTACCCTATGTTAATTGAATTTGTAAAATACCATTAATAAATAAATAATTAATTAAATAAAAAATTAATATTTTTTTCTTATTTAATTTAGAAGTCTTCTTAGTATGACTAAACGTCTCATTAAAGCTTTGAAGATAAGAAAAATTCCAGTCAAAAAAGATGGTTTGTTTCGGCAATTAGCAAAACATATCAAAAAGCAAACGGATTCGAGCTAACAAACAGAAGCATGGGAGCCAAATCGGAATTAATACTATAATTACATTATATTATATTAATACTATATTTCGGAACAGTACCGTTTTCTTTCCTCGCAAATTCAAGCCGTTGTATTTTCTAAGAAGACTAATTCAAACTCAACTACACTCCAACTTATAATATTACATGATATAGCAAAAATCGATTCTCTCTAACTTAAGCTCTTAAATTATGTTTGGATCATTTAACTCCTGATTCTGAAATAAACCTAAGAAGGATTGGAGCAAAAAAAATTGAACAATTTCTTAATGGTTTTATACAAAAACTAATTTAATTTATTAAATGAAATGAAAATGAAATTTTATATGGGATTACAGATTCAATTTGAATTTTTATGACTGGCCGGTCTCGCTTAGCCTAAGCATCATCAGGGTGCAAAACTAAATTTAACAAAAAATATATCGTGTGCGGTTATATATACGTACAGAGGGAGAATACAATATAAAATAAAATAAGAGAACAGCGAGGAAACAAAAGAATATCATTTAAATTATAACAAAGAAACAGAGAGAAAGAGGCAGATAATATGAATTGAAAGAAGCAAAACGTCAACTGAGTAGATGATTAAGTAATAATGTGATATTTTATGAGTTTACACGAAAAATACCTAATATTTGACTGCTGGATAAATTTAACTGATTATTTAGAATACGGCTATTAATTTTAATGGCCTTCTTTATTTAAAGTACTTCAAAATTATTTCATCTATTGCCATGACCATTTTTGTGGAGAGTATCAAAACCACAAAGTAATTTCTTTCCACGAAAATATAATTTATTAAAGCTTAGTTGGGATACGATGGTTTATGCTCATCCTTATAAAATTGTATTTAGGGTATTTAAAATAGGATATTTATGTCATTACACTTTATGTTATATAAGGATGAACCTAACCTAAAATTTTCAAAACGATTTCGGCAAAAACATAATAACTTATCGTTAGCCATAGATTATTTTTTCAAACGGAATGAATCAATTACTGTTTTTGGTCAGTAACACTATGGGTAGGTTTTTTTCATCGAAATCAGGACAGGAAAGCCAGTGAAACAACAAAGGCGCTAGATATGTTTTTATTATTATTTGTAATTTTCCGGGCAAGGCTTTGTATCACGTACCAGCTGGTGGCTGCTGCTATCCTAGGAGTACTTTGAGATATCATTCAGCCATTAGTCGGAGCGGAACAATTAATATTGTGTCAGTCAATTTCGACAATACAATATTACAAACATCCATTCTGCAAGGGGGCCGCAATAGCCTAAAGGGAAAATGGGTGGAAAATTAATCAATGGAGATTATATCGGCAAGTCTACCTAAAGATTAATCTACTCGAATTCATGATCGGCTTTACCGGCAAACTTTGTGAGGGAAAGATATTATTGGATATTTCAAAATAGCGCTGAGCATTTTTTGCATTTTCCGCAGGGTTGCCAAAATGTTTACGTTTTATGATGGGTTGGTTGTATGTTATTTCATTTTACTTTGCGTCTGTTTTCTTTGATGTACCTGTATGTTAAATCTATTTAATACAAAAATGGACCACCTAACAGAACGAACCATTGAAATAAACTATTTTTAAGATTTTAGGGATTGGTAATTGAAAACCGTTTTCCTGAGATATGTCGATATTGCACTTTTTTTATTGTATTGTTTTTTTTTTGTATCATTTAGTTTTAAAGATTTGATAATTATTTGTTTTGACGCATTTCGCTGAGGTTGAAAATAGAATTAAAATACGCTAAATATGTATTATTGCGATCAGTTGACTTAAGAAGTAAAATAATTCGGTCACCTTACTATATATTGTATTTTACAATTTGACTTAGAATGACAAGGTTCCATCTGACACCGCATTGCTATGCGATAATAAACTCTTATGTAGCTTTCTATAGAATTCATTATTGCATGACACTGCCGTATCAGATGGAACCTTGATATTCCAAGGGGTTGAATTCTTCAATCATTTTTCTTCAGTTTTACAAGGGTATTCGTACGAATTTCTCCAAAATATAATTTCCACAGCCTGGGATTAGATCTCATTGTAAAATTAAAATATGTATGCGTTAAAAAAAGGTTTAATAAAGTTGTTAGTAAAGGATATGTACTGTAAAGTACACAGACTCTTCCAAGATTCCTATTTTACTGACAAAACAGATAATGATGTCGGTACCAAACCTGTTTAATTAAGGTAAGTACCAAACTAGGTATAAGCAAACTCAATTGAACTGGTGGACTCAAAAGATAAGTCGTTCATTATTTTACGCCAAGCTTTCCAGCTGTTATTAACTATTTAAACTACAGCCATTCACAATAATGAACAAACGCAGAAACCTTCGTAACCCAAAACAGTGCTCAATTAAAAATATAAATTTACAAAAATTAATACACATTGTTGAAATTATATTTGTACTACAAGATCACGGTGAATCTGAAGGTTTCCTCTATAGTCCAATGCTTTATGCTTTTTAAACCTTTCTTACTTCACGCTAGATGATGGAAAATCATGTTACCCAAACAAGGTGTGGCAGTCAGCAACACCCATGCTTTTTTACTTTGAAAGTCAAACATTTTAGATGGGTACTTTTACAATTCACAGGAAAAATGAACAAGAGAAATCTAAATATTTCCACTTGCCTCTATTTTTTTCTTCAAATACTATATTTAATCTAAATTTTCGTTAAAGAAATGAAAAATTTACTTGGTATAAGACCACTGATATTATTTTATTTTTGACCGACCGGTTTCGCTTAGCCTAAGCATAACTAGACAAATTTGTTTAGTAGTCGAATATTGGGAAATATTTTCTGTAAGCTTATCAAATTTATCATTATTTTTTAATCACCTTCCCAGATGACGTTTTGCCTATTTAAATTTATATTATCTGTTCCTTTGTTATAATTTAAATATTATTCTATATTGTTTTGTAATTTTATTTGATATTTTGTTCTCCCTCTGAATGTGTACATAACCACGCACTTTGTATTTTTTGTTTAGTTTATTTCGTACCCTGATGATGCTTAGGATAAGCGAAACTGATCGGTCCATAAAATTAAAATAATATCCGTGGTCTTATACAAAGTTATTATTTTCCTTTCTTCAAACATGTAAACCACAAAGTGATTGCTTTCTACGAAAATATGATTTTTCATTGTTTGTTAAAATGAAATCATTATTATTACTTTACGTAGAAAGCACCTAGGTGCTTAGTTCGCTTAATGATATGTTTGAAGAATTAAGCCTCGTGTAGATCTAAGATGAATTCACCTTATTCAGAGATCTGACCTTTCCCTCCGAACTTCATAAAATTATAATATATTTGGTAGTTAGGTATGTAAATACTTCAAATGATTTAGACTTAGGGGTGAAATCAGGCCTAGTATTTCACGGGGGAGTGCTAAATTTAATGGAATTACGACGATAGGTTTTAATATTAATGCTTTTGCACTAGACAAGAATTGGCAAATAGAATAAGATTCTCTTCCAGCAACTGCGTATTAGATTATATCGTCAGAAACAATCACTTTCGGGTGTTAATTTATCTTTAATATATATATATATTATTGATTATTAAGAAATGAACATTATCGTGAGTATAATTGTTCATATTTTAAAATGTGTACAAGTGCTACTATGTTTTGCTCGGTCGATATTAGTTCCTAGCTCTAGCTAGGCAGATTGCCCGTTCTAAGGAACCAAAAACAATTCCCCTAGCGACGTGTCAGTCAACCAGTAATTTAACGATATATTGAATTTGTTGCATACTGGTTTTTCTTTACTAGTACATTAAAACAATGTGTATTTATTTATATGATTTTTAATTAAAATTAACTTTTTTTTTTTTAATACGATAGATTATTTTTTATAACCTTATGCAAACACACAGGATAGACAAGTCGCTAGGGGAATTGTTTTTGGTTCCTTAGAACGGGCAATCTGCCTAGCTAGAGCTAGGAACTAATATCGACCGAGCAAAACATAGTAGCACTTGTACACATTTTAAAATATGAAAAATTATACTTACGATAATATTAATTTCTTAATAATGGTTTGTTATAATTTAATAAATATAGAAATAAATGCTAAGGCTTGATTTTTATATAAATTGTTTGAATAATGTCAATGATTTTCAACAGAATGTGAATTGTTTATTTTACGCCCAGCTGGGGTTTTACATAGATTACAAGTAAATAATATAATAAGCTTTCTTAAAAAATATTCAAAAAGTGTTGATAGCTTAAAATCACACAACACGTTGAACAATATTTTAAAAACATTTAGGTAACAGTAAAATGCAGTAAAATAGTAACTAAAACTATATAAAAAATATATATATTGGAAATACAGTAAATTTTCTAAAATTATTTACAAGATTCAGCAAAATGCCGGAATGGATTAAAATCAAATTCGTTTTGTGATCAGATGATTATGAAAACTATACATTGATGAAACTTATATATAAGCCGACTTTGTGTCTAATGTTAACAAATTATAGTGTACTTAGTTTTTTATTACATTTTTGGTGCATATGTGAGTTACATCATTTTTCATGTGTCATTTATAATATATTGAATGCGTAATCATTATGGCATTGAATTAAAGTATCGAATTATTTTAATATTAAGTTAGTCAAATTCCTCGCAACGTGACACTATAACCAGAATGCAGCGTTAACCATGATTAATGGGTTTCCGGTTCCTGAATTGTGTTTACCCCTCCTCTTCCCTCTGCCATAAAGTGCGGTGGGTGGCACAACCAACACCGCCTCCCGGTTGTGTTATTGTTCTAGCTGATAGTGATTCCCTTATGAGGTTTTGAATTTACAGGACCACGCGTGACATTTATATGATTAATCAATTCCTGACCCATTAATAATAATTATTGTCACTGAACAGGTGATCCCTAGAAGTGTGATCTATACAGGTTTGAAAGAAAACTGATGTCGATAATTTAAAAAAAGATCTTTTGACTTTTACGTTCCATAAATAATATTTTTATCGACTATCTGCTTAAAACAGAATGTTAATAATTGTATATATTTGATCAATTTCACAAGAAGGGGAAATTGAGCTTACTTAAGACACACGTACACGCACATAATACATTTCTAACTGTTTATATTTTCAGTGATCATTGTGAATTAGGTAACAGTGTTTTGATCCAGTAACTGCCAAACACCAAACTTTTTAATGTAGTCCTGCCGATGAGAGCTTCATTTTATTCTCTCTTTCTGTTACATGTCTCGCTTATTAGAAATAGTGAGAGGCCGCAATACATATTTAAGCGGTACGCCTTTATATTCTAACCTAACGTGCCACGTGACGGGAGTGTCAATTTGAGATACCTGGTATAATTGTTATGTTAGTGGAATCCTCAACTGTCGTATAAAATTAACGTTCACATTACGATGGAAATACAAATAAAATATGTTTATCGCCGGCACCGCACGTGAACTACCGAACTATAAAAATGTTGACTTTACTCTTTACCTAGTCGTTAAAAATTGTTTAATTCATATTGTGTACTAAAATTTAAATTTTGATGGATATTTTTGTGAACCCGCAACGACGAATACTTTTTTTATATAAATTCCAAACAAGAGTTTCAACTGACTGGAGCCAGTGAGACTATAGTATTCCCAATGTATTTATTTATTTACTGTCGATAACCACTTACAAAAAATATTATTATTATATATATTTATAAATATGTATTTTTTTATATTTTTATATATTTTATACCAACCCTGATGTATGGCAGTGAGGCATGGAACTGGCAGAGGCAGGATGAAAGTAGACTGAATGCTGTGGAAATGAGATCTTTGAGACGGATTTGCGGTAAAACCATGTATGACCGTATTACAAATGTGGATATCCGGAAAGAATGCAAGGCTGATATGAGCGTAATGGATAGGATCAAGAAAGGGACGCTTAGATGGTTTGGGCATGTAGAGCGAATGAACGAAGAAAGGAGTGTGAAAAGAATATATGATGCAAAAGTGAATGGAAGAAGAAGTCGAGGACGCCCGAGAAAGACATGGCACGGTCAAGTAAATCAAATACTTGAATCAGGTCATGTGAAGAGTCAGAATAACAGAAGAGTATGTATGAGACGATGTATGAATGTAAATGAAGCAAGAAGTGTGTGCCAAGACAGAGTTGTATGGCGGTCCGTCATCTCTGCCTACCCCTGCGGAGAAACGGCGTGATGGTTAGTTAGTTAGTTAGTTTTTATATATTTTAATATATTTATATATTTAAATAAATATACCTTTATTCTAGGAACAAAGTTATTTTCCAGCAAAAACAAAGCAAAGAGCAGATAGTAACTTACAAGACAAAACGTGGAAAAAAAATTCTTCACATATTCAAGATAAGATTGCATATATTAGTTTGTACTTGACCTGACCAAGGGACATATTAAAGCAGTCAACTATTTCACAGTACTAATTACCATGAACTAGGAGTCGGTTTATGGTAGACAACATTTGATAGTTTGTTCTTGTAACCGCAGTGTGAAATAGGACGCACTGCCTAGTAATTCTAGTAGGTATTTGAAAGTTTATGAGATTGAGTAAATCAAGACTCTCAATAATGGCGTTAATGATTTTGTATTTAAAAAAAAAACCTTAAAAAACACTCGTCTCTAAGATGAATTTATAAGTTATTTAATTTGGTACGAAAGTACAATTTAAGATATTTATAGGCATTTCCATTTAATAGTTGTCGTAAAAAAATATCTTGCACTCTTTCCAAATACAACGAGTGATTATTATAGTAAGCAAACAATATTTTAGTACATTTTTTCAATGTTTTGAGTATGTGAGACTTAAAGGAGTGGGGACAAGAAATTGATGGGGAAGAAGTATGTTGGAAAGAACTTGGGTATTCGGACAAAGCAACGTTTTGATTCTGAATGGTGGTTTTTCACCAGGGCAATACTAAGAGTGTTATTAACCCTGTCGCAAATACACTATATTTTATAATTTTTTTGATTATATAAAATTGCTTGTCAAAGGAGTCAGTGTAGTTCCATTAAAGAAATTAACAAATATAACTAATGTAATTTACAAAAAGTGAAACAGATGCTAGCATTAAGCCCATTGATTTGTACATAAAATGAAGAGCTGTTATACGTAAAATGAAGAAAAACTTGTTGGCAAAATATGTTTCTAACAAAATTATCTGCAGTGAGAATATTCACAAATATAATACAAAGGCATGCAAAGAAATCAGACTACCAAAAAATAATAAAACCAAAACATAAAAACTTACTTTATCAAGGGATGAAATTTTATAATGAGCTGCCGGAACCCATGAAAATTATTCCAGTTAATAAATTTAAAAAACTTGTAAGAACCATTTAAAATACATATTAATCAAAATAATTAGTAGTATACATTATAAGTTGTAGTATTTTTACTAAGGAAAAAACTAAATGATATGATTACATACTTTTATAAGCTTTGACGTACAAGTAACTTATTAAAAAAACGAAAATAGATATTAATAACGACGAATCTTTACCTAACTAGAACACAAAGAGAAATTGTGTTATTAAATCTCATCAGAAAACTAATCATCGTAAGTTGAAATAAATTTGATTATTTCTTAGATTAAGTTCATCTCTCCTCTCAACAACCTATCATAAAATAAAAAGCGATGAACCAGAAAATATATCAGACTTTTATTATTTGCAAAAAATCTCTGAACGGAAAAACGTCTGTTTCGTTTTTAATCAAATTCCGTTGTAGCAGTTATCATCATTACTTTTTCCACATAAAAGATTTTATAAAATACGTCCGTGCAGAAGAAGTGTGCGGTTACAGAAGTAATTCCCTCCATATTTCCCTGCAGAGCTTTCTATCAAACATCTTATTTAACACGAAACGAGAATGGTTATAGCCATGAAAAAATATCACTGATCTAGAACCAAACCGCGCCATGTAAAAAATTGTTATTCGGGAATATTTTGACGTAGGAAAAATAAATATAATATGTTGAAGATATTAATAGCCTAAGAGAAGTTATTTAGCATATTTTATATTCGTAAGTTATGATTTTTTTTTTAAATGTCATTAGCAATTGTAAAAGAAATAACTTTATTAAAACTTTCTATAAAACCGCTTGTTGAATAATAAAATTTGTAAGAGCATCCGTTCTGTTCTGTTTTGTTTTGTTTTTTTTTAATCTTAGAGGTTCATATTCACAAAAACTATGTTATGGTTTTGAATATAGCATTAAAATGTGTGTCTTTTTTACACCATGGCGCATGCTTTGTTATTGTTTTGAGACGCATTGTCTTGTAATTTCAAATTGTAATTATTGGCCGAAAAACATTTTTGATTTCTGACATACTCTTTCTCTTAACATACTCTTTCTTTCTCATAAAAAAATCAGTAAGGAAGTTAATCCACATCTGCTTTATTCTTAAGATGGTTTTATTTAGGATATAATTTCTTTTCCACACTCCGCCCAACTATCTCAGAAGAAAATAATTCAATTGCGAAACTGCTCTTAAGTTTTTTACTTGATTACTTCTTCAATAATGTGACTAATTTATATATTACCACTTGTGTGAGATATCTACTTCGCCTTCAGCTTGCAATAAAAAAAATCACCGAAGTTTTTGGTTTTGTTTGTAAAGAATTTAGTAACATATAAAATTGTTAATTTTAACATTTTTGTTATCTTTTAAAAATATATATAATCACATCGAATGCCTACATTCAAATACAACGCAACCAAAACTATAATTATGAAATAAGAGGCAGCACTTTATTGTCAACACTTTTCGACAAAATTCAATGGAAATGACTCTTTATCCGAGCCCCCTTAGGATTTTGTAAGGAAGAAGGTAGGTGAGATAAAGTTATGCGTTCAATTTTAGAAGGCTGTAGCGGCAGTAAGGCTGCTTGGCAGGAATGCCCCAGGGCTGACACTCTATAAAAGTTTTTAAATATAAATTTGCGACCTAAAATAACATTCTATATATGAGAAACAGACGATTTATAAAGTTGTTGTTTTCGGCGATTCTCGATCAAAGATTGGAGAGCTTTGTTCGTTGTTTTTGGCCTTTCTGGCTACGGAAAGTTGTAAGTGAACTTTGTTGATGCCCATACATGCTTTGGTGGATTAATTATTAAACTCACCAATATGAAATAAAATACAAGAATGAGATGTTTTTTGCATTATTTCATGTAATGATTTTTTTATTATTAAGACCGAATATTTGACTATTTAACGAGTCGATTCCTCGTAGGGGCAAGCGGGAGAGACAACATTTTACCGATACCTGTCCTGATACATACTCTTTTCATTTTATTTCCTAGACGTTCCAATTGTCATCCACTTTCGCGTCAAATATTTACCCAAAACTTATTTTTTTCTTCCATTTGCTAGACTTGTCCAAACCATTTAAGCGTTCTCATCTACGTCTTCATCTTAAAAAAAACAGAGAAAAAGAGACAGATAATATGAAATGAAAGAGGAAGGTGATTAAAGAATAATTAATAGTAATAATTAATCACCTTCTCATTTGACGTTTTGCCTCTTTCATTTCATATTTTAAATATTATTTTATGATTTTCTCAATGTTTTCTTATTTTTTATATTGTGTTCTTCCTCTGTATGCATATGTAACCGGACATTTTGTATTTTAAGTTTAATTTTGTACGGTTTTGTTTTTTTTTTTGGTCCGTCCTAAAAATTTAAATAAAATCTATGTTCTTATACAAAGTGATTATTTAATTTTCATTAAAAATGTCAAACCACAAAGTGATTGCTATCTACGAAAATATAATAATGTCTTTGTTGTTAAGCAAAAGGCATTTTGAAACAAACTTTTTAAAGGAGGGGAAGATGAATAATTGTTTTTACAGTTTACGTCCCTGACTCCGTTTAGGGGCACGCGGCCAGGAAAGCCAGGAGCGCTAGGAGCGCAGCGGGGAACGGAGATGTATGTGTCTGGGGCTGCATCCGTTAGGAACAGGCTGAGATAATGATCATCTCGTGCTTTCCGTCGGCTTCCTTGTGATGTTAAGATGCCAGGGAGACCTTCAAATCTAATTCTAAAACTGTGCAAGATGCCGAACACTTGCTGAAAGCTTCAAAGTGAATCCCCTTTTCGACAGAGGAGAGAGGTTTTAAAGCTTGCTTATTTTTTGTATAGTTTTTTAATCTGCAAAGAAATTATATTTTCGTAGAAAGCAATCAAATTGTTTTTTGACATTTTTAATGAAAATTAAATAAATAATTTGTATAAGACGACAGATTTTTTTATGACCCACTGGTTTTGCTAAGCCTCAGGGAACAAAATTAAACTTTAAAACAAATACAAAGTGTGTGGTTATACTCAACCATACAAAGGGAGAACATAATATTAAATAAAATAAAAAAGAGAACAGAGAGAAAAAATAAAATAAAATTTATACTATAACAATGAAACAGAGGGAAAGAAACAGGTAATATGAAATGAAAGAGGCAAAACTGAGGACGTCATAAAATAGTGAGAAATTTCATGATATGTAATAATAACCTAACCTAACCAAACACTGTATTTTTTTGTTTATTTAAATTTTACACCCTGTTGATGCTTAGGTTAACCTATTGGCGGGCACGCGACGCACTGCGTGCGGCAATTCCGCCTTTCTGTTGTTTTCGAGGAGAGGCAATGGATGAAATGTAGAGGGACTTTAGGTGATTCCGGTCCATTATATTTTGACTCTATGGACACTATCTGCACTCATCTCACCGTCATCAGTCAGTTAAAATCTTGTTAGAACGTGAGAAGTCGTGCCGCACTGAGTAAAGCGCGCACCTGGTCCCGTAATTCCCCTTTTATTCAGATACTGCACAGAGTGAGGACGCGCCCGAGAATATATCTTCATTTTTCGCACGCCTTTTGGCCTGTACATGACATGGCACGTATTAATAAGTGCCATATTATGCTTTCTTCAAGAGCTGTCTGACAAGGAACAAGAAGAAGAAGACATTATAGATGATTCAGACATCGAACATTAATCTGAAGCTGAAACGGTAAAACAAAAATCTGAAGAAAGGGAAGCAGATCTATCAGCTGAATCGGAGGCTGGAGATTCTATGGACATAACAGCTGAATCGGAAGCTGGAGATTCTATGGACATAACAGCTGAATCGGAAGCTGGAGATTCTATGGACATAACAGCTGAATCGGAAGCTGGAGATTCTATGGACATAACAGCTGAACCTGAAGCTGGAGATTCTATGGACATAACAGCTGAATGAGATGAAGATTGTACGTTTTTCATTGGCAAAGATTTGGAAACGGTTTGGTGCAGCAAACCAGTAGCATCACAGACGCGGGTAAGAGCTAAGAATATTAAAAAAAGTTTTCTCAGGTCCTAAACAAGCAGCTAGAGACACTGCTACTGAGATGGATGCATCACCTACCTCAGAACAGGTTCTTATGACCTAGTGAGGTAGGTAATGTAAAAAATGGTGTAAAAAACAAAAAGTTAATAAAAATAAAAAAAGTAATTGAAAAATAAAGAAATGATTATAATTTTCAAAACATTTGATGGTGTTGCATTCTTGTAGTTTTGATGCAAATTGAGTGTGGTGTCCTTCCTTTTCATATAATTTTATACCTAAAGTTAGATTTTATGATTTGAAATATATGAGAATCTACACAGAATAACTTTATCCTTCTGGAATGATGAAAAAGTGGAATTTTGAGATTCCGCTTTGATTCCGATTTTGAGACGCGCCCGGTCATGTGACTCTAAACAGCGCGCCCGGCAGTAGGTTAAGCGAAACCGGTCCGTCATAAAAAATGAAATTTAATTTGTGGTCTTATACAAAGTTGATATTTCATTTGTAAAGAAATTGGTAATATTTCGTTATGACCTACGGGGGTCTGATGCATTTAAAGATCCAGCAATATTATATTTGTAACAAGCACTTTAAATGGAATTATGAATACTTCCACTTAAAGGCTATCAAGTCAAATATCAATCAATCAGCGACTATGTTGATTTGATGTTCCACATAATAAGCGTTTGAAGTACTTTAATTATATATGACCTTAATACAGCTACTATCAACAAAAGTGTAAAATTATGTATTTCACTTGGTGAAAATTTGATTTGAAAACATCTATATTAAGGTAATCTTTAGGGTCTTAGTAATTTACAGAAACGTTTCATATAATTTAGAATTACAGGTGTAATTCGTTTTAATATATTATTACATTATTCGACATTTAAGGTAAGGAATGTTTAAATATAAATAGTGGCACATCAGAGGCGTTATGCTGTATAAATGATGACACATAGTAAAAAATAGACGTTTTTAGGACATTCATTCAAATTACCACAATTTGAAACAAAAGGATTTTTTTTATGTTAGTCACTCTAGACTTAATCGCTTATGCATAAACCGAAATGCATGAATAATAAGTTAGTTAAAATATATCTAATGAAAACCTACAGTTCTTTGAATCTAGTTTTATAATTTGGCCTGATTCATTAAAATTTATCAAACGAAGGGTATAGTCCATTAACATTATTTTCAATGCTTAAAACAAATATTAAACATTATATTTTTCAATAATGAAAACCCGGCTTTGGGTGGGTTGGATGGTTTTTGTAGTCTGGTAAAGAAATTATTTAGGTTGATTTATATGTCTGAGTCTAGGATTATAACCATTGCTTTATAGTTTTAGTAATAATAGTGGAATACTCAATGTTTGTCGCAAAAACCGATTGGAGCTCCTTATGGAAATATTAGATTGTAAATATTTTTACACCTATTTGCATTATATTATTGAAAATTTTGCGTTTTAAGAAAGCATAACACTTATTAAGGCCTCCATAGACTAGTAGGCTCTACGTGCAGATGTCTGGGTATTTGTTGGAGTTAAGGTAAATGAATATTAATTATGTAATTGTGACGGAAAAAAAGAGCTTTAAGGTCTTATTCTACAAGCGTGAGGTGTGACCATATTCTATTTCCACTGTCAATTTGATATGCTCATGAAAATAACTTTAACGTAAAAAAAAATATTTTGTTACATTTTTTCTGTTTGTCAACACAATTATCTAAACTGATATATATTCTATTAAATAACAATAAAAATCTTGTAGACGGAAAAATACAAATCATTAAAAGCAATGATTAAAAATAATCCATAAATTTACTAGCGATTATAAAACCATCGTTTTGCTGATATTTAATTTAATTGTATTTTATAGTACATATCAAGAAGAAAATACTTTTAGTCTCAAGTAAAAGCTTACAATCGCACATTTAAGCTAGTTTTTTTTATGGAAGTAAGACTTTTACAAATATAAGTTAGGATCGATCTTAGGAATGTGTGTGCACATAGGCAAGCTGACGTACCAAGTTTGCCAGTTCGCAGCATATTTTGAAATTCAATCACTTTACCTTTTTTCAGTCAATTGGGTAGCAAAACTACTTACTGAAGCACTGCCGTAGAGAGCGAAATAATTTCGGTAAAACGAAAGATAACTTCTTTTGAAATAGTTTAAGTGTATGTTTACTAGGTGTGTGATTTAATACTACTTTTATTTTAGAAAAAAATACTTCCTCTCTGCTGTAGATTCTATTTCAATTTATTTTGACCCATTAAAATACATAAAACTGAGTGATATCACACAAATTAACTTTTGATTTGATTTAATACTAGCAGTGCTTTATACATTGAATATAGGTATATATTATATGAATATTGCTAGCCACTAGTAGAAAGTACAGCACACGCCAAATGTTCCATTAAACTTAATTGCAATTTGAAATTGAAAAGAAACGCGATTTAAAATTGAGGTGCTTCGGAGATTCCATCGCGGCAATTTAAAGTTTTATCCAAAGATCTTTGTGCAAGCTTCTAGTTTGTTGATATAGATCGTTAAATCGGTGAAATGCCCCGCTATCTTTTTATTTCCGGCTAACACCAAGCTTCTTACCTTACTAAAGCACTTCCGTCTGCTTTAAGGCTTTACGCCGTCTTCAGCTTACAGCTTCACAACCTTTATAGCTCTCATAGTGTTTGGAAAGTGCTTCAATATCTAAAAATTTGATACATCAATAATTGTGTGAAACATTTTTTGTTAATTAGTAAAATCGAGAAGATTAGCAATGTGCCGACTATTTTTTCAAATTTTATTAGAATATTTTCCTCAATAGTAAAATACCTTTGTAGTAAATTTTAAAAGGAAGATGTTTTCTGGTGAGGCATAAAAGAAATGAAACACAGCTTCTTAAAAACAATTAAAAGATATTTTATTTAAATTCAATTGAAATCCTAAACCACTGAGGTTTTAATTACAATACGTATTTATTAATATCTAAGTGAAATGCTTTCATTCTGAGTATCGATAATAAGAAATATTGAAGTGATGAGATGAATAATTTGAAGAATTTCAGTGCTGAAATTGCAAGAAGAGTTCAAGGATTTATTTTGAATTTGGTAATTGAAATAAAAAGCAAGATAGTGCTTGCGCATTTATCACAAGTAGGTACAACTGACGAGATTGATATTATAATATTTCGCTACAACGTAGTTGCAGCATCTGTGGGATGTCATTGTACTCCGGTGCACTGCAGTATCGTTACGGGCACTGCACCATCGTCCCATGGGCAAGGAGAAGTGTAGAATCGTGTTCACTGTCGATTTACACCACTCTTTGAAATCTTTTTATTTACGTATTTTCTGAAACTGGTTTTACTTTGACGATAAATTTTAGTAAGATACGTGGTACGATAAATAAATATTAAATACTCTTTTGAAGTTTGATCTGAGATTCTTATGTATAAATAGATTATAATATGTTTTATAGAAGCATGACCCAATTTTTGCTTTTTCCTTCTTTTTGAGCTTACATTTTGGATGGTTTAGATTTAACTTTTAGCGTGTAATAAGATTTGCTGCACTGAGTCCATCATTTTTTGCCATTTGTTTCTATGAAGCAGTGAAGAAAGGCAACTTTAACTAACTCTAGAACAACATTTTGTTCAATACAAACTTACAGAAAATTGAACAATAAATTGAGTAAACTCAAAATTTTCAATAATAATGCAACAGAATATAATTAAAGTCTGCCTTAACTAAATAGAACACATAACAACAAATAAGATGACCACGATAAAAAAGATAAAAGAGCAAGCTTCTAGACCTCTGCGAAATTCTAATTTCCTCTTGAAATACGAAACGGAGTAAAATACAGTAGAATATATTACTATGTTGATCTCTGTAGGCCAGTTGGAATGGACAGTAACAACAAGGGTCTCGTAAAATAAATATGGGGCTTGCAAACTCGGTCATCAAAACACTTATTTGATAGCGATTTATTGTTACGTAAGTATCTACTATTAAATTCTTTATTTATCACTGGGAAGGGCCCAAGCCTATCAACTTCGCATAATTACAGAGCTGATTGAAATTTATAAGTACCCGATTAACATTAATAGGGACGACAGGCTAATGGGAAACACTTTTCGGTACCCAGCTTTAAAGGATGTGTATTTCCGAGAAACGATCCGAGTAACCCACATAAACGGAGGATTGACGATGACACAGAATCACCGATGCACGAACAAATCTACAACTCCATATACACAGAATATCTGCCCTCATCACGGACACTTCGTGGTTGTCCTAAACAATGAACCCAGGTAAAGGATTAATCGCCAAACAGTTTGAAATTAACCAGGTGCTTTTTAAATGAATAAATTCCTTTACTTTTGTTAACATTGAGGGCTTTCATTAGAAGGACTTGTATTAGAAATATTATTTGTCTTTTAGTGGATTCCCAACACCACCGAGATGAATTATAAGGGAGTGGAATTGTTACTTAACTTAAACACGAAGTAATCAAAATTTTCATAACTTTGCCAACTTTGAATTAACGAATTTGTACAATCAATGTCAGCAGGAAGATAGTAGATTATTTACTTTCAAAACCAATTTGAAAATTTTGATAATCCAAATTCGGCAAATCTCAAGCTTGTTTCTCTTTCGATTTTATTCTAAATTCTCTGATACCCTACATTTCTAACCGAAATTTGGGTAGGGGGACTTTTTATAGCGAACTTTTGCGAACATATTTCACTGAAAATTTTCACCGCGGGTGCCTCCGTGATGAACTCATTCGAAACTTTTTATTTCGATCTGGTTTATATTTCGGGGATCCGTTTCCATAATAATACGTACTTTTTAAATGAAGTATAAACTTCGAGTGCGAGGTCCTTAAAACTTAAAACCATTTACGATTTATGAACCTTCGGCACCCAAAGTTCTGAAAGGGCGTGCTGTCGGGGGGAAGGGAGCGGGGGCGATAAATCGGTCTCTTGAAATCTACCCCCGAATCAACCCAATGAACCCGTTACTCCACTGAAATGGTATTTCCTGTTTCAGACACCACACTTCCGGGCTGGTGAATGCGGTCCGAATGTCGGAAAGTTATTATGTTGTTTTACTTCTTGGAACACGATTTTTAAAACCGCTTAAAGGTTTGCAACACCCGAGGAGTTTTTATCATGATTTGAACGATCCTAAACCGCCGTACTATAAAAAAATGGTCACATGATTATTAGCAATTCCTACGCAACTGTAATTTCACTTAAGCCCCTAAAAAACATTTAATGTGTTTGAAAAATTCTTACCGTATTAAAGAAAATGCCATGATTCAAGGATTCCAAGCGCCCCACTAGACAAGATCTCAAATACCATAAAAGAGACAAAGTGTGCTTCAGTGAAAGGGGCTGTGCCTGGGGGACATAAAATCAACATTTAATCAGCTTGCCATCGTGGCCTATAATAAAGGTGACTTTGCCTCAGTGTATGACGTCACCTTACGTGTTTAGGAACGTCGTGATAACCAAAACCCCAGATTCCTTATAGAAAATCAACAAACATTGTGACACGAGAAAAATTATTATACAGCAATACCTAATCGCCTACAAGTATTTTTTTTTTAAATGCTTATTTTCTATTTCATTATTTTTATTGAATCATCCTCTACAAATCGGCATAAAAAAATAAAATCGTGTCCTATGATAATGTACCTACATTTACAAAAAAATCAAACCTAAAGACATTTGTAAACAATTATTCTATATAATATGTCATTCTCAGGTAAATTAAATAATGACTTATGTATTCAAGAACAAACTCTTTTTTTATTGCAAAAATGAACAATAATCAATTACTCTGCCAAATTTAGAAAATGCATTCCTTTTTGTCTTTCGGCAGTCCATATATGATCAGATAATTCAATCATTTTATAACGATATCTTTTTGAAAATTTAACTTAAAGAAATTAACAGCATTACTTGCGTAAAATCGACCCAAAGACTTCCTTCTGAAAACATCAATTGTACAACCCTAACCTAATTTTATTTAAGCCAGCATTGCAAAAATTAAAAAAAAAAACAAGCTTACAGAATTTATTGATAATCGTTTTATTTGCAAGTAAGTACATATTACATAATATACTGCAATCTGAGATAGTAATTCTCAGACTTCTAGAAAATTAACTATTTCTGAAAAACTATATGATATGGAGGTATTGATTACAATTTATTTAAAATTTGATTTAAAACTTAGTAATATCTATTGATTTAACTCGTGTAAAATAGTGCTAAGCACAACCATTAAAAAACACATTTCTATCATTCCCATTTTCTGCGTTCCGAATAAGATAAGATATAAAACCTGAATATTTTTTAAATCTCTGCATTTCGTTTCCCAAATAAAATTATATAAAACCCTTGCCCCAACACGCGGCACGTTCCGCTATTTAAAGAACATGTATATTCAGTAAAGCGACATGTGGGTAGTTACTCTGTACCTCTGAAGATATATACCGAAATAAGTGTGTTCTGGGCGTGTCCGTGTGCCCGAAACAGCCTCAATTTCAACTTACTTCGTATGAATTCATTTAACTGGCCTATTTGGGAACTAGTTGTAAAAAATCATATTATCAATATATTTACATGTACATACTAAGTTGTAACAGATTTTTAACTACATGAGAGCATTTTTTTTACATAAAAACTCAGTTATTTTAAATAATATTTTTTTAAGCTTACAAATACTCAAACAGAGGATACATAAAACACAAAATTTAAAAAAAAACTCTGTGATAAATAATACAAATATTTGGAAGCAAGCGATAAGTAACTCAACGACTGTTACATATATTTTTAGGCAACAACCAGACCTTTTTTTCTGAAACTACAAAGTATCGACAAAAATGTCTACATTAGTACACTTTATTTTATAATACAGTCGATGCATTTGAGACAGAGGGTTAAAGTAGGTAATATTATTTCTGAGTACTCAGGTGGAATGAGCTAATATAATAATGGCGTCTTAAACAATAGGAATAAAGGAACATTTATTTTAAAACTACTAAGGCATAATGTAGTCTCGAGATGACTGAATTGTCTATTCAAACATATTAAATCAGTCATTTGCCTGTTATTTTTAAGTGACTTAATGTTAAAACATTTAAGACCTACGTCATATGATTTACGATGTTCATGTAGACCACATTAAAAAGATAAAATTCTTAGCATTTTTTTAACAGATTCAGCAAAGTTTTCATATTAATGTTTAGTAATGAGGATTCGAAATAATGTTTCCATATTCCAGTTTACTTCTGACTAAGGCATTTTAAAGGGTTAGAATTGACTGAGGGTCCAAGAATGGTTTACATATTATGTGAATAAAACCCATCATTTTGAATGATTTTATGTCGTCAATGTGTATATCAAATATGAATTTAAAATCAAGAGTTATTCATAGATCCTTTATGGAAGAAACTTTGTTTTGGAGTATTTTGTTTGAGTACATCTATTCTTAAAAAGGGTTAGCTTTAAGGCTCAGCACCCAAAAATGGTGATAAATATCATTTAGTAGCATTTTAATACAAGCAATACTGCACATGATTTATCTATAAATTCTACATGGGCAGTTAGGAAAATGTCCAAGGTTTCCTGTGAATAAAATTTTTGAGCTGTAATCTTTTAAATTCTATGAAAACTTTAGTAAAATATCAGTAAAAGGTGCAATTTTAAAACCAGCGATGGCATTTTTGAACGTTTTGCTAGTTTCAGTATGCGCTTCATGTATAATTTCAAATAATATTGGATATTGATAATAATATATAATGATATTGGACTCGAAGCTTCTCTTCAACACACACTCACTAACTTCAAAAGTCTCAAAAATGTTAGGATTCATTCTTAGAACATGTAAAAAATTTAATAATCTTAAAACAATGAAAATCTTGTATTTTGCTTACGTCCGTAGCTTACTGGAATACGCGTCACAAGTATGGAACCCACAATACAAAACATATGTGTACAACTTGGAACGTGTTCAAAATCGTTTCCTTCGATACCTAGATTTTCGTAGTTACCGTCCCCATGTAAATCACCAAGAGTCGGCCGCATTCTTTAATATCCCTGTCGATGCAACACTAATTCTAAACAAAACTCCTTCTTCTATCGGGCCTCACACACTTTTAACACACACTACTCACAATATGACATTTTTAACTCTGCACCTCACTCTATAAAATCACACCGACGATCTCACGAGCCTTTATAACTACAGATAACTACTCATTCCACAATACCACCAATTCTTTTAACTTTAACTTTATTTCTTTAAATATATATGTTTAAAAAATAAACAAAATCTTTTAAATCACACATATCATTATACATATCTACTACATCTAGATCGATCCCCCCTCATGTCCTTCCTTTTCCTCAACCCTTTAAACATACTGATATGAAAATTTTAAAATTATGTTTCTTATTTTTTTAATTTTTTATTTGATTTGTATTTCTTTTTAATTTATATCTTAATTTCTTGTTTAATTTTTAAAATTAGATTCACTTACAGTATCAGTTCACCTGTATATACAAACACTTAAGTGGAAACCTATAAATGGTCATAAAAACACTTCTTTGAATTTTATGTTCAGTGCTCTGTAGGTACCTACCATGTGGTAGCAATCTTCATCGGGCGCTCGCAGCAAACTTCCCGCGAATAATTCATAGAATCCACGCTCCGCCGTTTATGATAATACAAGGATTCTGCGGGGTACAAATTGTGCCTATTTAATGCAGCGCCGAGAGTGACAATGTTATCACTTCCCATTCACCGAGGCTTCACATTCGCTTCCATACCCGTAACTCCGCGCGAAGCTGGATCGTGTTTTATATGGCTGGTAACCTGCGAGTTCAGTGGATATAATAATTGTACCTACAATATTAATAATTTATTTATTTGTGCATTGTGTATAGTTAAAGCCTTTATAAATTTTACTTCCACTTTTTTTATTGCAAAGCCCCTAAAATTAAATAAACACAGAAAGTGTAATACAATGTTCCCAAAGAAGGCAAATCATTTTCCACACAAAAAGTCAATTTTGTTGGCATGTCATGGACAGCCATTTCGTTGGCATGTCATGGACAGCCAGAGGCGATGCTTTTGGTAGACAATACAATGAAAAAATCTACTCATAAAATGTGACAGAAAACAACCGTACTCGTTGCGCAATTTGATCTTTGTCATTGAGAACCAACTTGCATTACTTTTCAACACTATGGAATTATATTACAACTCTGTGTTTTTCTTATAAATAAATCTGTAACGCGTGTCGGTACATAAGTCATTGATAGCGTGTCAATAATAAAAAAAAATGACAGTAAAAATGTCAAAAGACTATTGTTTTTTTCCCAAATAAAGCCGTTACAAAAAAAAATAATTCTATGTAATTTAAATAATTCTTTACGTTTTTGCATTCGTAACATTTATTCATCAGCATCCTCAAACTTTGCACATGATCGCTTAATTAAAAAATATATTTTACGTGTATCCTAAAAGAAATTGCTAACAAAACTATTTCACTTACCTTTTACCATTGAATATATCATGGTAAAACAATGTGCAGCTCTTTAAAAGTTACGTCATTCATTATATATTAAAATCTGGGAGGTTATTCTACACAATAATACAAGCGTAAAAATAAATAACTTTCTTCAAAACTCTATTGTTTTTTTCTTTACATACAACAAATTAAGCTACTAAAAATATCTAATTTTAGGTAAAACTTACCAGATAAATACGCCGGTGTATCTGATTTGTATTCATGGGAACAGCACACAAATAATTTAGAAAAAATGTTTTTTAACATTTTTACCTATAAAATACCTTAAAACGTTAGAATTTTGAACAAAGCTCAAATCTTTTATATTTGTACGATTATGTAGAAAACCTTCTGAAGTGACTGCACTTTACTTCTGGCCACCTTGTATACGTTTTGAACTTATTTGGGAAAAATCAGTTAAAGAGAATTTTATATATTATACAAAAAAAAGTATTTGAAAACCTTCACAATACAAATTTAACGCAAAAGTACACAGACTGATTTATGTACCTAATTATTATAATTACTGTTATTATATAATTACAATCCATTAACCACCAAACGAAAATGCTAAATGATGTAATGCTAGGAATTACATTATTGAGTGGTTTGAAATTTGATACATTGATATAATAAATCAAATTAAGCAATGCACTATATTTTTACCACAAAAATAAATTATTTTCACTATCCAACGAACATCATAAAATTATTACAACACTGTATTTGTTTCATATATTTTCATTTGATTTTGGTGGGCCACATTAATTGCGCTACACGTACACAGACAATGTATTTATTCACAGTGAAATGACGGTTCATCGACTGATATTTTACTTTAAAAAGGCTTGTTACTCCCCAAAGGTAGTCAAATAATTAAGGTAAAAAGCTAAGTTTATGTACATTAGATCTCATCACGAACATGTATCGTCATTTTTTTTCATCGTTGTAATGGCATCAACAATTCTGTAATACAGGCATGCTTTTGTCAGAATATGAATCTTGTTTCAGAAAATGTCTATCTGTGTTTAAGGGTCAGCGCCCAAAAATACAAACCTTTTTGGCTTTCTAATACAAGCAATTCTTCAAACAATTTATTTGTTTATTCTATACGGATTGGTTGAGAAAATTTTTAAGGTTTCCAGTGAATACAGTTCTTAAACAATAATATTTTGAATTCTAAATAAAATGCATGCAAAAATATTAGGTAAAACGTTTGAAAATGCCTTCGCTGGTTTTTAAAATATACCTTTTTAGTGGCGTTTTAGAATGCTTTCCATGGAATTTAAGAAATTGCTGTGAAAATTTTAAATTTATTGGAATTCTTAGATATTTTCCTAACTACTCATAGAAAATTTACAAATAGTATTGCTTGTATTAAAATGCTACAAAGTGACGTTTAGTGCCTTTAGGCTGAGGTGTAAGTAATAACTGTAATTTTAAATGGCACGTTCATATACAAGAAGTTGTAGACGGCTTAGAACTTTGGTGAGCAAACTTATCTTTCATTAGTAAACTCTTTTATAATGTTCGGAATAACTAAATAGAATAATTTAATAAAGAAAAAACTTAGTATTGCTTAAAATTTACAATATTCTATAGTCAAATTGCTCTAAAGCAAAGCTGTATTAAAAATCTCATGACGCACCCAAATCGTTTTTAGACGATTCTGTAAAGTAAATAATTATCTGTTCGTGTTACAATATATTGGCTCAAAATTGTGGGTCAGTATATATATCTCGTTTGGAATATAAGTAAATAGTGGCAGGTGCGTGTTTATAAAACAGATTTTTCGAATACTGTGTCTTTAAAATCTAAAACTTGTTGCCCAATTTAACAAAAAAATGTACAAAGATCTTCAGTTAGATGAATTCTTAGAGAATAATGAGTGAAAAAATTGCCACCAACCTTTTTTTTTGTTTTTAATGGTTTCATCATCTAAATATATATATATTTATTATAATATCTAATGTCAATAATTAAAATAATAACGTTATTTACGTGCCAATAAAACGAAAAAATTAAGATTTTTCTTGCGAATTAATTAATTAAACCGGTTATAAACAAAGTTTATGTGTTTTATTTATGTTATCTAGCTGTTCAATGGGACTTCGTTGTATTATAATAATATGTACCTTTCGAAAAGACTTAGGAATATTAAAAAAAACCCATTCGTTTTAACAGCTCATATTAAGGGCGAAGATTTAAAAATTGTATTTAATAAAAAAGACTACATGGAATGTGACTATGTTTGAATTTGTATGATACACTATTTTTAATACCCAGCTTTACTCAAGATTTGGATTCTGGCGTTGATTAAATTTATTTTACTTTTACATCACGCAGAGTAAAAATAATGCTCGCAAGAAAGAAAAAGAGCCTACGCGAATAAAGTAATCACAATTATTATTTTTTTCACCTTTAAATGAATGTTTCGAAGCTCTATAACTCATAATTGTAATGGCGTCAATGGTTGCTGAGAAGTTAAAAATGGTGGTAGAATAATTGAAACAAGATAGTCCTAACGGAAAAAGCTGGCCAGATAAGAATGTTCACCGTTCGCAAGGTATTTGGAGGACACACAAACAGAATGCAATACCAATACATTACAAAATAAAGTAGTAGTAGTGATTCAAAAATAAGGATAATATCACCCTTTGTGTAGACTTTTCCAGTTAGCTTCACTATGAAAATACATAGGTTAAGTTTAAGCCTATCAACTCGACAAAAGCGCAAAGAAAAGTTAATTCCTCACTGAAGATTTTCCCTTAGCCCTTAATCCTCCTGCCCGCTAGACCGCTATCTTTATCAACTTTGAAATTTATTTTTATCCCTAAGAATAATGCTCAGCTAATTACAAAGTTATGCATTTACTTTGCGATTAAAACAATCATATCTCCACAGAGAAGCGTGACTTTTGTCCATTGCGAAAGATGACGAATATATTAATGAATCGTTTTTTTTCTGGTTTTCCTAACAGATTATGGATGGTATTATATTAGTAGCTACCTACAGGAATTCAATAGCAGTAACTTATTTTAATTTAACTAAAATTATTGAAAAATAAATCAAAATATTGAACACCCAGTACAGAAAAATAATTCAAAACTGCTCTCAACTATTTAGAGCCAGCAGGAGATTAGTGTTTTATAAGAATGAAGAATATTGGGAATTTACTCTGCCAAAAAACACTCCCTGAGACGTAGATAATAACAGTTTATTATCAAAACCCTAATAGCGCGTACTCACCTTCTTAGGTAAACTTAAGTATACTAAATTATATGATGTATAAAAATGTATTTAACAAATACCTGTCTGAAGATGTCCGTAGCAGAGTAAAACTGTTCTATTCGTAAATACAAAATTGTACGATAACGTTTAAACATACTAACAAAATATACTTTTTGTAATAGGTAAATGAGAATTTAAAAATATTTGTGTGATTTGACAATTAATAATAAATTTATTTAAAAATATGTTATATTGAAAGATGGCTGTATTAAATATTATCAATGCAGGTTGGAAAAATATACCACATCTCCGTTTCATAAGCTGTCCAGTTGCTGGTGTGTGCTGGATTCGAGTACCTGGGTGTTAGTAACGAAGTCCGGAGATATCATGTTGGATAATAGAGGATATAACATAACCACAGAATCCAACAAATCTATCTGCTTTTACAAGTTCAGTTTTCTTTACATAGTATATATTTATTCAATGAAAATGAAATAATAACTTCGTATACGACCACATATTTTATTTTTATGACCCACTAGTTTCGTTTAGCCCAAGCATTATCGGGGTACAAAATTGAACTTATATTAATTAAAATAAGGGAACACTGAGAAAACAAAAGAATAACATTTAAAATTATAAGAAAGGAACAGAGAGAAAGAGATAGATAATATGAAATGAAAAGGACAAAACGTCAACTGAGAAAGTATATATGTATACAATAAATATATATTTTATAAGAAAATATATATTAAAATTTGAAATAAAAATATCTTTGTGTTTAACAGCACTTTATTGAACACATACACCCACTGGTTTTGGCTCTACTTTAACCTTCTTCAGGGTTGAATAAAGTACTAAATTAAAACAGAATTACAATGCTTGGGGAAAACATAGAATGATGCCATAATGCCATAATCCAATAATGCCCATCCCATAGGCTTATGCTTAGTGGGATGGGCAATTTATCATCTAATAAAAAAAATGTATGTTCAAGTAAAATTATAAATAAATAAATGAGCCTTAGGTGGGGATTAGCTACGGGATGGGCGGTAGGAGTGAGGGAAGTGCAGTGTAAGGGGAACATGTTTAAAATTGGACTACTGGATAAATATAATTGCTTATTAAGTAAGTTAATTTTATTTATTTTCAAATTTAATTATGTCTTACCACAAATTGACTGCTAAAAACGGCACTGATGGTTATCAGATACGGGCAGGGTCCGAAAAACATTTCTCCAGCTTTCTTGAACGGTGAGGTTCTAAGGGTGGTAGAAGAAACCAAATATCTAGGGCACATCATCACCAGAAAGCTAATGGATGACGACGACCATGACAGGCAAAGGCGAACACTCAACATGCAACACACAACAGTGTGAAATCAAACATGCTCAGTAGAAGATTTCGGCTCTGTAGTCCACCAGTGAAAAGGACACTCTTCCTGGCGTTCTGTACTACCCTATACACGTGCGAGCTCTGGACCAATTCCAAGAAGAGTAGCATGGAAAGGCATCGGGTTCAGTACAACAACACCTACCGCATAATGTTGTCTTCCCAGGCACTGCAGTGCTTCCGGTATGTTCACCGAGGGGCGAGTTCCCGGATTTACAGCCCTTATGAGAACCAGGGTAGCAGGAATGCGGGAAAGGATTAACAACTCCAGAAATGACCTCATCATGGAATCTCGTCAGATCCCGAATTCAAGCATAGAAGCGCATTGGAGTAAATTATTGGCCATTTTTTTTTAAAGTAAAAAATCGAAGAACACACAAAAAGGTGACTAACCACTAATCCAAAATGGCTGATAATGCTAACATATGATAAACATATGTGTACCAACATAACAAAAAAAAACGATAATCGAATGTACACAGCCCGCGAAAATTCAAAATTCACCTTTTCTTTTGAACAGGTTATGTATATGTAATGTTCTTATTTTGCTCATTCTGCCGATGGCATAGTATTCCTTTGTACCTAAATATGGCTGGTACTTTACCTTAACTGCACACGTTCCAGTTTATTGGAGACAGTCGGTATTCAAGTTCTGAATGTTCATCGCGATACCAAAGGTATAAATTTATATTAACTGACTCAAGGTATGGAAATAGTTAAGCATGTGAATGTTCAATTCTCCAACCTACAAACCGGATCCATCGTTCACCCACTATCCCAATACAAAGTTAACTGACTTGTATGGCAATTGCATTGAAACTTGTTTGGCATGAAGGAAGATGGATAAGTATTAGAGATGTGGGACAGGGAAGCTGAAACAGTCGGGGTAGTTGAAGGCAGCGAGGGAAGATATGAAACTTGATGTGAAATGCGCTCAGAGCTCCTTGCGATTATCAGCGAGGCACGCGTAGCGGTTGACGTGGAATTATAAGCACAGGTAAAGTTACTTTGATTGAATTCAGTGAGAGTTCTGTTTGTTACGTGTCGTATGACGCATTCACGTTATAATTATGTTCATTGATGATATTAAAGAAGTGATAACTTCTTAATCTTTTTATAATAATAATAACAGTGAACTTCAATAGCGCAGTTTTGTGATATTTCACCTCAAGTGTGATTAACAATAATTAAGGTAATAAGACTTACTAACAAGAATAAAATTATTTGTAATATGTATGAAAAATAAAACTATATAAAATCATGATCATCATCATAAATCATGAGATAAAAGGGTTCAAATATGGGTATAACAGTTCATGTGTACATCGACAGATCAATAAATCAATTTACTAGAAGCTGAGGGTCAAAAAATCGTATGAATTCATGTAAACAAATTTGTTAAAGCAAATAAAAGGAAATTTTATTGAGGGCAGCTGACAATTTGTGATGGGTTATTGAAGATTTAATACACCTGGTAGGTGCCAGCACCCTTGAAATAATATTTCACAAAAAAATGGCGCTATATAAATTAGCCAAGTATTATCACACATTTTTTTTGTTTTACTACGTTAACTGTATACATTGCTTTAATTTTAAGCCCAAGGAATAAAATGCTGTGCAAAGTTTTACTTGGTATGTAATAAAAATATATTTACGTTAATTGTCCTGTTATATTAAAAAGGTTGTATTTTTTGTCAATTAAGCCACACAATCAAAGTCTGATATTTAAGACAACAAACATTTTTGTTTAAAAAAAACATCAGCACCTTTTCTAATTATTTTAATAAAAAATTATCTAAAAAAAAGAAATATTTTCACGTTTGAAAACATTATTTAAAAAACGAAGTCGTCGAACGTAGTCTAAATTTTCGCAAATGTAAGACTACAAACGATTGTGACATGTTACTGTCACACTCTGCAAGCCTCTGCAAGGTTGA